>JAUMHL010000013.1:33085058-33106274 GCA_032362345.1 Sandelia bainsii
CTGAAGACATGTATCTTTTCATGAAAAACATGGTCATTCCTATGTGTGTCCAAACTTTTGACTGGTAGTGTATGTGAGTAACCATTGTTACTTCACAGGTTTGCATACATTTTTCAAAATCAGTTTTGTTTCAAAGTTTTAAAATTCAAAGAAAAATGCAATTTTTGCTCATAAATCTCTGAATGAGAATGGGGCATACAAAACTGGGGAAAGTAGCATTAGGAAGGGCATCTAGTATGAAACGTGCCAAATCTAGGTGTGGACCATGATGAAGAAGCTTGTTTGGGCTTTGTAACTGCAATTACAAATCTTCCTGTGTAAGTGCTGTGACACACCAAGCAGACTGTAGCATCACCTCACATCACCTTCGTCTGGACCAACATCATTCAAAGAGGAAAAACAGAAGAAAACCTAGATATACAAACTGTAAATAAACTGTCATTTTTAAGGCTAAAAGGCAACAGTTTCAGTGACCTGATCATGTTTATTTAGTGGCCAACCCTAACCCAGATGTCTTTCTGCCTAATCCCAACCAATCCAGTCATGTGACGACTGTCGTGAAGTTGAGAAAGCCTAAATCTAACCATGACGCTTCTATACCTTATCCTAACCAAATCACTTTGTTTGCACAGTTGTCCAGTGTTTTTGACAGCTGCCATTTTGGCACCTGGCGTCCAAAGTGGTGCAATTTCAACAAACACCTGCCTCTGTAAGTGGAGGTACTCTTACAAACGAACGGTGACTTTGGTGGTATATATGGGCATTAAAGTTGGAAGACACTAAATACTGATGTTACAATCTTCATGTTCATATAAACCGTCTATCCAGTACAACTCTGTCTTTATGTTACGTTGCAATTAGCTGTGCCATCAGTACTATCAAATAATCATTTCATCTGCAAAGACAATCTGAAATATCAATATTGTGTAATAGCCATTAGGCTCTGAAGTCTGATGTGACATTATAGCCTTGCTACACATTCAAGGATAATACATATTTTTTATTCAGACTTTTTATTCTATTTACCAGTAATGGAAATACCAAGAAAATTCACCAGAGATGTGTTTGCGGGAAATATATAAACAAAGATTTATGATTGTACCTAATAATATCTTCATCTAGCTGTATCTTGTCAGTCATCAGCCATTGCTTCACTTAATCATCAGTAATTTAGCTGATAAAAGCGGGTTTTTATGATTAGATAACAAATGATATCAGATGCAGGGAGAGAGAAACTCGTGTCAAAGAGAGATGTTAAGAAAAAAGGAAAAGGGGAAAAAAAAAAAAGAAATACCCCTCAGAGCGACACCACAATAATTAGCATAGCGGGAGAGACAGGCGCAGTGCGGGAGAGATAATCATAGCGCCTTAATGTCTGCTGAATGCTATTAATCAGCAGCATTACCCATAGTGCCCTGGCTTTTCTTCACAGTTATCTCACAGTGCGGGGTGATGATGAGCCTCCCCTCTTGATCTGGAGCCATGTAAGCATGATGTGTTTATTTGTGACTGTGCTTGTGTGTTTGTGTGTGTGTGTGTGTGTGAGTGTGAGTGTGAGTGAGTGGTCTTATGTGTGTGGTTATTATGTAGCATTTTTTACTTTTACTTTATTTTTTTAACTCTCTACTTCATATCTGCTCTCTGTGTTCTCTCACACGCATAAACACATACAAACACACACACAGGTCCCAGAGCTCCCAAGTATCATGGAGTAGCAGACAGGCATTACGTCCTAATCTGGATAAAGTGTCCCAGTGCTGCAAGCATGTGTCGATCTGTTCTCTGACAATGCATGTCTCACGATGGGTTTAATGGGCCGGTGGCCGCCTGGAGGTTAGAGTAAGATTAGATGTTAGTCACCAGAAAGGGATCTATACTGAAACATTAGGCTAGGGCAGGTAGGGACTCATTTTTTTTATTCCTACATTTCCCAGAGTGCTTTTCAGCACCCTCAGAGGACTCATTCAAATGTCAGTTTTCAAAAGTAAAAGGAAAAGTATTTTTCTATTTGACAAAAAAAAAGCACTTGTTGTCAACTCTGACTCAAAATAAAACCTGTGTTCTAGCTGCACTGAATTCTGGTCTACCGAGGCCCCTGTCACTGGAAAACTTGACATCCTCTTCTATAATAGATTTCTCCCACTGTCATTGTTTGTCAGTGCTAAAAGAAGCCCTTGTTCTTTGATTTCAAGTGATTGACACCAGGACTTAGCTTTCACCGCTGGTGTTTTGTAATCACTAAAACATTTTGTGATATCAAACTCCACTATGGCTGCCTAAGTATCTCAACATGAGCTTGTGGTCTCTGTGTTTGAATGACAGATGTACACTGGCTAAAACACTTTGAGAGACAGTTTAGGAGTCCAGAGACTGGAAGTTGCCAGATTAAGCACAAAGAAAAATGCTGGAAAATCTTTGTATAGCAGGACAAACCTTCCTACCTGATCTGAGTGAGGAATATTTCTGCCATTAATGCAGAGACCTGCTCTGATCTGCAGAGTGACCGGAGTATTCCATCACTGTATCGTTCAATGTTGAGTTTTTTCAAAGCCTGTTCTGCTCTCTCTTCCCTCCACCTTCCTGTCCTGCAGTCGGGGTTTCCTGCAGTGCATCTCAGACGATCCACCTCTATACATCATTTATCACTATAAACATTGCTCATTGCTCCCAGTGGAAATGTGTTTATTGTTGTCATTCACTCATAGGCCATTTATTTAATGTGTTTTCTCTCTCTCTACTTCTCTGTTCATTGTGAGGAGTGAGTGTATTGTGAGAAAATCAAACACATATTTAATGATAATGGACTGATGTGCGAGTGAATGAAGGGAGATTGGAACAGAACAGCGTGCTGGAGAATCAGATCCCAACATCTCCAAGGTACAAACATAATAGGAAGTCAAAAAGAATGCCTTCGCGCCACAGCTGTTGTGAATTCTCCTTTTGTCAGTCAGGGCCCGGCCATCTCTGCCATTGTTACGCTTTTTAGAGAAGAAATTGGCTTTTTTTTCTGGTGATTTTTCTCCCCGTGTTGGCGGCTGACTTCCTTCGCTCACCAATGGACTTAATTAGGACATTTCTAAGAGATTTATTCACAAAAGGACACTGGCTGTACCTCTGACCAATTCATTCTGAATAGATGATGACGACGCCTTCCAGAAATTGCTAATGGCATGTCGGAAAAAATAAGCAATCAAGCTGGTGGGCAGTGATTTATCAAAATAAATTCAGGCTTTAGATGAGCTGCAACCTGTTGGTTTGCATCTTGTTGGTTTTCCAATATGTGTTGATTGCTTAAATGAAGTCTGGGGATTGTGGGAAAACTATAAATGACTAAACTACAAAGCTCTGCACCTGTATCCACTAATAGCAAAAGAAAAAGCAGTCAGATGTTTTCAGTGTGCATCTTTGTTCACTTCTGTTCACATTTGTTCACATATCCTGTTCAGAATCTAAGCTGTTTGGGATTCAAGCATGGTTTTATTACTTCTGAGACTACTTCTGTTTCACAGACCTTTTATGATCTTGTTCAAGAGCTTGTATGTTCCTGATAATCATTCTTTAACAGGCACAATCTTTAATTTTCAGATGACACAATTGTCTTCATTGCTTAGGCCTGTGGTCACATGTCCACTTCCTCAGACTAAAATTTGACAAAACAAAAGACACTGTCATTGAGAAGCTTCTCAGATTATTGTTAAAGGACAGTTAATATAGGTATAGTGGTGGTTGTTTGTATGACAGGTGAACCTGAACTGAAGTGCTGCTGAAACAGCAAAAAGAAAAGGTTGCTGTGATTTCAGTGTCAATCTCTAAGATTCATATAATAGACACTGAAAGGACTGAGGTGTGCACACGCGACTGTATGTGTGCATGTGTGCATACACTTGTACTCATTCCCTAAGATGACATGACGTATTGCCCTTTAACTCACCATGCTGCAAATACCCAATCATGCTAACCAACGTAATGCAAGTTATTATGGCATTTTGCCAACACACACACACACACACACACACACACACACACACACACACACACACACACACACACACACACACACACACACACACGTACTGCTATCCTCACAAAGGGAAAAGGTCAGCATTTTAATGGCTTTGCTCCCTCCGATTACGCCTTTTTGGTTAGCCGTGCAAACTAAATGAAAAGATGTTGGCCCACGTGTGGGGTTAACCTATGCTGCTCCATTTCATAAAGTGACGTGCCATTAGCCTTGGCCTCCACTGTGAGAACTGTGAAATTGGGTAATCTACTGACTCACTGTGCTGTCCATCAGCAAGCGCTGGGGGAGGAGATTTCACTGTTAAACTCTCATTCTATCATGACTCAAAGTCAGTTTTTTTCATTACATTAATTGTTATGTACACTTTGGTATAAATGTGCCAACGGGCTAATGTTAACTCATGGCATAAATCATTGTTAAACAATGCAAAAGTTATAATATAATAAGAAAAAGTTTCCAGCACAAAACCTCCTGTAAAACCACAGCTTGCTTTCTTTTCACACTTTGGTTTTTGTGCAGTTCTTTTATATTTGAACAGTGGTAGATAATTTTCCCGTTTACTACCTTTACTCTAAGCTATGCTAACCAGCTGCAGCAGCAAATCTAGAAAATGTACATGTGGTGGCTGGGGGTGGCCAGGGCCGGCCGGGGCCGGCCGGGGCCGGCCGGGGCCAGGGGAATGAGTGGTTCCCTGTGAGTGAATGCTGCAGTGGTTGCTGTGGTGCTCTGCCATAGCTGCTTCATTTATTGAAATGAAGAAAATATTTAATCAGGTAATTCTAACTGAGGTTAGCAATCTCTTTTTCAAGGGAGTTTCAGACAGTGAAACATGTCCAACATGAAACACATACACCTAAAGCTGCTTGTTCTGCCTTTATATTTGGCATCCAGACAACAGTTGCATTAATCCTCTCCTCAAATTTGCAGTAAAACAGCAACAGCGTATGCTAAGAAATAGTGTAATTCCTAAAGTGTGGAGGGAACATTTTTAATGGCTCTGGTCAGTTTATACCTTTATTCAGTCATCTCTGTGACCAGAATGATCATCAAAATGACAACTGTATAGCTCTAGGTAGCTTTGTCGCATGTTCATTAAAATAGTATAAGGTCAATAATGGTTAGTAATTGTGTGGGGACTACCATTTATAATACATACAGTACAGTTAGACAGAAATAACCTATTATATATTATATAGAACATATCTTGACTTGTATGGCTGATGTGTTAACATATGAACCACAGATCACCACATACTGAACTGCCAACATGTCTGAGCAGTCGTTTAAGTAAAGAGTATGACAATAAAGTGTACTAAGCATAATTGGTATGTGGATTTCTTCACTCATTCATTTAAAAGTCTGGGTGTTGCCAGACAAGCAAGGCAAGAATAATTCTTAAAATCTGTATTCAAGTCTCAAGACACGAAAAAACCTAACTAATAGGAGTAAATAGAGTAAGAAGACAGAATTGAGAAAGCCCTCTGGAATGGAGGGCGAAACGTCTTCAAGGAACTAAAACAATTCCAGTTGCTTTTTTGGGATAACCATGACCTGGATGACTGAGAATCTTCACAGACATAGAGTAAGAAGAGTCCTCTGAATCTAGGAAAGTGCACTGCTGCTCCCCCTCCTGCTGCAGCTAAACAACCCCTGATTGGTTTAACAATGCACACTTGCACTGATGATCAGCATAAATCCATGTGGACATTTTCATAAAGTCCACAAGTATGCCCTTCAGGGAGGAGAGAGGAGTGACTGAGGCTCCATAGTCAATGTTGTTTCCACACTAGTCGACGCGCGTCATGTCCTAATCCTTCCCCCTGGATCCCAGGCAGCGTTAAACTAGCTGGAATGAGTGCCATGCAGGGAGTAAATGGAGGGAGACGATCGTCCACAATGGCTGTGGAAAGTGGCTGCTCTTGTAAACGGGAGGATTAGAGGGAAAGAAATCCTCCTCTCCTTGTATAGGCGTACCCACAGAGACAAAGCTCAGTGTTTACACTCTTTCTCTGTACCTATAGTCATCCAGCCTCGGGTCTGAACAGCCGAGTGCAGTGGGAGTTACCGTTGGACTAGGAGATGAACCACTGATTCTATATGTAATTAACCTTATCTGTTTATAACATAGTCCTATTCAAGATTGTTCAAGACTGAAATGTCAGTATGGGATATATATGAAATTCCTACACTCACTTCTGTCCCTGAACAACTCGCACACATGCAGCTGTCGCAGGCTGCTTATGTGACACCTTCTGTCAGTGCGTTTACATCCACTCAAACAACCAGGTTACTCAAAGAAACCAGATTTCTTGTTTAATCGGGAAACAAGTTTACTGTGTATGCACTAAAGAAACCTGGTTACTGGAAATCCACGTATACATGCAGCATTTTTCGTCTACCTTTGGCTTAGTTTAGAAGGATGGTTCACAGATTTTAACAGTTTTTTATATACCTCTGTTGGTGGAGCACAGTGACAGCAGTGTGAGAGAGACACATGGAATCAGAGCGCTCCTTTTTACCGTGCAAATAGTCCAATTTAAAGAAATGCACAGTGAAAAGTGACTTAATCAGACATCTATGGTCGCACTCAGTGTTGGTCATTTGATTTAATGCGCACTTGTTTTAAAAATGAGGCAGCAGAAAGAAAGCAAAATCAGAGACAATAAGTAAAGGAAAAATTGACCATTCAGTTTATATTAGACTTAAATTCAGCCTGGGATTCTAGGCTTCGTTTACTCGTGCAAATTATTCCAAGTGTTTAGCTTTAGCATTCACAGAGCTGCTCGCATGAGTATCTATCACTTTCATATTTATACAGTACAGTCTGACAAATGACCTCTTTTTCTTTTTGCAGTGCAAACTCAGCCATACATCCCTGTTTCCTCTTTTCCCCTTTTATTTATTAAATCCTTAGTTAATCACTAATATTGCTACGTTTTACACAGTTTGCTCTTGTCGTGCACCTGATCGTAACATGGCATTATTATCACCCCTCTCCTCCTTCTCACTAGCCATTACTTAGTTTTTTTTGTGGCTAATAACGAGAGCAGTGTCTTTCACTGTCACATTAACTCTTTAAAGTGAGCTCATTAAGTAGTGACCCTCGAGGTCTCTCAGCCGTTCAGAGTACACGCAGGTAGCAGCAGTGGCAGGGCGCCATTTGCATTCCACACATGACCTCCTGACAAATGGGAAACAGGCTTTCCCAGGAACACGGACAGGCATGACTGGAGAAAACACAGCAGCCCACCACCTCCTCTACCTGCAATCCTTCTACAGCTCTACACTTTCTGTTCTGCCCTGTTGCACTTTGCCCTTCTGCCCCTCCTTTGCTGCCCCCATTTCTCCAACTCCCACCCATCTTTTTCACATCACTGTCTCAGTCTTGTCAGTCCGATGTTTAAACTTTTATTTATCCTGCAACTGCTTCTTCCATGCTTTGCTATATGTTTTATATGTAATATTTGCAAATCCTGCATCAGTGAGAGTGAGAAAGTGAGAAAAAAGGATGGAGTGTGCCCAGGATGAGGAGTCATTGTTGTGTTCCTGTCCCAGTACTGGGCATCTGATGATCTATTTAGGATCCATACAGGTAATGAACACTTTATTTTCAGGACCTGCAGAGTCTCATGACACATAAATAACATTTCATTATGCTAATATTTGGCAGAAAATGGTGTGGGTGGGTTGTGTGGGTGTCAGACAGCAGTGTTTTGGAGATGGAGCCATTCACTGTTGCCCCACAGAAATACTGTCCGCTAATGTCTGCTTTCTTCTACGGTAGGAGGCCAGGCACCCTCTTTCCTCCCTCTTTTTCATTTTCCATTTCCTGCACAGCCATAAAACCTCATTCTCAAATGGAAAATTATACACATGAAGCAAACATTTTTTTCTTAATCAACACAGGCCTTGTTTTTTTGTGTGTTTGTTTGTGTGTGTGTGTTTTTTTTTATGTGGCATCTAATCAGTAATGCTCCTCAAACATTGTCAAAGATTGCCTTCCAAATGTTCAGAGAGTTACAAAGTATAGTGGAGCGAAACGTTGAACACATGTTCATTAATAACAAGTCTTTGGTGGAAATATGGAAGCTAATCAGACAAACCTCGCCTTATTGAGGTAATCAGGAGAGCTGTGTGGGTGTATGGGTGTGTTTGTGTGCGTGATCGGGCTCCCAGGTAATTATAGCAGACAGCTGCCATGGCATCCTGGATCAGTCCCACATCAACAAGCCGCAAACACACACTTTGATGCACACACACCCACAAAATAGGTCCCTCATCAACATGGCATCATTATTAGCGGGCTGATGCCCAGATTTGTGTCATTTTATTCAGCGTTTCAGATAAGCCCGGGAAAATTACGTCTGCCGTGCATCCAGAGTGGCTTGTGCGAAGATGAGATGCACCTGCCACCGAGCAAGACAGACAGAGCTGTTGAGATAGCGGGGGGAGACAATGATTTCAAAGCTCGGCGTGAAGGTGTGTAGGATGCAGACGCTGTTATTCAAAACATCCGCTGCCTTGATTAAAATACAGGAGACGAGCGATCTCACCCAGCCAACAGAGGCTAAATAACGGGATGCGGTTCTTCATCTTTATCCCTTCTTCTTTCCACACCTGATCTTTCTCTTGATGCACCCTGAACTGCCAGAACAACCCCCCTGTCTTTCCTCCCTCCCTCCCTTCCTCTCTGTAGCCTGTGCTGTGTTCACCAGGCTTGGTGTGGTATCATGCCTGCATGCATCATGGACCCGCTAACAAATTACACAGAGTAGCCACTCCGCTTCCCCTCTCACTCAGCTGTCAAGTGGAGCCACTGAAGCATTCTCTCTCCACTCCTCTCCACTTCCATCCATCCATCCATCGCTTATTCTCGTCATCCAGCCTTCTCTTCTCTTGGCGCAGTCTTTTGCATGCTCCCTATCCCCCCCTCATCTCCTATACCTTTACACCCATCAGAGCTGCAGGAGTGTTCTCCCTCCTTTCCGTCACTCTCCTTAATTTATCTGCCCATCTCATCCATCTCCCATTACTTCATCTTTCCCTCCTCTCAGCTTTCCATCCTCCCACACAGACACATCAAAGATATGTAGCAAGAAAGCATCTCAACACTTACTACTGAGTTTAAAAATGTCTTTTTTATTTTTAAAAGGCACATTTCATCTTATCAGTTAATAAATGCTAAGCACAGTTACAGCTGCTGTATTGTGTGATAATAAGGACAATAAGACTGAAAATATAATTTCTTATTAAAGAACAGAAGCAATACATTAGACAGCAGGCAAACTCTACTCTGTCTCAATAATAACCTTTTCAGTAGCAGGAGTTGAGTAAGCACCTTAGTCATCAAGCATCCACCCACATGTAATAACTCTGAACAAAACTTATGATTATTTACACATTGAGGTTATAAGAAAAATCTGGTAAACACAGTGGTATATTGAAAATTTAGTGTATTGATTGCTGTGCCCTTTACACAACGCACCGTTTTTGACAGAAACATGATTAGTCTTCCTCGCTTCAGTCTGCGATCATGTTGGATTAATCACAAATCACCATGTGCGTTGCTTTTACACTATCTACTGCCAGACATCAGAAAACTGATTCAAACGTGTGATCTCAAGTGCCTCTGTTACCCAGATCACAAATTGGTTAGCATCTGTCGTGCTTTCAAAGTGCAAATCTGCCTAAAGGCTGGATTGTGTCATACAGCAAAGAGCTAGTTTGCACAGCAGAGAAGTCTGACTAGCTGTTCTGAATGGCCATGCTAGAAGGATGAGTTAAAACCTAGCTATTTTACAGAGGGTCAAGATGAGGGTTTTAATATGCAAGCATGTGCTGGCAGCATTGCCAGGAAGACATAGTGTTGGACATTTTGTTGAATGGTAACTGATATAAATGGTACAAATGAAGAGACAGCTCAGAGAACTCCACACATGCAGTTGGCCGGTCCCATCATGGAGAGTGAATGTTGAAATGTTGAAATGTTTGTTCTGGAAAGATACAGAAAGATACAGCTCCTCCAAATCCAGTGTCTGAAAGGTGTAAGAACAGGGGGGGCTCTCTTTCTAATTTTTCATAACTTTTTTTATCTGAAAGGCTTCTTCAGTTCTAACTGTCCAGAACACAGTCCCAGGTATTTATCCTGCCTGTGGGGTTGTTATGGGACTCCCAACCAGTCAGTTTGAACTGAGGAGGCCTTTTGGATGACAGACAAAATGTTTTCAAGAACATCAATCAAGTCCAGTTCCCACTAAGTAACACCTTTTGTAATGACTATGACTGGGATGACTGAGTATCTCCACATGCACACAGTGAATGAACCTGTGCAGAGACTGTCCAAATGAGTGAGTAGTAAGTTACATCTAATAATCGGCTTGGACTAAGGTTGTTGCTATTTTTAATGAGAGAGATATCCTACTTGCCCAAGTCATTAGATAGAAATAGGATACTGGACAAACCACTACACGAAAATAAAAGCCAAAAGTTTGTTTATTATATTCCAGAATTTTTTTGTAAAACAGGATACTCAGCAGCTCATTTCGAGCTCATTTGATTACTTGCTGTGGGATTTGTTCTTCGATGGAGCAAACATGTGGGCACTGAGCCTGAGTGCTGGATGTCTAACCTGACACTCAGACACCAGCTCAGTCAGTCTGTCTTCACGGCAGCAGAGGAGCGAGACGCTGCTGTGATTAATAGGTTGACGGTGGAGCCACAACCTCTGAAGGTCGCCAGGTTGTTTCCTGTTTGACTAGCCACAGGAGCACACACACGGCACTTTCACTTATGCCTATATACAAGAGCACCCACACACACACACATACACACACACACACACACACACACACACACACACGCAAGCAGTCAAATGCACCACTGCCTCTGCACTGAGACAATATCCTGCGTATTTACTGTCCACTAGGAGCTGTGAAGATCTGTAAGTCTCAGGTTTACTGGTGTGTAAAGATGCCTTTGCTGCCATTAGCATGTCGCATCATCATAATACTGCCCCAGCCAAATGACATGTTACAAGGCCGAGATCATAACTAATACCCATGGTATTCTTGAAACTGAAGTTGGGCTTCCCAGATAGTTGGTGGATCTCCATGTCCTCTTAGCTGAAAGAAGATTGGAAAAGAGAGATTCTTTTTCCTTAAGTCATGACAGAGGAGCCATCTGGTCTGAGTCCGCAACACTTGCTGAAGAAAAAAAATCTATTCTGCCTACCGACCTTTGACCGACCTTTGATATCAAAGGTAACCCTCACCCTTTCCACTGCCCTAATGTAGCCACCTCATTGACATGCCTTGTTTGCACCAGAGTCTGAGTGTCTTGGTGTTGGTGGTGGGGGGGCATAGTATGGGTCATGACCCCCCAGGAACAAATGGGAAAGAAGCTAATGGTTTGTCACTACTAGACCATTCACACATACAGGTTCAAAAAGCTGGGCCAGCCATGGCTGCTGTTCATTGTGAATGAAACCAAACTTTGCAGCCCTGCTGCCCCCACTGAGCTTTACAGATTTTAAAATCATCTACCTACAGGGGAAGGTGGAAAAAGGCCCAACCTAATGCAGATATCCTCTAACGCAGCCAATCACAATCATCTCAATTCCAGCCGAGTCATTTACTAGTAGTTGGTCATTACTACTTGTACATAACTGAGCTTGACTACAGTCTTCAGTCACATTACACCTATCTCTTTGAGTGTTGATAAGATATTCACTCATGATTACATTTATTGCAGGTATAGTGTGAGGAGGTCTAGATTGCCACAAATGAAAGGTGCCCCTTAGATGAGGAGACAAATAAGTGGACAGCAGTGTTATTTCAAGTAGGCTGATCTTCAGTTAGTTTTTCATGTTTGTTATTTCAGTTGAGTCCTCATTGTGCTCTTTGGTATCACTGTCTTACCACAATGAATATGGACCAGAGAATCAAAAGAAAAGACTTATCTGGGTAGATAAAGAACTCCAAGCATGGTCAGTGTAAAGGCTGTGAGACCTCCGAGATCTCCAAGCAGCTTGATGTTCCTGTGACCATAGTTGCTCATATTATTAATATATAAAATATAACTAAGAATTTAAATGTCCAACAGACTGTAACCAACCTTCCTGGATGTGGCTGGAAGATGAAAACTGAGCTCATACTCAACAGAAGGAAAGTTCAAATGGTGAAAAAAGAACCGAAGAAATCCTTCAGACAAGTAGCTGAGCTCTAAAAGCGGAGCTCTTAAATCAGGGTAACAGTGTTCAACACACCATGCGTTACTTTCTGAATGAAACTGCGATCCATGAATGAAAACTCATGCAGAGCCACATGTTAAATCAGAAAACTGATTGGAGTTTGCTAAAATCCATGTGTGCTGGGCTCAATGAAATCAGAAGATTATCAAGATGTTCTGGGCATAAACATACTGCCCAGTGTCAGAGCTATACTATGTCACAGCTCATAGCTCCTCCACCAACATAATGACCCAAAACATCTTAAAGCAGCAAGAAGGGATTGAAAGAAAACACTGGAGAGTCCTGAAGCTGGTGCTATGAGCCCTTATATTAGTCCAGCTGAAAGAGCTGAACCTCAAATCAGCTGTTTGATCCAGTGTACAAGTCTCATTATGAGCTACAAAATGAATGTTTTAACATCCATTGAAGTATTAACTCCATCTGTCCCATGAAACACAGGATAGGAAATAGTGGATGTTATTTTTGGCACTTTCTAATGACAACAAGTGGAAGGTACAAACACTTTTAACAATGTTGGTACAAAATTATTTTGTGTGTGAGGAATGCAGGAGTGCATTAACCAATGAACAATGAGAAGCAGGTTGTGCTAAGTGACATAGGCACCAAAATGGAAGTTAAATATAGCCTGAGGGCCTCACTGGATGTCGCCCGGAGGGACAGTAGATGTTCTCACTTTTTTTTGTGCAGCTGTATCAAAGGGCTGAGTTGCTTCCATAAGCACAGTGTGCATATGATGTGTTGCTCTGCAGTTTTACATTAATATTTGTACTGCTCAATAGTTAGTCAGTATGTCAGTGTGCCCTGAGTGACGGTTTGTACTTATTAGAGAAATATGCGCACAGAGAAATGCCAAACCAAAATGCCAACTTAAAACATGCCCTGTTTACAAATAAACACACATTTATTCACATTTTTTGAAAGTGACATGACTTAAAAATAAACACACACATTTTTATAGGCATAAATACTAAATATTCAGTGTACCATTTCCAGTCTTACACCAGAGCACACTCGTGCTTCAAGCTGGAAGCCAATCCACAGATTTAAATTGACAATAAAGGTTTAAAGTTTTACTATAGGGAATTTAAACACTGCAAAAACATATGTTTCTCTATGACTGTGCCCTGATGCCTATCAGGCCTATGTCCTGTTTGTCTTTCTGCTGCATAGACAGGCTCAAGATATCCCTTTTAGAGTCTGGACTCTGGACTAAATGTTAACCCTTAGTATCAGTTTATGTTGCTCAGGTTCTCAAATTGGATGCAAAACATACATAACCCAGTAAGGAACATGGCAAAGTTAGCATCTAGTTTAGAAATGGATGATACACTATGGCACACCCCTAGTGCACACTGTATGTAGTACAG
This sequence comes from Sandelia bainsii, assembly GCA_032362345.1. Classification (NCBI taxonomy): domain Eukaryota; kingdom Metazoa; phylum Chordata; class Actinopteri; order Anabantiformes; family Anabantidae; genus Sandelia; species Sandelia bainsii. The sequence continues at coordinate 33,098,695 of JAUMHL010000013.1, forward strand.
AGACGTAGAGAAAGACATAGAGAGACTGTCAGTCCTCTTGGAAACCAGGAGTCAAGTCAACTGTAAGTTAAGAACAGTGGTGATTAAAAAGTTACACATAGTGTTGTTAAAGGAAGCAGAGATGTGTGAAAATGAGAATGGTTGACTGTTGAGTGACTCCTGGGAGTTCACCAAGTTGCCCATAAGACCTGACTTCTCCTGCAACACTCTCCTACTGAGTGAACTAAGTGCGGCACTGACAGAATCTCTCAAATTGCCCAGTGTTCCCTGTTGTCCCAAGATGGCCGCGCGTGTTCTGTACTGAGCTGCAGCTGCAGGTAGTAATTAGTGATTAGGCTGTGGAAAGTGGGGACAAATGCACTGTATAATCAGGGAGCCCGTCGACAGTGGGAGCCCTTCACAATGGTTTGTAATTAACAAGATAATTGGTGAGAGATGGCAAAGATTTCTTGAGTTCTTCCTTATTTGCATGTCATTTTGCACCGAGTTCTTTATGACTTCTTTTTTCATCTGTGAAGGTTGAGTCGCTAATGATACTGTGTCCTATGGTGTGACTTGCTTGTGTTGCGGATTCAAACTGAGTCTATGCAGCCGAAGAGGGAAGCGAAGCAGCATGTGCACCGTGCACCTGTACACTAGATCCAATATTTGTTTTGTGCTGTAATCCAGAGTTGTTGTCTATACAAGTGCTATTCATGTCACTGCTCATTACATTTATATGTGATGGAGGAATGTGCAACAAGCCCCTTTAAGCGTTACTTTATCCTGTAAGAAATCCCTACAAGGCTGTTTCCACATCACAGTTCCTTCTTTTAGTCCCTGAGGACGTCTCTCCGAATGTATTCATTAGTGTTATTCTTACAATAACTCCAGTAATGAGTGTTCAGGCGGCTTCCTTTCGAATACCGTTCAGTACATCACACTCTCAGATAGGAAGATGTTTATCACTCCTTTTCCAATTATATTTCTTCAGATTACGGTGTCGCCGTGGCACTTGTTTCCTTGACAACACCGTCGTTATTTTACCCTTCTTCCAAGTACCCTTAATCTGAACGGATATGAAAACTCTTTATGTGTATTTTTTTCCCAGTTAGCCACACTAGTGCTGTCTGTTCAACCTCTTAAGCCCACATCATGGGGTTCCTTTTTTGAGTGACTGAAACAGGAAGTGTAGTTGATGCTTGATTTTCCTCTCACTCTCTTTCTCTTCTCTCTGCCCGTCACCCATTGTGACTTTGAAGGGGCTCCCTGTTGAATAAAATGTGGCACTGGCTCTTAAAGTGTTGGATTAAAAAGAGAATAGAAGCCAAGAACAGACACGGTGTTTGTTAGATTTTGTCATGTAGAAATAGAGCAAGAAGGTTGGAAAAAAACACAGTAAGTTGATAAAGCATGAAGGCTGTTAATAATGTATAAGGTTTTCAAAATTCAATCTTGAAAATGTGCGCTGCTGGAAGAAAGAAAAAAAAAAACATGACAGAACGGTGTATATTTGACAGGTGACATGATTCTTTTTCGTGTAATTGATTTGCTTTGCCATTTGTTTCCCCTTTTTTCATCTTTTGTGCAGCATAGGAGGCAGCTAGTGTGATAGATGAACCTGGTGGAGTTCATTTTTCCCCTCATATTGCTGGGTAGCCTCCAGTGCACTGAACAGTGGTGTTTTTCCTGTGCAGGGTTTTGATAGAACAGTAATGTTTACCAATTACTAAACATGTGTCTCCCACTAAATGTGGAATATAAGTCTGATCAGTATGTAGACTAAATGAATACCAACTTTTTCTTCAGTAGGGTTTTGAACCTTTTACATGGTTCAAATACTCATTTGTGACAACAGATGAAAGACATAAAGTATTTCACATACTCTATTCATTTCTAGGGATGAAACTGACACTGAAACTGTTACACAAATGTCAATGGTCTTGTGTCAACCACCCCCTGTGCAACCTGCTGTGACCCTATTTCCAACATCCAATGTTCCATATATTAATAGTAGCCGATGCCCGAAAATTCAATACAACTTTCTAGAAAGGGCTTTGAGTTACAAACATGACATTGTGTAGTTATAGAAGGCGTACCATGAGCAGACATGTCAGGTGCAGATCTGGCTCAGTTTAGGTCAACTGTGTTGTGAAGTGTTCATGAAAAGCACAGAGTGTAGGTTATCTGTGTTTTGAAAGCACCTAACCCCCAAAAAAACAAAACAAAACCAAAAACGGAGGTATGAACTGAACCAAGGATCAACATTGTGTGTTACATCTCTATTTCTAATTTAATTACTGATAATTAAAAATACTAATTATTTCTCTCTCTGCTTCCATGCCTTTCTTGATGTTCTTTCAACCAGGTAAGAACTTTGTTCACATGAGTTGTGTACTGTACACATTTCATTACATGTGTTTCATCATGTCTGACATTTGAGTCTGTCTGTGACCTCTCACTAACAGGCCTGTGTTCATGTAAACCTCCCTGTCATTATTATATACCCATAAAGAATACCGTGTACGGGGGATGTTTCATCATCTGCAAGCAGTGTATGATGCGCAGTTAGCTTGCGCTTTCTGACTCAAGCATTATCCTCAAGGTTGGTCAAACTTGACGTAGAATCGTCCGCTCAGTCGCTGGTGCTTGTTATTACACCCCTTCCTCTCTCCTCACTTTTGAGGGATATGTTTGTAGCATGTACGCACAGCTTTGAAAAGATGGAGTACTCTGACAATTCGAGCTGAAATAGCACAACAGCAACTGTTCATGGCCATTGTAGTTGAGTTTTGTCAAACGGCACGCCTGTGGGTGATGGCTTCGCTGTCTTTGATTTCTCCCTCTCAGTCATTGTTTTTTCTTCCCTCTCTTCCTTTCTGCTTTTTTCCTCTAGAATACTCATTCAATTTTTATTGCGGTATGAGACTGTGAACAGCTTGCGGGGCGGGAGCGCAGTAATTACCACGGTTATGTCAGGCGGAGCTGAGGAACGTAGCCTGGGGAGGAGAAAGGCCACTGTGCAGCGATGGCCCCCTGAAATTAATGGAGAATTGGAAATGAATCAATAGCTAATGAAAATGTGTGTTCACTCTATTACTGCTTTTATGATGGCTGTTGCCTCGGGCGGGGTGCTTTGTCACCCAACTACAGAGTGTGCTGGTGCCCGTCTATGTTCCTCTCAGTCTTTCTCATCATATTCATCTCTCCACTCATTTGTCTGCGCTGCTTTCTGTTTGCTTGAACCTCCTCCTGCCTTCTTTGTCTCTCTTTCACATCTACATGAAACAAACGTTTATATGGTTATTGGTGGATGTTAAAATGTTTGGCTCGTGTATAGAAAAACCATGTGCAATAAGGATACTGTCTCCCTAGTTGCTAGCTTGTAGTTTCTATGCCTGCCAGTGACACTGGCAGATTTACCACCTCTCACACTGGTTTCACAAAAACAAGCTTCTCAGTTCTGCCTGGCAACTGTGGATAATAAATGACAACTGTTGCTAGCATATTTTATTGGAGTGAGCTACCTTATTGTTATTAGCTCCAGGATCACAAGTGTTCCATACAAAGTACAAATGTTTTAAAAGGTTTAGACAATATCAGGCTTCAACCTTCTAAATTAATCACATTAACCACTCTTAATGTTAGAGCAGAAAAAGGTTTTTATTGTAAAGTGTAACTGCTGGAGTTTGCTGAATTTCCCCAAATCAAAAGCTGCAAACTTTTCACTGAATTTTCATACAGTGGCACCTGCTCCTTTGAGTTAATCCTACACAGTGGATCTACCGAAGGGTTTTTTTTATTTGTCCACGCATAATGTAGAATCTCTTACTGCTTATGGTTGCCAAGCTATGATTGGACACTCGCTGTTTGTGGGATGGATTAAGCAAACTTGTAATTACCAAAGTGATTTTCAGAATGAGTAAGGTTTTGAAATCGTATCGAGATAAATGCTTTCTTTAAAAACCTGCTTCAACATCTTATTACATTTTAACTTTCAACTCAAAATCCCAATATGTACGAATTTCAAGGCTTAACAGTGAGTGCACAGTGCACATAAACATGTCAGAGTAACTGTCAAAGATCATAATATCCCAGTGACAACAGTCACATACACAAAAAATCTAAAAAATATAAGCATAGAAATAATATTCTGATTTGACTGTATAGGCCTGTGGTCAGTCTAACCAGCGGCTTTCCAGCCTTAATCTTGGCTTTGCACCAGCTTTGACTTGATTGGGCAATGAGACGGTCCAGGAAGACAAAAGACACATGAACAGAGGAGAGAAACTTTTTCTGCCATTTATCCAGGTTGTACAGGGACACAGAGCTCAGCGCACATTAGTCGACTGCTCCCCCAGGATTCACAGATCATTTCTCCTCCCTGACATAGCACACGCAGCACTGCTCTGGGGTGCCTGACAGCGCATGACATCGCCTCTGAGTGTGTGCGCGCATGTGTGCTTTGCAAAAAGGGCTCAAACCTCGACCCATCAGCGCCTCCTGCAGAATGTAAACCCTCCGGGGCCCCTGCCATTCGGGCAAGCTGCTTGTTTGTTTGTTAGCACATTGTATGATACTGCAGATAAATACATCTCAACAAGGTTGCCGTGGACACCATCAAATGTGTCAGTACATTAAACTCTGCCTTAAGAGTGTATTTCATCTTGGTAGCCTGCAGCTTTGTGGATTGTAAATCAATGCAACGCAACACTGATGCAATTATTTTTCTGTTCAACTAGACAATTATTAAATGTGTTTTATTGTTCTGGAGAAGTGTGAGCTCTTTGAATCGCTTCCAGTTCACTTACAGAACATGGTTTGGTATTCATTTAAACTCATTTCAAAGTAATAATTATATTGACAAATCGCTGGAAATCAATGTGTGTGTGTTTTCTGTAGTTCTAGTCACTTTGTTGTTATTGCTTCCTGCTGAAAATCTCATTTTTCAAAATGTGCTTTGAGTGAGTCCTTTATTGGCCCTATAGTCTAACTTAATCTGTAATAAATAGCTGTTCTGCGCTCCTCTATCTCTGACTGATGGAATACAATACTGATTCAAGCCTTTATATTTAATGTTCAGAAACAGCCTGGGTGTTAGAGCAAAAACAATTTTATCCACAGGCAATGATTCATTTTCAGTTTTTCAATATTAATAATAATAAAGAAGGATGTTTTTAAAGGGAGTGCTACATACTAGAGATGGGGACCTGAGTTTGCAAAGTAGACTCTAAGTAGAGTTTGCAACATAGACTCTAAGTAGACTCTATGTTGCCGTTAATAGAGTCTGGTCTGGTTGAGCATCTAGATAGGAAAAAGGAATGACTCTGAAAGAGAATGAAAGGTACTGAATATCACCAGTCTTCAAAGTAGACATGTTACATGGTCTGAGTTACCTGCACATTTTCATGGACTAATAAAGAAAAAAATCAATTTCTAGATCTGAATCATTGACTCATGAGGACCTCTAGACCTCTTGCAAATTCCAAAGTAACTATTCTACATTGTACATATCCATGGGCAGCTTTGCATGTTTGATGCATGCCGTAGTTTAATGGTTTGTCTATAAGAGCACGGAGGGGGCTCAACTGACACATCACTTCCATTAGCATGCTGGTCAGCAAACTAGACCAGAGGAGTGAAGGATCCTCACGAGTCCCTCAAAAGATGAAATTGACCATTCACTGAAGTTCCTGGAGAGAGAAGGAGGGAGGGAGTAAAGGGGGGGGGGCTGCCTTATCATGCTACAGAAACCTGCAATCATCCTTGGAGGCAGATTAGTGAGTGGACCGGTGAGCCTGTGAATACCCTTCACTTCCAGAGCAGGTGGCCTCCCATACCAAGCACAGCACATTAATCCAGTCTGTTAAGAAATAAGCACCCTGGCTAATAGAGCACTGCCAGAAGCTTGTGTTTCCACCATTACAGGGAGACTCGTTTAATTTGTCTCAGCTTTGGACAGAGAAAGGAGAAAGGAATAGGGAAAGGAAGAGGGGGAGAGAGGAGGGAAAGAAAGTAGGATCAAATGAAGCAGGACGACAGAGATTGAGGGAGAAAGAGAAGGAGGAGGGATGGGTGAAAGAAAGAGGGACCAAAGGAGAGCTGAAAGGACAAAAGCAGCTGAAAAAGAGCCCAGCTTGGCGAGCGAGAGCGGGCTTAAACTGCGGGTTTGTGTAGTCAGCAGTATCACACACAGCCTGCTGTTCCTTGAACGTTTGCTCGGCTTGCTGTCAATCAAAAATGGTGTTAAGTGAACTGCACATAATGTGTTTGCAAAGAGCCCAAGAGATTTCTCAGCAATAACTTGCCACTTGTAGTCCAAATATTACAATTGGTCCCATGGTGATTGTGTTTTGGAAGAAAGATGATCACTGCAGACAGAAGGGCACACATGCACACACTATGAAGTCTTTCTGAAGTATTAACTTAATGGTTCTGGGTAAAATTAAGTGAGTGACTGTATGGAAAATATTGGGATACCAGAATATATAATATTATTCCTTTTCCTGTATTATGACCATCATAAGAACAATGGAACAAAAATTTTCCCAATAGGAACCAATGAGCACATACACACAAATGTCCAAATTTATGGCAAAATACAAAAGAAAAAATAAGAGAAAAACAGTAGGTCACTGTTCAACAGCACATCTGATGAGCATTGTCATCATACTGGTTCCCAAATAGACCTGTACTGTATGTCTGATTCACACTGAAATGAGTAATTATTGCACTATTGGATTACAGGGGTGGTGCTGAAAAATGACTCACACCACTTTATTCAGTATTAAAATCATTGGCCAGTGTAGGAAAGGGTAAAATCATCACTCCAGCACTTCTGTGACCCTTATGGGGACAAGCAGTTAAGATAGGGGATGGATGGGGAAATTCTTTTTTTGTGGACAGGCTGCCCCCTTAGGCACCAAGGGTTTGGGGTTCAGTGTCTTGTCCAGAGACACTTCATCAGGGAGGGAATGTCCTTGACATCATCTGATTGTAGCAGGTCTTGGTATTAGGCAAATACAACCTCAGACAAAAAACATAACTTTTTTTCACCATACCATTATTTATTTAACAAAAATGAGACCAAAAAGAAAAAAAATGGGCATAACTATATACTCCCTTAATGCTTCCATAGGATTTAAGAGAGTAAGCTGCAGCCAGGTGCTACTATTCATCAGCCCTTGATTAATTGATCATCAGCAGATTTGCAAACCTCTATAAAAGCAGACGTTTTGGCAGTTTGCTGGTCTGGAACATTCAGCTGTGTGTTAACACAATGCCAAGAGCAATGTTCTTAAAGAAGCAATTGTTGCCATACATCAATCTGGAAAGGCTTATAAAACCATTTCCAAACAATTTGGAGTTTAATGTTTTACCAGGGCAGCTTACAGTCATTGAGTCGACCATGAACTCCTCTCTATACCACAGTATTCTAGAGGCAAATGTGAGGCCATCTTTCCGACAAAGCTTGGTTAAAACTGTGTCATGCAACAGGACAGAAATCTACATCAGAGTGGCTCAAAAATACACTACTCACAAAAAGTTAGGGATATTCGGCTTTCAGGTGAAATTTCAGGATGAACCTAAAATGCACTATA
>JAUMHL010000013.1:33106374-33145312 GCA_032362345.1 Sandelia bainsii
ACTGGATGAAGGTTCACTAGACTTGAAATAACCTGTCAATTTAGGTATTTTCTTTAGCAGTTCCTGGTCATGCTGTTCTTTCAGTCGTTGTGCTTTGCGTTTTTGTGCTCCGCTAACACATTTTCTCTCCAACATTTTGCTGATATTTTGTTGAATGACCGGTGGTGTCATGTTACATCACCACAAAATTGACCTTGACCAGGTCACATCTACCCAATCAGATGCTTAATTTCTAAAACGTTTCATATTGGCTGGCCAATGAGCGTCAGGGAGGCGACTTTTTAAGTTTTATTTTAAGTGTCTGGCCAATCACGGGCCCCTGGACACGTGGGGCCCCTAAGCTACAGCCTAGGTCAGCCTGTGCATTAATCCGCGCCTGGGCAGGACCTTACATGAGCTGTGCATAGCGAATGGCCAAAAACCTTTAGGCGCCAAGGGATCGGGGTTCACTGTCTTGTCTCCAGGGACACTTTGACATGTAGCCAGGAATCGGGGGGGAACCGGGAAGCGAACCACCGACCTTGAGGTTCGCAGACTACTACCAAGTGCTCCACATTCACCCCTTAATATAGTGTAGTGTAGAGTATACCAGACCACAGTTTCTAATACAGTAATCTGATAATATATGACACGTTTAACTTTTATTGTTAAATGAAATTAGATTTCATTAGGGTATATGGATTTAATCCATATACGGTATATAGGTACTATTGGCTAAAGCTGATTTTATAACACCAAATTGGTCACAAATACCGTGTAGAAATGATTAATGTTGTAAATGACTATTGTAGCTTTTTTTTTTTTTTTTTATGGAATATCTATAGAGATGTACAGCAGCACATTATCACCAAACATTACTGTTGTGTTCCAATAACACATTGTGATTTCTAATGTTTATCAATTAGGTTTATCAATTTCAATTTAAAAAGCTAATTGATCATTAGATTGGCACAGCTAAAAACATATTAGTTTCCATGGAAAATTATCCACGTTTTGAAGTGACCCCAAGCTTTTGAATGGTAGCATAATTGGTTGTAGTGGGAAAAATTAAGATATCGGACAGTCAAATAAATTTACAGTATGCCAAAGTGCACCATGGTTACTCGTCACTTGCAACTTCTTGATCCTTTTTTAAGGGCAAGCTGTATAAAATGAGTAAAATTGTGAAGATTTTTCCCTGATCTCCCAAAGTCAAATTATACTCAAACACATATGCTTCTCTTTTGTCCAGTAAGCTACCTCGTCGGACAGCTAATGTGAGCGGTCAGTGATTTATTCTCCATTGTCTCCTGCACTGAATTATTTTCCCCATGAGGGTCTGAGAACAGCACCGTACCTGTTTCTGTTTAGTCTAGGGGCAGTCGTGCTCCCTAATGGGCCTGCTGACATGCGTTCAGCAGTAATCGTCACCTCCAGGGATTTCCCTCAGTTTGTCTCAATGATGCCTGCAAGGACAAATCAATAACCAGCCCACTGCCGCCACTCAGGTGACCATTTTCATCTCAAATTTCCTCCTTTGATCTGGATGAATGCTTCCAACCCACCACTCAGGACCTCTTTTACTCACATCTGGTTTCTAGTTCTCTGCTCATTCCTTTCTCTTCAACAGAACGTCTGAACAAACAGCAGTTTCCTTGAAGTTGTGTTTTCAGGCGTTGTATTTGAAGTAGCTTTCTGAATGAGAAGCTATATGTCGAAATGAATCAAACCAAATGCACTGCAGCCAAATGCTCATATTAACATTCAAGCCTCGGGGTTGTTTTGGCTTATGCGGATGCAATATTCCTCTTCTAATCACTTCAGTTCAATAGTAATTCATTTTACAAATTTTTTTCTACAGATTTTTTTAATTTGCTTAAAATGCAACAGCTCTACAACTGTAAATTAATTAAAAACAACTGCGTTATTTGACTACAAGAATAGTTCAACATGAACAATGCACTATAACAAACATTTAAAATCATTGCAGAGCGATGGGTTTCCAATCCACGGAAGGCCGTTTCCCCTCAGTTTCCAGTTGACAGCAACAAAGTGACAGCAGTATTACCATAATCTTTCTTGAGAATGTCTGTCAAACCTATTTTAGCAATTAGTTTGTGTGCTGGTCACAGCAGGCCACTCTTAAATCTCCTCGTCTTTATCAAGCCTTATTTCCTACTAATGAGGTTTATTAGATTAAAACTCTACCCCACACGTTTAACAAAAGATTAAATTGGCAGAACTCTGTGAGGAATATGTTTTTATAATACACCAGTAATGAGAGAAAGTTAAGGAAATCTGAAGCACTAAGCAGGAATAAGTCATTGGACATGCTGAACTAGGCCAGTAGGGCCTGAGCGCTCAAAGAGGCACGTAATGCTGTCGGATAGCTCCTAAACGAAAGTGACGTGACAGCGCTAATGAGACGGCTTCACGTTACGTGTGACTCCAGCCTCGGGGACACATTATAGCTCATTTAATGAGAGGAGATATTGTACACAGGCACTTTTGTAGTTAAGCAATGAGACTGCCGGCCTTGCTGCCGAGGTACAAGCCAGCACAACAAGCAAGTGGTTTGTTAGAGTGGCTGACAGGCTGAGCAACAGGGAGCGCGCCGGCTAAATGCTCATTGCTGTGACCGATGGTGTCAGGGTGAATGCAGGTCAGGGTGTTTTTTAAGTCTGACTCACATCTCATATGTCAGTCTAGAGAAGAATTAAGGATTTCTGTGACATCAGCGACATTATAACTGCCAAAGTAAAACCCAGATGGCTATAAAGATCATGTGTTATGTTTTATGAATAACTAAATGGAATAGATATAGAACATATGCACAATACTGTATGTCACACCAAGCACTGAGGCTGAGAATTGGTTGAACACACAGCAAACATACACCATACATCATACAGCAGTACACTGTCTCTTCAGCTGCTGATGTGGAACCAGCAAGTCATTTATTCTGTGCTGCATCAGGAAAGTTTTACAGAAAACTGTTGATAAACCAGTCAAATATTTGCTGACATCTCGTCAGACAACCACTGTCACCACTCACAACCTTATGAAGTTGATGCTTATTTGTGGTCAGACTATCATTTGATTCTGCAAGTTTGGTTTGGTTCATTGTACAATAAATACTGATCAACAGATGATTTCCTTACACACTGGGATCCTGTGTGACCTGTAGCCTTTGTAACTGGAGTGGCTGCAATCAACTTGTTAAGGTGTGGATGTACCGTGAGCTGCTGCACAAAGCCTTAAACACACATTGTCCTATTCATATAAACTAAAAACCTGCCCTTCAAAATGGCAAAATCTTGTGATAAAATAAAATCATTCCAATGCTATTTGTGTGATTATAATATCTGATTAAGAAGATGAAATGAATTGTCAAGGGATATTTAAAGTAGTGAACTGAATTGAATCTTATTTTATGTATATTCTAATACTGGAGAAGGAACTAGGCGGTTGCCTAGCACGCCACTTGCTGGAGGGGGCGCAGCTTCAAGCCCTCAAAAAAAAGTCGCTTGCAAATATCATTTGCAAGCAATATCGTTACTTATTTGGGCTTAGCTCCCTGTATGAACCCCTCATGAATCTCTCCACAATAAGGGAATCGCAATAGTTAGTCCTTTTACAGCCGGGATCCATCCACAGCCCCGTTTACTCGGTTACTGCACCCGCCCGAGCCGACACGCTCGATGCCGGTTGATTAAACGGCGCCAAACCGTAATCTCGCCTAGGGCACCATAATGGGTCGAGCCGGCTCTGGGAGAAGGTGGTGGTCAGCTACTGTTTGGTAGCGTAGGTCAGGTAGCTGTGGCTCTTGATCTCTAGCACTCTGGCACTGCAGTAAAAGCCAGAGAGATAAACTAATGCTAAACTAATGAACATACGTTTGACACTTTAGTTTTTAACTTGTTTACCACATTCTCTCATCATTACAGTTTCATCACTTCCTGTCTCATGTAATAAATCCAGTGTTTATAGAAAACATCTAGTACATACATTTAGGTCTGACACTGGGGGTGTCTGTTGTGGTTGATGTAGCCATGTGCAATGTGTTGACACCCTGCTCGCTGTGCTGTGCTCAGGCCTCAGTTGTTGTCTAGGTGACAGATGGATCTGTAGCATCTGTTGACTGGAAAAGAAGAGGAGAAAAGAGGGTCACTGGGAGGAGTGGCTGGGGGGTTTTGGTAGTATCCACAAGTCACACTTCATTAGAAGGTAGTGGAAAAAGAGAACGGTAGTTATGTCTGCTGTGAAAGCATCATCTCACACACACACAAACAGACTTCTACCCCAATTACCCCTACCCTGTTCTTTGAGCTGATGTGTTGAGTTATGCTGACAGGCACCCCTCTAGAAAGTGAGGGGGGAAAGTCAAAAGAGAGGAAGGGAAGGAAGAAGAGGAGAAAGACCTAACTGATAGAAGAGTGAAAGCTGAGGGACTTCAGAGAGGGGAGAAGAACACAAGAGGGGGGAATAGACAGAGAGGGGAAACGGGGGACCACATCACGCGGTATGAGGCAGAATGAAACATGTCTTCCTGTCACCTGCCACACACTGTAAATGGATGGCTCTGCAATCTTGCCATCAATGACTTATTTCAGCAGTCTGGAAGTGGGGGAAAAAAAGGGCAAGCAAAGGGAAGAGAAGGAAGCAAGAAAATTGCAGAGAAGAGTTTCAAACTCACTGCAATTTCTTACATTTTCTAAAGACAAATATGACAGGATGGAATTACTCTGCCTCTACGGAGGCAGTCATTTGCAAACGCCATAAAGTGCAGGTATAAATCTCCCACCCAGATCCACTTAATCTGAGACTTCTGGGCTTTTCAGCAGCAGTCGTCTAGTCAAGCATGTGTTTACAGTGAAAGGCCTCTCCAATTTTTTGTAAAAAAGTGAATTGTACAGTAGTGATGGAAGTGGCTGGTACGCTGTGATGACTGATGCTTTCTGATGAGGTTAAAAACAGGTAGAAAGCGTTGGGGGCTGCCGAATAGTTTTAACAAATGTCTTGCAATCATGGCAAAGTCTTTTCTGAGCACAACAACTCCAACTGTTACAAATATAGACTTTCAACATGATTTCATTCAGCACACGGCTGCCATCAGTATATCTGCCAAAATTCTGAAAAGACAATATTCAGGAGAATGTTATGCAAAGAAGTTGCTATTTTGTATAAATGGTAGATTTGTCACTGGCAGAGCTGAGACTCTGAGACTTAAGTCCCAAACATGACATGCTCAAAACAAACATGATTCGCCCACCAGCCACGTCTGAAGGCAAAAGTGTTTCTAACTTCCGAATGGCCAAACTCCAAGACACAGCTAAATGATGCTGCTATAAAGATGATGTTTTCAAACTACTTTTTTCACCTCCACAAACTTGGCCATGTGTAAAGGTGGTCTGCATGTCAGATTGTCTGTTTGAACTTGCTATAGATGCAGTTCTGACATAAGTAAAGTGTGAGCTGAAGGGTTTCATGCATGTGTGCAGCTTGACAATTAGAAAAGGACTTCATTTTAAGCATACTGATGCTGTTAGATTTTAGACTAACTAAATCGTATACATGAAACCAGAGCACAAAACTAGAGTTTTTGGTTAAATTGCAGAGGCAGTTGAGGATGATGATAGTTAATAAAAGCTCCTAAAAATGTATTGCCAAAAAAAAGTAGCATTTAGGTTAGTGTGGGGGGATTGGTCACTCCAAATTCAACACCGGCCTCTGTCTGACCACCCTTATTAAAATGGTCTGGTACTGCTACTCTGTGGCACATGAGCTTCAGAGTTCTTTCTAAAAAGTAATGCTAATCCAAAGTAATTGTAGCCCGGACTCTGAATGCTTCCAAAACACAGATGACCTACGTTCCGCATAAAAAAATTTTTTTTAAAAACTAAGCACAAAAATTTAAGAATAGTGTCAAAGGGTAGAGAAACCCGCAATCAACTCTGCAACTTTTAGCTTCACTCGTACTTAGGCAACCGCTCTATGGAGAGACACCTGCATTCCATTCTTATTCGTCAACGAGTTTCTTTTTTCACGCCTGCAGTTGAGCAATTAGCAGCGCTCCCCGAAATCATTATCTGTCTATGGTCACATTGTAGTAAACATTTCTCATGCACTGCTGCTAGATAAAACACAACAGTGCAGGTGTTGGCAGCGATGAGAAATGATCACACAGCACACAGTATTATTAGCGCATCAGACAGTGAATGATGAGTACAGTCGCTGACTTAATTTATGCATTGCTACTTCGTCTTGTCACCACTGCTCAGCTCAAAGGATTTTACTTCCACCATGAGGAAGGCAGGATGTAGAGAGCGAGAAAAGGAGGGAAGGAGAAAAAAAAATAACAGTGGAAATGTGCCTGTAATGCAGCTCGCGAGTGCAAGCGTGGATTTTCTACTTTCTCTCTGACCAAATCCCACCATTTCAGGAGATTAACCTCGGCATGCGATAAATGTTCGACTTCTTCTTCCCCTCCAATTTCCTTGGAGCTAGAAACTCCAGAAGCCAGCGCGGCATGTAAGATAAAAAATGATCACCTAATTCACTCAAGCACAAAATACAATTCTGGAGAGAGGAAGGAAAAGCAGGCAGAAGAGAGAAAAAGAGAGAGGGAGTGTGTCACCAGTGCACTACCTCCCGTCCACTGTTCACAATTCTCCTCAATCATTTATTATTAAATGAAGCTCTTATTCAAATGGACCTGTGCATAGCAAATAGGTCGTGGCACTGTGATTGTCTGTGGAATTTCTTCTTTTTCTCTTATCCTGTGGGATTAATCACTTTGTTCAGCTCTACTCGCTACCCATAGGGCACCTTACATGGCAGCTGTGCTCAAACGCTTTTGATTGCTGAAGGTGCCCTCTGCAGATTGCTGCTGCCACTAAGCCATTTAAATGGAGTTGTTAATAAAAAGTAGCGATGATTGCCTTCCACTTCCCCCTCATTTCTGGTTTGGCAGATGGTTGTCGCAGGACTAATGTACAATTTGGGCTAACCATCAAGCTAAACTTGTTGACAGTTGAACTGAAGTGAATCTACAGTATATACTGTAATAAATCATTGGTGTTTGTTTGACTTGTACTTTAGTCAAAGAATAGCTGCATTTACATAAAGCATATTTATATGTCATTCTGCCATGATAGCACCTCATACATGCAATCAGGCAGGAATGGGTGGATTACTGAACGGGCCTAGATTCTGGACCTACAACAAATAATTATAAAGAAATACAAAACGATAAAGGGACAAAATGACTAAGATTCAAATTAGCAGAGACATAGATATTCAAAGAAACATAAAACAACTTTAAAGAGACCTACAAACTAAACTAACAAAACAAAATGAAAATGCAAAGTGCCTGTAAAGAGATATATAGCAACTATAGACATATAAAACGACAAAGAGCTTCAAATTAGCAATAAAGAGATATAAACATCTCCAGAGAAATGCAAAATGACCACAAAAATGGAAAACAACTACAAAAAGACAAAAACAACTACAAAGAGATGCAGACTAAGACTAATTAACAACAAAGAGATAAACATCTGCAAACTGCAGAACTTCAGAAGTGACAACTACAACAACTACAAAGAGATACAAACTAACCACAAAGAGTCACAAAACATCTGCAAAGCAACACAGAGCTGTATTCAAGGAAAATATCCAAGGAAAAACTGTAGACAGAAACAAAACACAACAAAACATAAAAGGACTAGAAAGAGATGCAAAACGGCTTCAAAGAGACACAAAATGACTAGAAGTGACACAGCCAATGCCCCTTGTTTGTCTCTTTCAGTCTGGGTGTAGGTTGGCCTTTCATTCATTTCAGTGCATAGAGGCCCATTGTCTCATAATCTATCTCCATGATTAATTAGGCACTAAAACTTTTTGTAATATAATTTTAGTTCACAGATATACAAGCAATTCACCAACGATGGCTGACACAACAACATGTTAATTCTATGTAATATGACCACTGGACGTTATTCTGTGACCCTGTACATTGCTCCAATTTGATTAAAAACATTCATATCAACACTTGAATTAGACAAGAGACTTTAATTTTTAAAGCTCTTTCAAATAGCAAATGACTATGGCCAATAATATTTGCTTAGACCATCAGTGCTGACTTGTTGAGTTCACATTTGAATCACTGCCACATGCCTATTCATGTATTCTGAACTGGTCTTTTAAATACACTTGTTTAGGCTGAATGTGCCAGCATTCTATCGCTGCTGGCAGTCTGCCTCAGAGCTTCATCTGAAACCTCGCTGGGGCAGTTTATCACATTGAGATGTCATCCAAAACATTTTTATCCGCCAAAAGTTGCCTCTAATGATCCATTAAAGCTTGGACGTGTTTCTTCACCAACCCTCGCCTTTCTCTTAGTGTTGATCATCGCCTGACTCACTAGAAAACAACTTTTATTTACCAAAATGATCCCACATTAAGAAGAAACCAAACTATTATTAATACACTTAACTGCAGTCAAGAACTCTGGGTTTTCAAACACAAAAGGAGCTTTCCGAGGTGAATATGTAAATGACGTGATTGGCTGCAACTCCGTTCATATGGAGGCGAAGAGTGAAGCAATCACATTTTTCTTTCTGGCTTTCGTTGGCCTCCAAATGCCTCCTACACAACTGAATAATGCATATGGACAAGTATTGGACTAATTAATGTCCACCAACCTACCACCACCAAAAAATAGGCTTCCCTTGACACAATGAGTTAATGAGCCCACTGGTGACGCAGCCACCAGTGGCAGAGGAGGCGAGCAATAGTGAGTGGGTGGATTATGATGGTGATTAGAACCTGTGGGTCAGGAGGGCCCACTGAATTGTCATCAATACCCACGAGATAGGATATCATGCTAAAGCAGTGCTTCATGTACCAGAGGTACACACAGAGTGCCAGTGGGCAGACGTATCTGAATATTAACAGAGAGGTGGGAAATACATAAACACTCCATCTTGTGTGCAGAGAGAGTTTGTCTGTCCCTGCAGAGTGTTGAACGTATGCCACGGCTGCCTGCATTCTTCTGATAAAAGGAGGGAAAAATTACACACACTCTCTTTGGCCAGACACTAAAATATTCATTAGTGAGGAATGACTGACTGGGCTGGTTGAAATGTCACTGGGCCAAACCGTCTCCCTGGACTAATGACCTCTCTGTTTGCGTAAGGAGACGGAATATTCTACAGGTGTTGGCATTTCCTGACCAAATGGCCAGTTGGTACTAGGTGCTGGCAATCAACTGAAAATATTAGCTATCACAGAACTGCATCAGACTCTGTGATTGGTTTAATGAGTGCAGCCTGAACTCCACTGTAGCAGTTGCAGTGCTGAAATGATCTGTCACTTAATCCATTCAGAGGTTTGACAGCAAATAATATTCAATATCGATACAATATTGATGATCATTTGTCATAAACAAGTTTAAGAGTCTACAGCCATGCTAGCAGCACTGTGAGGTTGTACTATTACAGAAGTTAAAGAATTGAGTCAGCTAACGAGATATTTAGCACGGATAATGTTCATTTGTTAACCAGGCATGTGCAGAGGGGGTGGGCTCTGTGGGCTCAAGCCCCTGCCCTTTTCCCCTGGTAATCAAAGGTGCCCCTCTTAACGTTAATTAACCCCTTGTCTTAGCTTTGTTTTTAGTATTACTGGTGCCTGATGATAAGGCAAACAACTACAAAAATCACTGAGGTTCATCTTCTCTTTCTCATGCATGTTTGTACAAAATTTCACATCAACCCATCCAACCAAGTCCAATTGTTGAGATATATCAGTGTGGACCAACACTGATATCTCTAGAGTCATCCACTAGCACAGATAAAAACACTGAACTGGTTCCAGCTTCCAAAATACTTTCTGCAACTTAATAATTTGAAATGTTTTTAATTAATTAATGCTAAATTAATTACTGATGAAAATGACCATCAGAAGCAACTGTAAATAATGCTGATCTGCCACCTGTTTTGAGACAACATATTACAAGGAGATACAGTGGCTTTAAAATGTATTCAGACTCCTTCAGTGACCCTTTCATTTGTTGCACACTTAAGTAGCTGGCACTCTTGTCAAGAAGGTCCTGGATTTGAACCCATCCCCTCGCTGTGCCCTTTTTCATGTGGGGCTTGTATATGTTCTTCCTGAGCCTGCATGGTTACTCAGTTTGCTCTCACAGTCCAAAGACATGCAGTTGGTTTAATTGAACCTAAACCTAAATTGTCCATAGGTGTGAATGTGAATGTCTCTATATAGGGCTCTGCAACAGGTGTTTCCATACTTCTCAACTTAATTGCAAAACATTTTCAGTCACTTTGTTATAAAGGTTTATTAACAGTAAATCATTAGAGGGTTATGACATTTCAAATTAAGTGTAAAACACAATACAGTGTGAAAAAAGTGAAGAATACTTAAAAATCACTGTATCAGAGCCCTATAAAAGACAGACACTTGTCCTACTTAAAATAACTGCATGAAAGGTTGACCTGGATATTTTCCAGCTTTCCCACAAGTATGTATTTATGGTGAAAAACATCTATATGAAGATTAACTTGTAGAAGGAATTTGTTTGTTGATATTTGTGAACTGCTTTAATCTGACTTCATGCTGAAGTTTCATCATCAGCATGAAGTCACAGTTTTCCAGGAACCTAACTGTGCCATGGATACAGCTTTTGGAAATAGTCCAGGTTATGAAGTGTCAAGAGCCGTGATGAATAACTCTAATGATCAAGTGTGTGTTCTGGGTCACAGCCATTAAAAGCGGTCATCGTAGAACAGAATGCAACATGGCAGCAACTTGTCCTTGCCAACACCAGTGCAGCGAGGTAAAAGCCACACAGGCCTTTGTGTGTTAATACACCTGACAAAACGTCCCTCGCTGAGGGAACGCTAAAAGCCCATCTGAGCGAAGCCATTCGGGGCTTTTTCTACTGCGCAGGTGACTGCCGGCTGCCACTGTCAGCTCCAGTCACGTTGCCTTCTGTACCATTTTGCTTTTCAAACGCTCAAAGTGAGTGAGGCTTTTCTCTTGCCACCTCTCTCCTCCCCTGTTGTTTTATTCATAGGGCTCAGGGTTCATTTGCCAAGTCCTCTGTTGTAGATTTAAGAAGACAAACAGCTCTGCAAATCCACCAGAACAGTGTTAGACTAAGTGACATTTTGCTCTGCCGCCTGGCTAATCGTAAAGAAAACAGTGGCGGATCAGCGCTTAAACCTTGTGTCTTCGGGCAGATATCATGCTCAGCATCGCGGAGGGATCCTTTGAAGTGTTTGTTGTCTTCCAGAGGGGCCCTGGAGGAAACGCTTCTCTCTTTCACACACAATCATACACACACATACATTATGTGTGCTTTTACACTGAAGCACACACTCTGAGAGTTAGTTAATGGTAGGGAAGGCATTAAACAACACGCTCCTGTGTGTATTACAGGTCGCATATTGGTGCCACTGATGGTGATGACGCCTCTGCCGCTTTAGTGCTGTTATTCTCATGTCTCAGCAGCAGGATTACCTGAGAGAGCTAATAAAAATATATTAGGCTAGCACACATACACACATGCATGCACTGACAGATACACAGCAGGAAAAGCAGCAGGAAACGTCTTTGACAGGTTAATGCACATACAGTACATATGCAGATAAAACATGTGGCATATGGACTTATGTGAAAATAGACCCATATATGTGTACAGTAGCTCATGGCAAGAGGCTGTGAGAACATATAAGAAAGGAGGAGGACTGCCAGGAAGAACACTAACAATGAGAGGAAGCGAGAACTGTGGGATGGTCCACTTATCTCTGGGTGAGACTCAACTCTGCAGATTTAGAACGAGGTATTGCTCCAAGAAGCGATATTAAAAAATTGTTTTTTAGTCATGGTCAGCCAATTAGTTGTTACTTCTTGAGTCACATCTGAATGACTGCCATGCGCCTACTCTTAGTTGCATATTTAGCCTTAAAGACAGATCGTGTACAAAAAAAGCAGTCTGAAAATATTCAGTGAAAGCCTACTGTGCCAACATTGTATGAGCGCTGGCAGGCACTGGCAGCCACACTTTATGCTGTCATACTCTTAAATAAATTGATAATAAGCTCAACAGTGTGCGCTAACTTAATTGGTTTTATTACTTTCTCAACAATGTAATGAATTATATAAGTGCATTTACTGCACACTAATGACTGAGCGGATGGGTTTGGTTGTTTCTTTACCAAACTGGCAACCATCTGTTTGTCAGAGACAGCAGTGGGCGTCTCAGCCCTGTCTCGCGCTGTCCGCCTCTGACACACTGACAGAAACAACTTTCTTTGCCCCGCTGTTTGTCTGTGGGCGCTCCAAACTTAGCAGCATCACTACGGTCACGCATGAAGTGTCCAATAAAGAGGTATGATGCTGGGCAGGTTGACACTCCTGTCAGTATCCAGCTGTTTGTTACACTGACTGTCTATGTGTCTGTGTATTTTTATTCGTCTCAGGGTTGTTTTTGACAGCAACATCGTGAGCTTGCGTGTCATCAAGCTCTTTGTCTCTCCATCCATCTATCCGTGCAGTTGTCGATCTATCCATTCATCTGTTCATCACTGTTATTTAATGAGATGGCATCACACATCAAGGTTCATTGACTGTGTGATTTAATTAGGCCCCACCACTGAAATGCTTGCCCTCCCTTGCAAACGCACTGGCTTCACAAAATAATGACACATTTACATTTAACTGTGTAACCTATTTCTAATTAGCCAGTTGGGTTTTGTTTTGTTTTGTTTTTATGAGAGAAAGTTCAGCAAAATGACAAACAGATGTATTTCCAGTTATCATGTTTTCTGAACAGCTCATTATTCCTTGATTTGTTTTCACCATCACCTATCTAGTTTTTTGGCTCTCTAATTTGTACAAGTGAGCTTTTGGACCTGAGCTGAGTCGGAGCTGGCAGGACCTGAATGCTCCTTGTGTCTTCACTGGCTCGGCAGTTGCACCTCCAGCCAGTCAAAATCAATGGGGGCAATGGGCAACTGTGGCTCTGTGTGGAGCAGATGGCAGAAGAATGGCCCTTCCTCCTACTGTGGCTCACTCTGCAACATACAAATGGGTCAGCTCTCATCACTGGCCTCATAATATCATGCACACAGGGCTCTGGTGTAGTAGGGCTGTGCAACAAGGGAGATGGGGTCTGTTCTAACATTTTTCTCAGATCTTGAGTTGGGTGACTAATCGGTTATAAATACTTGAAATACAAACAGTGGCAGCTGTTGACCTGTTCGAGGGCCAAACATGATCAACAAACATGACTCGCCTTTACATAAAAGAATCCGAGCAACATTACAGCAATTCAGTAACTGCAAGTGGCAGCTTATGGCATTAATCAACCCTTTCTTAAAGGAATAACTCTGCAAAGTTTAAATCTAGAGTTGGCAGGCTATTACGTAGCATAAAAGACTAAGGGCCGATTCATGTTTACTGTGGAGGGTGACTGTGAGGGCCCAGTCACATGTATTGTAGGTGTGTGTCTTCCCTGTGCTTATAGATCCATTAATTTGATTTAGTTTATCAATCAAGTTAATGTTAATTCCCAAAATTAAATAAAGAGACATTGTTCACAAAATACATTGTATTTAACATTACTAATGAGGTGGGTTATTTAACATTGCCACAGAATTGAGATATTTTGCTATTTAGATTGTGTTCCACTTTATGGCATGGAGTTGGCTATTTACCATGGGTGTGGTAATTGGTCAAAACCAACCCTTAGGATTCAGGGGGGAATCCAAAATTATCTCAAACATTATATGTATGATTCAAAGCTAAAACACCTGTGGAATGTGGAGAGTAAAGTAATATTGTGCTTTTAATTTAAACTAATTGCATTCAGTGTCTATGTTAGTTTGTTAATTTGTGTATAGTGAATTGTAATTTATAGTGATGTTGTTTCCCTACCCTTTCTATGTTTATTGTCTGGCCAGACAGCTATAAATGTTCCCTCATGTGTGTCTTGGAGGTTTTTTTGTTTTGCAATGTCTCACTGCTTGGAGCTGTAGCTCACTTTGTCTTCTTAGTCTTCTTAGTCTTCAAAGGCTAAGGAGAGCTGTACTATTTTGTCTTTTGTTTATAAGTGATTCACCCATGATTGTTTGGACCCTGTTATTTGGGTGAATAAAACTCTTAAATTGCACTGTGTCTCCTGTGCCTGACTACTTGGTCCCTCACAGTGACAAAATATTCCACAAGCATTCCAATTAGATAAGATAACACTTTATTGATACCCTGAATGGGAAATTCAGGTGTCACAACATCAAAAGTTAAAAACAACAGAATAAGTTTAGAATATAATATAAAAATACAGAATATAGCGTAATAGTAATAATAACAAGAGATAACGTGAGATACAGTAGATAATAAAGTCTGTGAGTTCATGAGAAGCAACAACGGCACCTTATTGGCAGGAGCCTTTAAGTTGAGAAATCAAGCAGATCAGTCTGAGGTTATCCAGGTCACTTGAGTTTGCTGGACGCGATGGAGACTGAGTTCCTTTAGCCATACCCTGCTCTGGTCCGTGATCAGCGCGGATGACTCCTCCACTCTATATATATATATATATATACCATCTCAGCGACTTTTCTCAGCACTTCTCTCCAGCTCCACACCTTTGCCTCCTCAGCTCCTGGTTGACTTCAGGTCTTCTGGATGAATTACACTGTCTCTCAATTTTTGAAAGTGTGAGTCAACATAGGATGCAACTCCTCATTGGTGATTGTCTCACTGGTCAGAGGGAGCTCCGACCTAAACACATTTTTATCCGCCTCTTTCCAACATGCACCAATAATAAGATAACAAAGTATGTAAAATAGCCAAAAATAACATAAAATCAAGTAGAACTCAGCACACGAGCTGTACAGCATTTACATACTGAAACTGTATTTATGAAGTTTTAACAAAGAAAACAACAAAAGTTATTTCTATACGGTACATTAGTGTTTAATGTGAATTATTATTCACTTATACATCTTATTGAGGTATATTGATGGGACCTGTATAAATACAGATATGTTTAACATTATAGTTTCCCTCTCTTGTGACTGCATTGTAAATGCACATCAATATTTACAAGTACATAATGAAGTAGAAGGGCGTTCCATATGTCTGCTGATGATTTATGGCTTTTCCTCTACGGCTGGGTCTTAATTGCTTGACACACGTGTTAGTGTCACCCTCACTGTGGTGGATGGATGGCTGCCAGCACGACTCTGTCACACATTCACCCCTGTGTGTTTTGCTATGTTTGGATGTGTATTTCTTATTCCTTCATTCCTCCTCCTCCTCCACTCTGACTCAGAGTTTGTCTGCCTTCAATCATCTCACTGTTTCTTTCTCCCTCTCTGTCTGTTTTTCTAGGTTTCTCTCAATGCCTCGCTCCTCTCATTGCACCTCAGCGTTTTCTCTTACTTCCCTCTCGTTGCTTTCTTCCTCTCGTCTGTGCAGTCGATTGTCTGCCAGAGCAACACGTGGCAGGTGGTGAGAGGAAAAGGCAACAGTGAGGAGGGAAAAAAGCACACTGACAAAAGCTCCTTCCCCCGAGCTCGCTTGTAGCTACAAAAAAATACATCAATTACCACCGTGATTGAATGATGTTAGCACAACTCTGAGGATGTTGCCTCTGTTTAGATGAATGGTGCAGCTCACTGTAGATTCCTGTGTTGACTTGTGTTTGTTTTGCACATATAGCGTCGCCATCAGTAATTATAGCACCATGTGGCTGTCTGGCTTGGCCTGCCAATCAAATCATGAGAGAGTTAGGCGCTACAACACTACAACATCTGTGTAGTAATGCTGTGTGTATCTGTGTCTCAGTACTGACTCCAGGAGCTCCAGTTTCACCACAGAGATATGCAGACAAATATGTCAGCATATTGAGGACAATAGCATCAAATGCTGTTATTCAATCAATCTTTTCCACGTGTACAGTATAATTAAGAACAGAAAGGGGTAACAGGCAGACACCACTGATGTTTTGTCAGAAATGATCATTGTTGGTATCATCTTGCTGCAGCAGATATGATTCATATTCAGTATGTCTGTACTGTTGGGAAATAGTTCTGGCCTTGAGATACTGCAGCCAATAATGGGACTTTCAGACCAACAGACAAGCGGTTTGGTTCTCATTCGTGAACCAGCTCTTGTTTGGAAATGGATGGAACTGAAACCTGCACTTCAACAGCAGAACCATAG
Source organism: Sandelia bainsii (assembly GCA_032362345.1). NCBI lineage: Eukaryota > Metazoa > Chordata > Actinopteri > Anabantiformes > Anabantidae > Sandelia > Sandelia bainsii. The sequence continues at coordinate 33,122,602 of JAUMHL010000013.1, forward strand.
AGCATTTATGTGCAGCAGAAACGTCTCATCGGACCTGACGTGGAAGAACAGGACTCTAGTTTCTTCAGACAACCAGGCAACAGACATCTTTTCCATTATGCTTCTTCTTCTTTTGTTTATTAGCAGTTGGCAAGCAGCTTTCAGGTCCACTACTGCCACCTTCTGGATTGGAGTGTGCTTCTTTTTGCTTTTTTTGCTTTTGCTGGCTTAGACTATGCCATCACAGGTCCTGCTCAGATCTGTCTTGCATGTAGTTCTCCTTGGGAACCAGAATTCTATCTGTCTATTCTATCTTTTCTGTTTTCTAACTATGTTTGGTCTAAATGCTTCAAACTAAATGCTGCTAAATGCTGTCGGTCAAAAGGCCCTTAAGAGTGAAAGTGCTAAATGTCAACCTGCATTCATTTGCCTGGTAGGACTATATTTTACTATATTTTATACCAGTGAAAAAAAGGAAAAAGGCAATGTGGCCAGTTTTAACAGTGTATATGTATCATAAAGTTTGGGGCATATGAGAAGAGGTCAAATTAAGATTTTGGCATTTGTTATACTGATTTACTCAAGTCACTGCAGAGCAAGCAGCATGCAAAAGCATGTTAGTACAGATGTAATCCATGTCTGGCCAGAGCTGGATAATCAGAAGAAGAAGCCTGCCAGCAAGGCTGTTCAGCCACACACCGTGTATGTGTGTGTCTTCAGCCAAAAAACCTGCTTAGCTTCACAGCATCTTGTCTCTCCTTTTTGTCTCTCTCTTTCTATCAGTCCCCCCTCTCTTTTCTCCCCCGTTTCCCTCTCATCTGTATTTGCACATCTGCAGGTATACACCCTTAGATCATCTCAAAGTCTGGTCTCTTTTTCATCCATTTGTCTGTTTGCTCATGTTCCTTGAATAGTGTACTTGGCGAGGTTGAATGCTAAGTAGCTCTATTTGCAGAGAGGCTTGATGGCATGGCACAGATGTCATCTGACGATATAAAAAAGTTAGCATGGCGCAATAAAGGTTGCTGGTAATTTTTGGATATGTCTCACCTCTATATGCTTAAAGTGACCACACTAGTGCCATGGCAACATCAGTCTATCTATCCATCTAATCAGGTTAAAATGTCACTTTGCCTAGGTTGTCCAACACAGTGCTCATGGTCCCACCTGGCCACCCCCTAGAGCCACCCCTGCTCCTCCTCACTAAATAAATCCTGATTACTTCCTCCTGACCAGTTTAACTACTAGTAGATGTTTGTCTGTTGTTTTCTTTTGGATCTGTAAAATTGTTATTTCTAGTAGTAGTTTGGACGTAGAATCCACCGAAAAGTGGGAAATCAGAAATAATGTAGACACTGTAGACATTTTGAATCACCTCAACAAGAAACATAAGGTTTGCTTTAGTGTTATTTTTCAAAAAGCCTCTCAGACAGACCCAGAAATCAATTAATAATTGTAGTGATTTATGGTATCGGATGCAGTTAAAGATAATGGAGGACACTAAGCAATTTAGAAAGAACAAGAAATTTAATTTAATCCAATCACTTGCAAATGTCTGCTCTACACCAGTGCCTCTGCCAGAATATAGTTGCCATGCACTGGCCTAATTGACAGCTTCAGTAGTGTTTACAAGAGGCAACTTAGTGAAATTACCTCAGTCTCCACCCAAGTTGTGGCTCAAACTATGTCTCCACAAGATAAAGCTTATTATTTCAGACAGCTGCATTGTTTGCCAGAGACATATAGGCTTACCTTTAGCCAGAGAATGACATTTTGCCGTTCTCCAGTGTTATCAGCGTGCTAAATGTTGATAAGGAAAACATGCATTAGGATGCCGACACACAAGGTAATGATAACCTATGCCAATCCTAATAGAATGTCAGAAATCTTGATTGAAATCTCCCAGTTTTGCTCACCCTAAAAAGCCAATCAGCTGAGATGCATTTTCCTAACGTCTTTCCTCCTTTCACCACATTCCTAATGCTTACTTTTCAGGGTATGCATATTTGTTTTGGAATGTGTATGTGGCAGGTTTTCTCCAGTGTCCTGTTTAATGTAATGGGTGAGGGGAGGGATGGAGGCTATGTCCTTTGTAGCTCACAGCGCTTTTGTTTAGTGCTGTGGTCAAGTTGTATTGTTACCTTTTAGATTTATAAAGTGCTGCTCATAAGTAAAATATTACTATGATCAAAATATCATCATTTTTCATATTGATCACAATAAGGATACATACAGCGTTCTATGATCAGTAGATATAATCGTCAGTCTTAGGTAAATTTGGTAACAAAGTTCAAAGCTGCTGTTCTTCCACTTTTCCTGTGTTTTCTGTTTAATGAGGAAAATTATTTCCATTGTGGAACTTTACACCTAGATTCAACCGCTTTCATTAGCTTTTTAAAATATGAACTAGTCCTCAAAATACCCGAGAGTTCTTCTCTCGGGTGATGAGTATAAAAGCAGGGCAGTTAGGGAACTGAGATGTTAGCTTTTTTGTATACTGGGGTGGTGGTATGGCATGGTAACAGTGGAAACATGTTTTTTGTCTTTGTCAGCTGAGGTGCAGCTCACCTGCATATTTTGCAACTGATTTTGGACAGCTTGTTTTTCAAGATTTCAAAATTCGAACAAATTCCAAATGACACATGCCGCGTCACGTCTTTGCTATAATGTCATCATCCTATGTAACTTTCTGATTCTCCTCATGGATGCTTTCTTTGACTTTACCAACGTGGGTGCATTTTAATGTAATCTTACAGCTGTATCCTGGCTCTGTCCAAACATAAATCCACCTACCAGCATCTCTCAAGATGACATATTTAACACAATTCACACTTTAAGTCTCATCATATAACGCTCAGCAAAAAAACAAACAAATAAGCACATTTCCCAAAATGTTGAACTGTTTTAGCAAACAAATGTAATACTGAGGCGAAGTGAAGCTTCTGCTGGGGAATATTTTACAGTATACTGTGAGCTAAAGGGGTCGAATTTTGGCAAGACAATTAAAAACAAATAAAAAAATAATCACATCCGGCATGTTAATCATGTTCAGTGAAGCCAAAACTCAGTCTTTGACCACAGTAAAAATATCTATTACTAGAGGGTTTGTTGTATTTTATATGTGCTTTTAATTTGGGCACAGTAGTGCTGACAGTACCACTGGTTTGAGATAGAAGCTGTATTCATCTGTACAATAAAACATTAGTCATGAATATGTTTAAAAAGGCTACATTTAGACACTCAATGTAATTTCCTGATTGTTATATTTAGACATATTAATCTATTGTTCTCGTGGTCTGTCTGATACAGCAGATTTTTTTCATGCAGCCATTCATATCAGCTTCTTTTGTTTCTCTCTTCTGTCTCGATCTCCTTGCTGCTGCTGACTTGGTGAAGCAGGTAAGGCTGTTATTAGCTCTCTCCTTTCAGCTTGTGTGCTTTTTCACAGCATACGTTCACGTGGCTGTGGAGGTGTGGGTTCGTGCGTGTGCACGTTCTGTGTGTGTGTGTGTGTGTGTGTGTCAGAGATGGGTTTAGCTGAGATGAGTAAAGCTGGGTCACATGCTGTCTCTGGTGCTGCTGATATTGCTCCGGCTGAGGGGGGCTTACAGGGGGCACTGCTGAAAGTGAAAGAATTATGACACACACACACATCCAATAACTGACACTGGCCTGCACACTTCACACCCACTATTGATGGGTTACAATTGGATGATTCCTGAGTACAGCACATACTGTAGCTCACTGCAATAGTGAGAGTGTGGCGGCCTCCTTACTGTTACTAGACTTGTGAAACTGCAGGAATATGGCACTCTTGTTTAAAGGTCAGAAAATCATACTCTTACCATGTTTCCAGCACTGTTTAATGAATGTTGCTACATTTCTAAGACTCTGATGTCTTTAGAGATTCAGTGGACCACATGGTGACAGCAGACTGAAGAGCAGACTAGTGCCTATCACCATCATTCTAAACTAAATAATAATAAGGAAAGTGAGGTGTTTTTTGCAGATATGTATATGGAACAAGTTAATGGAAAATGAGTAAAAGGGCGTAAAACCAACTGACACAGCAGTGTGTCAGTGCAACCAATGTTTGTGTTCACTCTCCTTTCAGGTCTATTTGGATCGACCACACTTCTCATCCTTTGCCATGAATCCAAATTGTGGTCATGGACATCCTATTTACTTAAATTTTCCTTGAACTTGACCAGTCCACCTGTGGCAAGTGGAATTATAGTGACCGCAGAATAGTTTAGAAACCTACAGACTATACTGTATAAAGTCCCACAATTCACAGTGCATGTCGGGACAAAAACCAAAACTGTGGTGAGGCACAGATCAGGACAAGAGTATAAAAGGATTCCAACAGCACAGTAGCATCAATTACTGGCAAATGGAAAAAGTCTGGAACCAACCGGACTCTTCCTAGAGCCAAGATCGGAGATGCAGAGATGTGAGAACCTGGCAGATGGACAAACATTTATGTTAGAATGGTTGGATGGAAGCCACAACCTGTTGGGACTTTGCCACCCGCATTTAAATGACTGAGAATTTGAGACTATGTGGTCTGATTAACTCTGAGCACTACAGTATGTCTGGTGAACACCAGACAGTGCTCATCATCCATAAGTTGAAGCTTGGTGGCGGCAGCATTATGCTATGGGGGTGCATGTCCGCAGCAGGGACAGGAAGACTGGTCAGAGACAGGGAAGGGCAAATACAGCAAGGTCATTGAATGTGACCTGAGACCGGGGAGATGGTTCACCATTCAGCACGACAATGACCTGAAGCAAATGGGCAACACAAGGCTGGAGCAGCTTCAGAACAAATCTCTGACCATCTTTGAGTAGCTCAGCCAAAGCTCAGACTTAAACACAATAGAACATGTGTGCAGAGACCTGAAGATGTCAGTTCAAAGACATTACCCATCCAACCTGATGGAGCTTGAGAAAGGAAGAATTTGATAAAATGTTTAAATCCATGTGTGAAAAGCTAGTCAGACTAGACTGTGTACGTGTTGATGCATATTGACGAGTTAGGTGAAGAAAAATGCATTTCCACTGCAGTGAATTGGTAACAATGGACAGTTTCACATAAAAAGGAGAGAAAGGAGAAAGAATGTGGAAGCCACTCTGTGAATATCCAAAACAGAGTCTCCTGTTTTTCACTTTCCTGCCTGGTAGAGCTGTCAAATTTCAATTTAAAACTGGTGCTGCGCATTGTTACATTATTTCCCATCATAATAGAAAAGGCAACCTGAGGTTACAATCAAAATCCAAATGCAGGCAAAGGTTTGTAGAGTTTCCAATGAGTGGCTGTTATTTCCTAAATGGTAAAAAAAAAAGAAAAAAGTGTTTCTTTTCTATTATTTCTCTCCCTTTGTTTCAGTGATGTTGGCTGAAGGTTGCACATTGGGAAGGACCTTAATTAAGATTTTTGTGCCTGGGGCTCTGTTTGCAAGCTGTAGTACATCAGGAACAAGCGAGAGCCAGATACAGATCATTGGCTACCCAGGTCGAGTCATATGATTAAGAAAAAATATTAACATTTTCATCCCCCTTTTGACTTAGCAATCAAATGTGTTTTATGTTTCCACGACAGACGGAGGCGGTTAAACTCATTCACAAGCTGCCATGGTGTCACCAGTTTTTTAGGTTAAAATGACCTTTACTGTGAAAAAATGTGAGGAGGCTACACTGTGGCGTTTGAGTGCAGTAAATATGTTGTTGATTTTGTGTGAAAGGCACACACTGAGAGTGGGGGCGTGTAACTGCAGAAAAATAACACTGCTCGCAGATTTATTGATTGGTGAAATATTTGTTCTTGCTGTGATCAGAACTTGACCACAGCCAAATAACACTTTTATTGCGTGATGCTGTAAGACAGATAAACACATTTCAGTAACTAATTTATTAGCATTTCACAACATATTTTAGCTACTCTGAGATGAATTCTTTGAACTAAATATATTTTAGTGTAATCTGGGAGTGATTTTGCAAGGCAACCAGTGGCAGGCCAAAAAATTTTTGCATGGGGAACACACGTTTTGGCAGGGTGGCCAGGTGTGGATTGGGTGAGGGACGTCGGGATGGGAAAGAGGGGAATGAATCCCTGTGAGTGAATGATGCTGAGCGTGGCTCTTGCAGTTCCATATTTATATATGTATATTTATATATACAGACTTTTTCATTATTACTTGCCTGTGGTTTTGTCTTACTTTTAATGTTCTTGCTGTTATAAAGCACCTTGGGTTACCAGTAAAGGCACTAAATAAAATACTTTACTTACTTTAACCAGATTCAAGGGGGTCCTGGCCAAGACGGCCGCTTAATGTTTTAGACAGTACAATCCAACATGAAACATACACACATGCAATACTAACCCATACTAGGGGAATAGTGTTAACTAATACCAGTTAACAATGTGTAAAGCTTTTAAATAAGGTAAGAACAAAAGAAAAAGCTTTTCAATTTTGGGCTAAGACATTTCTGTCTCTGTTATGTTTGTTTCAGTGATTTGAACAGTTTGGTTAACACTGGTTGGGGATGGGGGGGCAACTGGGAAGCAAACTCTACAATGGATGCGCAGAAAAGCTTTTAACGTTAACTGTTACATACATGAAACCTGAGATTACCAAATTGGATAATCATACTTACAGTAATTCCAAAATGTCTGTTTAAATTACCTTGACCCAACTGCTGAGACCTTCCTCCTTCAGAAAATGTTGCTGAAAAAATCACTGACAATACATATCAGGAATGGAGATCTAAACCAAACCATGGATTTGTGAATTTTTTGTGGACTGTTACACCCCTAATTAAGACACAAGTAAAGGAGAAAGTTGGTGATGTAGTAACAGAGGGAGAAAGTCATGCTAGGATGAGGTCAGGGTGGTCGGGAGAACAACATTTGAATTCAGTGTGACGACATTAAACTTCAAGACTTGAAAAAAACGAATACCAATATTCACCAAATACCTACCCAAAGTACCCAGAAAAGTCTAATATTTGGGTCTATATGGAATAGACTTTTTTTCTGCAGCATCAAGCACCATGGCACAAAAAGGAATTTGTTATAAACACTTACACACACTGACATAGTGTGAGGGTAGTAGCTTCATTAGTTATTTACACCTTCTGACAAGGCACTGGGATTTTATGGTAACTGACTGTGCTGCTTGACGGTACAGAAGATACCAAATTCAAATGTATTCACTGGTTTTATTTAGGTTGTCTCTAAACTCTATGAAGAGGTAACTGGACGGCTGCTGTTCTCTGACTGTTTGAATAGACAAGAGGACGCTGACAAAGATGTGTCAGAACAATCAATTTAATTTCTTTATACAATGCCAAATCACAACAGAAGTCATCTCAAGGCACTTCATAGTGTAAGGTTTAAGACCAAACAATCCCACTTGAGCAGCACTAGGCAACAGTGGAGAGGAAAAACTCCCTTTAACGGAAGAAACCTCCAGCAGAACCAGGCTCAGGGTGGGCGGTCATCTGCCTCGACCGGGAAAGAACAGCAGGTAACAACAAGCGGCAGACAAAACACTGGGAGCAGGTCTGTAGGGCCAGTAACTGCAACATATTTCTATCTGAGTGAGGAGAAGAGGAGAAAATCTAGTATTTTCAACATTCGTATGCTGTTGGTATCCGTTCAGAGTGCATTATCTGTTCATATCTGAACACTGTGCTCGTATTTGGATACAGCCTCCAACTGCAGGTTAATATAGTCAATGATTGACAGGTGGATCACAGTACTGATTGAATCCAGTCTCTGTTTTGCAGTACCCGTCTCCCTCTCCCTTTCTGTCTTTCTCTCCTCTTCTCCTTCACTCCCCTACCTGTTTGTTTGGTTTTGAAAATCAGGCTGGTTATTACACGAAGAGGAGAGGAGGTTATTGCTTGGCGCGAGGGGCCACTGACTTATAGTGACCACCTTCTCAGCGGCTTATCCGTCGTCCTCGGCTTCCCTCCACCCTCTGTCGTCTGTTAGGTGGCCACTCTTCCTGCACATGCGTGGGGCTGGGCTTGTTTCACGCAGTGGCCGATCAGAATGAGCCCAGTATCCTGCACTCCTTTAGAGAAGACTGAGTGCATTCATGTGTTTGACAGCCAGAATGTAGCTCATGAATCTTTTGAAATGAGCAGAGTTTTTTTTATTATAGATAATATAGCTTTATTTGTAATCTTTGACAATACAGTGAGAAATAATCATTTTAGAATTTAACAAACCTATTAGATTCAATAAGCAAAGGTCAAGTAGGGGAATTAGCCTATAATTTATCACCACTCTGCCTTCTTGTGTATGAATGTAATTTTTTGCTATATTGTCTAAAGCCTCTGCAAATACAGGCATAATGGGATGAGAGGTTGGAATAAAAAACTAGTAGGTGGGTATATGGAGGGAGGGGGCTGGCTCAAGCCTAGAAGAGACCGCTATTAGCTGTTAATTCTGAAACAAATTATGCAATTAGCTCTGGCATCAGCATGTAGGCCATGAGAGAGGACAGCGTAACCTTCATTTGATCTGTTATGCGGCGAGCCGGAGAGAGAGAGACAGACCCACTTAATAGAAGAATTTCTTTTACCACAGTCAAACACTAACAGTATCCATAAGTGCCACTTTAGCTTCTCTTTGAGTGCTTTCTTTTTCCTATTTATAGAGGGATTTTCATAATGTGTGAGTGTGTGTTTTTTGTTTTTTTTGTCCTTAAAACAAAGAGGTAATTTGTCTGTGCATATGAGATAATATTGTCTGGGGAGCTGTGCGATTTACTGCCCCTGCTTGACTGTGAAACAGAGGGAAGGTGTTGATTTCAAGGTGTGTGTGTTTGTGTGTGTGTGTGTGTGTGTGCGCACCCTTTTGTGAGTGCTGCTCTGCATGCGCACATGGCGCCATCAATAAAGGTCTCAAACAGTGGCGGAACCAATCGTAGCTCTACTTAAATGTTGGCCTGGTTCTCACTGAGGATTGCTCGTTAGCCTAACACAATCAAATTTGTCCACAGTGAGGAAGTCATTATTCTAAGTGGACCATTCATTTAATGTTGTTTGGAAGAAGAGAGGCAAGAGTCCCTCAACAGTATCGACGCAACTCCAATGAAGCTTCGCCACAAACAACCACTAGATCACGATTCACTTTAACAAGGTTACACAGTGTAAAGGACTATGAAAACACTTCTAACGATGGGTTTGTGCTAAAGAGAACTCCAGAGAATCATAGTTTATCCAGTTTATGCAGTTTGCATGACCTGTTGAAAAGGTTATACTCGGTCTATGAAAATAAGTGCAACTCGCTGCAATGAGTTGTTCAAATGTGTGTTGAGGTAGCAGAGAGTGCTCTTAAGGCCAATTCATCCTTTTCGTTTTACCCTTGGATGGATCTGTACTTGCACTGAAACAGTCGGGCAACACAGTAATTCATATAAAATTGTGGGTGCAGGCACGGGTAAAAACTAACTAAATGTGGGCAGGTAGTGAAGAAGATGAGGATGAAAACGGAAGTGAAAAGTGAGTTTTTCTTTAACCAGCTCAATTTTATCACATCTAATTGTCATCGTGCAACTGAGAACACAGCTGACTGACAGCAACTGGAGATGAAGACAGATGATCAGTGCAAAATCTGTTGTCTTTGTGTCACTTTACATTATATAAGCAACAGCAGCTGTGCGACTGTTTTGCACACCAGATCAGCCACAGCAGTAACACAACCTGGTGGTTTTAATGCTGTGGGGGACAGGGAGCAACATGGGAAAAATGTTATGCTGGCCATGATCGGTGTTTAAGTTTAAGTTAGCATAGACTATAGCTGGTCGTACAGTAACAGGTTGGGTCAGATGCAGATTTTATTTAGAGATAAGTGCGAGCACTGGGTTGGGTAGAATAAAGAGCTTTGCAGGGGAGGGTTTGCTAAATTGGACCCATGCAGAACTCACTACAGATGCGCACACACTTCTATTCATATTAAAATTGGGACCCAAGACATATTCCACACACGTGCACCACAAATCAGGGTGTCAAAACCATGTTTCCTTGATGGCAGCACATGGTTTCCCATCCTAATCCCAACATACATCTCTGCTTTGGATTTGCACCTTTCGCTATATTGGATAAATGTCTGAATGGTCTTTTTTTACCTTTGACATGAAGAACACAATGTCTGTGTATCCCAAAAAAAAGCTAAAACATGGATTTGTCTGACCACACAACATGTTTCCATTGTTTTTCAGTCCTTCTCACATGAGCCTCCTCCTTGTGAGTGTCAGGTTGCTTGATGCAGTAGTGATTAAGTGACAACAGTTTTCCAAAGAACTCCTGAGCCCAAGCGGCTACTGTATTCATCACTGTAGCATGACAGTTTCTCAAGCTGTGACGCCTGCAGGCTCAAAGGTCACAAACATTCAACAGTTGTTTCCACCCTTGGTCTTTACTCACTGAGATTTCCCTGGAGTTTCCACAATACTAAATACTGTAGATGGTGAAATATATAAATTCTTTACAATCTTGCATTGAGAAATATTCTTCTTATTCTTCTTCTTAAATATTCTTCACAGTTTGGCACAGGGTGTTGCAGCATCTGCATCACAGATTTGAGTTTTTATTGCATTTTAGAAAAACTCAGAAGTTCTCTGGAAATGGGGTTTGTAGGATATGTGACCCAGTTGTGTGACACCACACGGGGAAATATTGAGACTATACTGAAGGGTGATTTGGGATAATCTCGATGGGTTGTATTTGAATTAGCTGATCTTCAGTTTTTGAAGAAGGGACTTTTACACATTGTTCACATGGTCTTCTCATCATTTTTTTTCTAAAAGCTGACTGTGGCACAGGGTGTGGTAATGATTAGGGATGTTATCGGTGCAGAGCAGAAAGGTAAACAGCAGCACTATCTCCAAAAGGTTAGCCATATGTTAAATCAGTGGCAGGGGAGGAGGCGAGGAACCGCTGCTTCTCTCACTACTATCTGACAATCTCACTGCTGCTGGAATCATATTGATTAGTCTGAGTGTTAAAGAAAATCAAACATATCCTGAAAAAATTAGACCTTTTCAGACAAAGTTTGCAGCATCCCAGACAGACAGGCGGGCCCTTAGATTGATCTGGAACGAGACGTGTAGCAGAGGTTTGTTTGGTGGCCGCGGTTTAAAAATGGCAGACACACATGTGGGCGAGACATCTGGAAAGCTAAACAGACCAGTGATCAAAATCATGCCAGTGTGTAAACAAAACAAGGCGGCTATGCAGTATTAGCTGGCCAGCTGTCAGGATGGAGCTCGTGTAAATTAGTCTTTCTAACAGTTGCATTTATTTATTTATTTAATTGTAAGACAGGGATCTAAATATTAACCAATAGAGTAAACAAAAAAGAATGACTATTTTTGCACTCTGTGTTCAGACGCACTGTGAGGGAAGGGGAATGAATGACATGCATAATTACAGTGATGTTGCATTTATGTAAAATCACACTGTTATCATGGAACTGTCTTTCATGTCCGACGTTTTCACAGATGATTATCTAATTGGCATACGATTTCACACAGTGGAAAGCTCAAAGACCCCTATTATGCACCGCTGCTTAATTAAAGTTGCTTTTCGCGCTCATAAAATCCTGTCACAAAACCCTTTTCACTATTCCTACATGCAGTCCTCTCACACATAATTGTATTATGGACTGCATTACATTGTGCCGCTCTAATTCACAGCCCGCGGGATCCAAATTGTGAAACAAAAGCTGGATGTTGGGTGTCTCGTGATGGTGCACAGTCACTGATTATTCCCTCGATAGGCTGAAACCCATCTGACTGTACATCAGAAGTCAACAGGCAAACAGAGACTTAGCTGGAGGTCGTGTGAGTATCCAGACTTTTCAAAGGACAGTCACTCTAAATCCATGCCAAATATTGAAACAAACATGAAAGTGGGCCGTCTAGATTAATGGATGAGTGAATGCAGGGCTTCATCCAGGTTTGACATTAAATCTACTTAAAGAAATCAAATTTCAAAAGTTTTACTTTCTCGCTTAGGTGATTTGAAACCAGGCCCTGCAGCTAACAATGAAAACCACCACAGTAAACACAGAGATAATTACTAACAACATGAAGTGGCTGTGGCTGTAAAGATACTATCAAAAAATAAAAAGGATCAAAACAAGTGATGGAAATAATAATTATAACTTTAAATGGGTTAGGTTTCTGCCCCATGCATTCATCCATCCAAAGTATTTCAAAATTGCAATGTGGATAGCAGAGCAACCATTTGTGCAAACATCATGGTAGCAGCTCCTGGGGGCGAAGAGGGGTTGACAGCCAGACACACATGGACACGAGAGAAGATGTCAAGAAAAGGCAGACAGCTATTGTAGCTAATTTAACACAGTGATAAGGTGGTATTAAGGTGGCACATTTTAAGGCCTGAGATTGAGTCTATCGAGTCTAAGTTTCATTATGGGAAGAACTAGAACTAGTCTAAGTGGTGGGGGACAAAACCCACACTCCTCCATCTGTGACAAACTGTATTAAAATGTTTATTTGACTGTCCAATTTAGTCATTGTCAGCTTGATTTAATACATTCTGGCTGCTTAAGACATTTGAATGCACTTTTTGCCCAGAACAAAGACTGTGCTCGTTGGCCCCCACTTTTGTTGAAAATGCTTTACAGGAAGTTCTGTCTTCATGGCCAGTATCAACAGGTGAACTGAATAATTTCAGTGTGCATCATTGGCACTTGATAATTGTTTTAAAGCCAATTTGAAATAGTACCGTACAGAGGGTAAAGAAAAGAGTATTTCACATTTACATCACTTCACTTAGTTTCAGGCAGTTTTAAATGATCACAAAAATAGAACAAAAGAAAAGTCCCACCAGAAAACAGATTCCACCTTTTTGCCAATTATCAGATCCTGTCTACAGCACTCCAGCGAGCAGCAAATAATGTAACAGCTTTGCCTGTGTAAGCCTGCTCCATCACTGCTGCCGACGCCATCCACTGCAAAGCACACATCTGGCACCTCCACATTCACCACGCAGCTAAATTACATTACTTCTAGCCTAGCGCCTCTAACAAGGTGCTCTGTGTATTTTGCTAGTTGGGAAAATAGGGAGAGAACTTGGCATGAGACAAAGAAGTGGAGTAGCTAACATGGTGTTAACAATTGCTCAGTGAGCTCCTCTGCTTCCCATTACACACACTTTGCACCTTTTAACCTTGTTAGCGGGCCGCAGCAGCACGCTGCCCCACAATGCTTGTTCTGTAATTAAGGGTGGCTCAGGTGCTAGATTTATAGAGATTTGCAGGACTGTGATTAAAATTGAAATTTAATTCTAGTAATCTGGCGGAGGTGAAGGGAGAGAAATATTGAATGTGAAAGGGGAGGGAAGGACGGTTTGGGTGGCTGACTAGCCACATATCAGTGGGAGATACTTCACACAGGCTGTTCAAACATGGACTTAAAACAGGCTTATCTCCCAAAAGGTTAATGAGGAGTGGCTGGCTGCGCCTGTTACAAACACACAACAGAGGTCTCATCTTCCACTGCACAGCGGTGTGTCAGTCACAGAAGCACACACACACATAGGCTCGATAAGCTGCAGGCATCACAAGCCCACAGCCTCACTGATAGAATTCTCGTTTCCAATAACATCCTCAGACGACTTAATTACTTTTCCTTTTGATGCGACTCAGTAGAATAAGCGGACTCTAGATGGAATCTCTCTTTTCTTTGTCTGTGTGTCTCTCTCTGTGTCTCTCCCCTCCTCACTGATAGCTGATAATTTAGTTGTGGCACTTCAGATGACTGGGCATGACTCTGAAGTCCATTTCCCTGAGTTGTCATACGGCTTATGGAGTACACAGTACAGATGGCGTGCAGGCAGCTTTGTTGCCCAGTGTGTAGAGGCGATCTGTGGGAGATGCAGAACACTTTTGTGGTTTTGGACAACTGTGGATGCTGGTACAAAAGAAACAAGGAAGACAAGAAAAAAAGATTTTGTGTATGGAGCCACACATCGCTCAAAAATGTGTGGCCTTTGCCTTTTTTTGGCCTTTTTTGTTCTGTTCCTTTTTTATCTGACTCCTGGCAAAAGTAAAAGTGTGCCACTAAGAGAGTGAGAGAAACATATTCCATTTCACCTCGAGGTGCCCCATTTACCATTTTCAACTAACCCTTTTATTCCCCCTGTGCATATGCGTTTCATTCTATTGTTTCCTCTAAACGAACAGAGGCTCTGACACTCATTCCAGGGCATTAAATCATGCGTGTCCTGGACGAGCACATACCACAGATTTATGTCGATGCCACAGAGGCGTATTGTAAATGCAGCTCACACTGTGTGAGGCTCTGTATGTGGATGTCCACCTTGTTTTTCACCTGCAGGGAGGTGAGTGGTTTCTCTGTCTTATCAGCACACGGTGGTGTTTACACCTGGCGGGGGGGAGTGTTTATGAGTGTGTATGGTCAGGTTGCCTGTATAGTTCCATATGAGTTGTACTCTTAGTTTTTGGATGTTCATGAACCCTAAGCATTAAATTTATGTGCCTGGTCTCTTTTGAAAGCTAACACTAGTTTATTGTTGCTGTTTCTGAATGCAAAAAGTGTGTCTGCAGGTGTACCCTGTGAACCACAATGGAGTCATAGCCACAAGGGTGGACAAATACAGGACAGGATTTGTTAAAGAAATCATTAAAATGAATCTTTCTGCACTGTTTATGCATTATTTTATATTATAGGTGTTTTAGCTATTTAGAATTGTAAAATCCATTGTATGTTGATACTATTCCATAGAACTATATAAATTACTCATAAAACAATCTTTAATTTGAAAAATAATCCTGAAATCCTTGCAGTCCACAGTACTTTCTGTCTGATTCCACAGGGACTTCACATTTCGCTGTGTGTGAATACTTGTTAATAATTGATACTTTATTCATCCCCCTTGGGGAAATTCTAATAACAGGATTTTTCCTGTTACCTTAGTATGTTGAAATATTTTATGTTGTTATGTTGTAATGGGAAGGTTTTATGCTTTCAAATGAGGTGTCATTTGTCAACATTGCGTTAACACATGATTCGAAGTGGACAGATAATCTTTTCAATAATAATTAAATAATTTGACTTTGCGGATAAGCATATTTCTCAAAATGTTGAAGCCCTCCTTTAAATATTAAACACAGTGGGACATTTTGAAGTGTTGCAGCCTTTGACACCACTGACAAACGTGTGTCAAAACTCATTTACTGTACAGTAATATTAAGTCTGTGACTTCCACCAAGTGCGCATTTCCTCACACATCTCTGACTGAGTGGACACTATCAGTGAACGTGTGTGTGTTCTTCTAGTACTGTTTTGCGGTACCTCTGGCGGCGTGGCGTCTCTCTGGCCGGGGCCGTGTCAGCTACAGAGATGAATAGCCCTCTGCTCTCGGCCCACTAAGTAATCCAGCCAGTGATGAATCACTGCTCTCACTGACACCCAAATTGGAATCGTTGGCTCTGGAAGCCAAAACTGAAGAAAAAACAAAAAACAGAAAAGCAGAGGGCCTCTGGCGGTGGTGTCTACTCATCTGTTAGTGTGGCGCTCCCCAAGGCCGCACTAGGTAACCCCACCTCCTCTGTGTGCTCAAGGCCTCTGATAAATAGGAAAGACAAAGGGCCTTTCAGGAACGTGTCACACTCATATCCTTCTCCATCAAAATGGTGTTACCATGACATTTTCCCCCCTCCCATTTGGAGGTGTTAGACTGATAGCTGTAGCCAAAGTCTTAAATAAGTGAATACAGTTGAAAGAAAAGCTGCAGCACAAACTAAAACATTTAAAAATCATTTAGAGTTGTTCCTTTAATATTCAATTTGCATCCCAAATGCTTCCTATACTGTATTTCCTCCTCTGAGCGTCGCCTCCGTTAGTCTACATTCCTCTAGTGGTGGCCTGAGTCTGTTGGCGGCGCATGTTTAACAAATCCCCCAACACAAGGAATGACTTAATGAACTTAATCAGGTTTTCTAATTACAGAGGGAAGTTAGCCCATGTCAAATGGGCCTTTTCTGCCTTCGTTGACATGGATTAACAGCCAGGCTATTAAACGCAGCCCTACATTACAACAGAGGAGAGAGTGAGACACAATCAGTCATATCTGCTGTACAGTAATTCTGGCCTACATTCAGAGGCACGCTGCCTCATTTGAAGTGAATGAAGCTTATATTTTTTTGGAGCAGACTGAGCTAAGCCTGAGGCAGGATCTGAACCTCCACTTGAAACCTTGTCAGGGATGGTGAACAGGGAATAAAAGCAGGAGCCGACATGTTTTAGCATCTGAGCCATGAACACCTTACTATTAATGGGTTTGATATAAAATGACATTATTTCAGCAGTGTGGAGTGTTACGTTCTGCCATGTGTTCTTTTACACGTCATCTTTGTCACCTTACACACTGATGCTCCTTCCTCTTTCTTTTTCTGTGTCTTCCCTTGTCTTTCTAACTCCTACATGGCAGGGAGGATGATTTACTTTGTCATCATTAACACATCAAAAGAGCCAAGTGTGTATTTCAAAGTCATCTGATAACTGATACTCTTTAATGGCGCACTGGCACAGTAATTAATTTCAAAAACATCCCATTCATTTGTTCTGGAAGTGAATGCTCCAGCCAAAGCGGCATAAATCCTGTCTGTTGCTGCAGCGCAAATTAATTTACGTGTTGCGTTTCCTCGCATCCTTTGAGAATTTAATTATCTCAGCAAACAGGCTCTGGGTGTGTTGAATATACATTCTATCAACAGAGTTACTACTGAAGCCAAAACCAGTGCAGAGCCATGTTGTTTCATTCTGACTCTTGTGCCTCCTCTGTGTCATTCCAGGCTGTCGCTTACAATGAGTATGACGACCTTTAAAAGAAAACAGCAGATGAAGTAGGGATAATATCATTGAGTGTCCAATAATACAGTGCAAAGGCAGACTCTGAATGCCACCCAGATGGTCCATCTATTCCTTAGCTAGAGTCCCCTCTTCACTCCCCTGTTAGCACACTTGATCCCAGGCAATCCACAATCCTCAGTGCTTGGCATTTCTGAGAGTAGTTTCTGGCAAGCAGGGGCAGAGCCCCTCAGGCGACTGTCACCCTGTGATAAATGACAGGTGGATACACACTTCAGGTCCAACACACAAGATGGCTGATGTTTGAAGGTGTTTGTATTTAGAAGAGTGGTGAAAGGGTCAGTTATATTGCTGAATGGTGTTATCATTAACATGGCATGTATGCCACAATCAGGTCAAGAGTGGGGGAGTAAAGGGCAATTCATGTTTTCTTTTTGCCCACCGATGAACACACACTCCCACTAGGCACACGCATCGATGCGTACATGGACACGGTCTACTCACGCACACTGCAAAACATGATGCCAAAATACAGCATACAATAAGAAGTACCGGGCAACATGGTGGTGTAATGGTTAGCACTGTCACCTCCACTAAAAAGACCTGGGTCCTAAATCAAAGACATGCACGTGTTAGGTTAATTGGTGACTCCAAGTCACCTGTAGGTGTGAATGTAAGTGTGAATGGTTGTCAGTGTTTGTCTGTGTCTATGTATCAGCACTGTGATAGACTGGCGACCTGTCCAAGGTGTACCCCTCCTCTTGCCCAATGACAGCTGGGACTAGCTCCAGCACCCCTGAGACTCTTAAGAGGAAAAAGTATTTAAGATTGGTGGATGGAAGAATAAGTGCTTCTTGGACTGTTCTATTTGACAGACCACATGAAAAAGTGAAAAAAGACAAAGAGCATGTCTTCAACAAGCATCCCGTCACCCAGCTGGAATAGTTTAGCTTAAAATCACATTATAAATTAGCCTCAGAGGGCTTTCTAATCTGTAAAGCATACGGCACTATATGTCTTTAGCCACTTGAGGCGGATGACCTCTCTACAGGTCAGGTCTGATGTGGCTGTCTACAGAGACAACTCACGTCCTGCTGAATTTCAATTATACATAAGAGAAATGGGAAAACACATTAAAAGAAAGCATGAGAACCTGGTGTTGGCTATATGTTTAAAAACTACTAAAGCAGAAAGCTGTCAAGTGAACAAGTGTCAGGTAGATGCCATTTTATAACTCACTTTCTTTAACCATAACACTGCATCAAATAAATCTATTAGACTATGATGGTGAAAAAAACATTGAATTTAGGATTATAGAGATGGGCATTTTGAAATGTAGTACACATTGAGTAAGCAGAGGGAACAAATAGAGATATGGTTTATTGGTATGGGAGCTGGGATGACCCATTGGGATGTTTGTTTCAACCTGCTTTTAGTGAGCTTTAATTTGATTTCTGTTCATAAGTATTTTTAATGTTATCTTGGGCAGTCAGTGAAGGTTTTTCGATTTGTAGCAAATGCCTGGCTGTAATCATCTAAATTGACTGACTAAATAAATTAAAAAAAAATAAAAAGCTACACACTCCCACATACTGAGAAACAAATTCCATGCAGTTTCCCACATGAATTTTTAATGGAAGTCAAACTGTGCCCTTCTTTTATTAGTGGATGTCATCAATTTTTAAGTTGATTTAGCAATACATTGTGCTTTTACTCATTTATATTTCATTGCGTATTGATTTCACCCATCTAGTGTGTGGAAGAGACTCGGCCATGTTCCTGCCAATGAAAACCTTCCTTTATTTGGTTTGTAAAAGGACAATTCAAATATTAAATCAGCTTTCAGTGATATACAGCAGTTGATATGTGGCAGTAAAGGAGTTACAGCTTCCTGTCATCTTTATTTTGACAGACAATCCTGGCACAGCAAACACACATGCAAACAACCAGGCAAACACCATACACGTTCACGCACACAAAGTCAGCATGAGTCGCTGGGGATTTTCTCACAAATCGGCCCCCTAAAGGGAAAAGGGGCCGGCATAAATCAGCTGGTGTCACAGCTACAGACACCCACGGCTCCTTATCACCACACGCAGGCGGACACACTCACAGATTGATAGGTAGATAGTGGGTCTGACAGGCAGCCAGGTAGAGGGGTTTATAGAAGCGTGCGCACAGGGTGGAGGCAGGCAGAGGGAGTCAGCAGACAGGAAGAAGCAATAACACGGAGCAGAGGCAGTGATTACAAGGACAAGCCTCACACTTGATGCTGGCTTGATGATTATCATTATTAAAATTAGTTGTTGTTGACGTTCATATATTTCTTTGATCTAGCAGAATTTTTGTGCTACGTGATCTGTTTTCTAGAACAAACTCTGAAATTAACTGCTCGTTAAGCATCGTCCCATCAGTTACTGATGCTGTCCCTATCAGGTTTGCTATGTGCACATATGCACACATACATCACATTCTTATTCATCTTTTAAACAACTGGTCTTTGATTTCAGACAAAGTTAGACAAAGCTAGTTAGATAATAGCTATGTCTACAGCTATTATCTATAAACAGCTGTTAGCTTTTTAGATGTTAGATGTTAGATGTCTCCTGTATCGTTGTGGTCAATGAAAAAATAGCTTCTTTTTGGGCTGGTGGGGGATTTTCTGTATCAATTCTACAAGTGGCCATAATACAGCTTTCATAATACAGCCATGATCTACACACAAACACGTAGATTACTGTCAGAGAGCATTTAGGACACACTGTATTATACACAGCTATGTTGGGTAACACTGCCAGACTCTGTTTGTTTCTAACTATGAGAGTCTACTAGAGCAACACTAAGCTGGTGTTCCATTTCATAGGCTTGTCTGTTTTGGGTCATGCACCAGAAGCAAAATGCTTTGCCTGAACCGATAGCGGATAACATCTCTGATCCCATTATTTACTGTGTGGAAGAGTTACACATTTCCCCGTGAGGTGTTGTTCTTTCTCTTGACAAGTTTTTCTTCTCTTTTTTTATATCTGTGTTCACCTGGTTACAATAGGGAGGATATCACTATAGTTTTTTTTGTTCACAAACAAGCACAACTTTGAAATGAGTAAATGTGAGGTATCACCCTAGAAATAGCAGCTATACATGTGAGATCAAGGAAGATGAGACTACAGGGTGATTCAGAGTAGACATTTCAGGGAGGGAACAGGAGGAGACATGCACACAGAGCGATGCAGAGTTACAGTAGTTTGACGTCTTCTCACAGACAAAAACACCTCTGCTGGAAGCTATGATAATATTGTGATATTTCTTAGAGGCTTGGAGGTTGCGTCACAAGACTCCTAGCAACCATGCTTGGTATCATGGAGGTTCCACAGAAGCTGTTGATTCACTGTGGGTGTAGGCTGCAGCTTAGAAAAATTGTGTTTGCTGATGTTTTTGACCAATTTAAATTGGTTTAAAAGCAGGAAGTTTGCAAACAGTGTGTTTTTGGGTGTTTAAGAACTAACCCTAAGAAGTCAGTACACCACTAGTCAGGGTCCATTCAAATTGTTTCCTGAATGCCCCCCAGGTAAACTGACTTTTACTGTATTGTGGTTGAACTTTGTGGTTCACATTGCAGTTCAAATACTGCACTTATGCAGTAGGTTTTGTCTTATAGTCTATATGTACGTTTCTACAGAATGTGAAGGATACTTACTATAGTAGTGACGTAAGGGTTTTCATCACACATCTTCTAAACATGCTAAGATGATACATGCTGGTGACATATTTGCAGATATGTACAGTATAGTAGGTGTTCTCTCTCTATCTCACCAGCTCGTACTCACACATATTTCTCTCCTTTTTGCTGTTTCTGTCACATGCCTACGATGAGAAACACCCACAAAGACACACAAACGTTACATTTTACTGCAGCTTCCCACGTAGCTTCCATCCAGCTTTTATTTGTCAAGGCCCTGCCTGAAATAAATCAGATCTGCTTTAGCTTCAAAAAGGCGAAGCGGAAATGAGCAGAAACACCAGTCTCCCCACTAGGAGTCAGGTGTGCTGTACACTTCAAAGTCAAAAGGAGCAGTGAATGCTGCAAATGAAGCCTCCGGCGTGTCGATTCAAACTTCCACATCTCGATAATGACCTCACTCTCCTACACGATTACTCATCATTCATTCAGTCACTGCTGAGGTGGGAAGGTACAGTAGTGCTGCCTTGTGGATTCGAGGCTTGCAGAAGATGTTGGGGGGGGTGGGACGATTGCGTGAATGAAAGAGCTTTGGAGTAGTTTAGATAAGACTTGATGATGCCCCATCAGAAGAATAGTCACTTTTATTTTGATGTGACGTTTGCCTTGCTATGTATGGCTTCATTAGCTCTGTTTTATCTTCAGTTTAAATATGGGGTGATTGCTGTGGATGCTCGATGACTCTTCTGTGTATGACTTACTTCAGTTTGATGCTACCTACTATAACAGAATTTCAGTTCCAGTGATTTAAAGCAGCCTGAAAGGCTTCTAAACTCTATTTATGCTGCTGAATTTGGGTGTATTTACCCTCCATTCCATCCCTGCATGATGCTGATTTACACTGACTATAAAAAGTATTCACCCCATTAGAAGTTTACACCTTTTTTTTTATAATATTGAGCTATGGTTGATTTAATTTGGCTTTTTTGTCACTGATCAACAGAAAAAGACTTTCATGTCAAAGTAAAAACAGATCTCTACAAAGTCATATAAATTAATAAACATAAAACTGAAAGTACGTGACTGCAAGTATTACCCCCTTTGAAGTAACTCACTGAAATCATCACTGGTGCAGCCAATTGGTTTTGGAAGCCAGTCGAGGGCAGTGAATGTGCTACTGGTTGATCAGTATGCTGGCCAAAAACTACGCTATGAGGACAAACAAGAGGACAAACAACACACCAAGTAACTCAGAAAACAACATTACTGAAAAGCACAAATCAGTGGACTGATATAAAAAATTCCAAATGTATTGACTATGTCTGGGATCACAACCAAATCACAAAAAGAGGCATCTACAGAATACAACAATACAACTATACAGAAGTATCTAGAAAACCTAACAATGCCACTCTAGGAACCACAAGTAGACCAGCACTCTTAGAGCACTCTACCTCCTGAACTACAGCCACCCAATATAGTAAGTGTGTATAAAAAAGGAATATTCACACAAACATTGTAAAAGATTTCGGCAAAATATAATTTGCTGGAAGCTGGAGTAGTGGGCCTGTAGCCTCCAGACAGGTTACTCTGGCCGAAAGGAGGTTTTACGTATTTAAGTATTTAAAGTGTATAAAAAAGCTTTAGTGGAAGAAAGTGGAGGTGAGGCAGGAGGAGTGGAGGAGCCTGCTCCTACCATTGTTGTAAAGGGAGAGGACATGTTATTAGCAGTCTAGTTGTCAGTGGTCTCTGACGTGATCAGGTCTGTGTAGAGCCCCCTGCAGATCTGCTGAAACAGCTGCAGTCAGTAGTGGGGTCTGACCCAAACTATGTTCTCCTTAGGACTGACATCTGAAACAGTTTAGAAGTTTGGACATAATATGGAAAAATACTTTTTATTTTGAAGAATAAATGCCGCAGTGTGGCAGCTGCTAGACAGCAGTGGAACAGGTTAAACTAGTCATTTACAGGAGCAGGAAGGTTAAACAAAATCTTTCTGTCTGTCTCTCTGTGAAGCTACAATGTGACACAGTGAACTCAGTAATCAGATTACTTTAGTATTCTAGGTGGAATTAAATGGACAAACCCATATTTTAACTTTACTTTATCCAAAGCGACTTACAAGGAGAAGACACAAGCAATTACCATTCGGGTTCTGTAAATTATGAGTTACTACAAAC
>JAUMHL010000013.1:33145510-33166235 GCA_032362345.1 Sandelia bainsii
TAAGAGCCCTGATAAGACCCAAACTTGTCAAGAAGAAAAACATGCTAGGAATTGTTAAGTGCTAGACAATTTTTTTTATTTATTTATTTATTAACGTTTTGGGTTTTTTTTACTCCCGGTTCCCCCGATTCCTGGCCACATATCGAAGTGTCCCTGGACAAGACACTGAACCCTGAACCCCTGGTGCCTAAAATGCAACAGCCTGTCCACAAGAATTTCCAAGGGGATTAATAAACTATAAATTATTAATAAATTTGATCTCAGATGCTTTTTGTCAATTTAACCACTTGATTAGTAGACTGGTAGGGACACAACAGCACCCAAGAGACAGCACATTATGAACTGAGTCAGGACATAAAGCCTGGGTTCAGACGTCACAGTCACTCCCCATCCATCCCGATCACCTCTAGTTAACAAATCAAGCACCTTTGAACATTATCCAAGCAGTGATTACATTTGTCAGCACGACATAGTTGGGAAAAACAATTTAGCAGTGTTTAAATGGAATCGGGTCAATAAGATATCTTTTCTAGAACGAAAGCTTTAAAAATGTAGTGAGTGAAGATATGGGCCTTGGTACAAAGGGACAGAGAACATTAATGGCTGTGTCATGTGAAGACACATACTTTCGTCTCAGTCTCACCAAAATCAAAGAAAAACAGCAAAAACCTTTTACTGTGTCTGTGTGCCCACATTCCACTGCTCTATTATTCAGCACGAGTCTTAGAAACTGGTGACAGTTTGAGAACCGAATACATCTTTTCTCTCTCTCTTCATTTCTGCTCGACTGTACGTTCATGTCATGTGAACGTGCTGATTTTTTTTTAAGCAGCTGTACACTGTGAATGCAGCACGCAAGTGGTGGTGGAACTAAAGTTGAGGAGGCCACAGGTTTCTCTGTGAGGCCTCAAAATGAACAATTATTCTGTGAATCAAAACGGGGACCAATGATTTTCATAGATTTCTGCCTTTATTTCTGTCCTTAATGTATGAATTGATTTTAAACACTATGAATGTGAAGAATCCTCCCTGTGCAGAACATACTGTCTCTCCTGGCTGTGCCAACTTCACAAACTCACTCCATTCAATTACAGGAAATCACATTTTCCTCCTCATGTGGATTTCGGCTTTTTAAATGAATTTTGGCAAACTGGAAAATATTTTTAAATTTCTCTGAACAAAACTGGGCTAACACAAGCCATAAGCAGAACACAGAAGCTTTTCCCTTTTTATTTTAAGTAAATGTAAAACTGATATTTTTAAGATATTGAGTGCCCTGGAATTTTCCAAGTCCCTTTGCAGCCAGTATTACCACATCGTGATCATCCCCTGCAACATTAATGTCACTCCTAAGTAGCCGGGTAAAGTGCTTGTCGTCAGATAAAAGTGTTTTTTCTCCATTGAAAAATAAATTTCTGTGGAAGCAGCGAGCCATTTACGCTTCACTCAAAAGCCCCACTTTGCTTCTTTCCGCTCTTTTTAGCGTGGATACAAATATATCCCCAAAATATGCAGCTGTTTCTCTTTATGCAAAGCTACTGTAGGTGTGCAATTCTACTTTTTCCAGTTACTTTATATACTGTATGTTTCTTTGCTAATATTCTGGCCAGCATCAGGCCTATATGGCATGTAGGACACTGTTAGTGTGAACAGGGGCATGAAGACCAGGTAGTAAACTACCAGACTGAGGCTTAATTTCCAAGTCTGGATGCATCAACATCAAACAGTTCTTTAATTGACTTATAATCACACTAAATGTAGAGCATAGAATGGGGAAAGGGATATTATGAGCTGTCAGATGGTATTCATCACATTCTTCTTTCTTTTTTCTCTCTCGGTAGAGTACCTATTGCCACATAACCATCCATGTTGCTGTGTGAAATGTGGGATATAAAATCGTTGTTGCTAAACATGGCAATTAAAAGAGTTTGAAAGGTGCTCTTTGTTTTAGTTTTGTCTTTAGCTTTTGCAAAACCAAAAGTGTAAGGAGGGGACATTTTGTTAGACTTTATTAACCTCTAGTGAGACATTTTTGTGGACAAGTAGTTACATTTAAGGCGCCAAGGGTTCAGGGTTCACTGTCCTGTGAAGGGACACTTTGACATGTGGCCAGGAACTGGGAGTCAAATCACTGACTCTGTGGTTCATGTGTGACTGCTTCAATAACTGACCACCAGCCACCCGCACAGACAGATATGAGAAAAGTATGTCTGTCTACCCCACATAAGCTGATATCATTAATATGCCCAGCCAACTAGCAAGGTCAAAATAATCAATATTAACTAACTTTGGGGCTAGCACTGCAGAAATGAGTTTTTCTCAAAACTGCATGAGGAAGGAGATAAGGGTTTGTGAACTTTACTGAAGAACTATCACAATCAGAGCTATGGATATCGAAAGGGTAAGATGCACTGGTTACACTCCCTAGACACAAAGAAGAAAAGTTTGGAGGATATGGATTCAGAGACAATACTGCAATTGAACAGGCTGAGGATAATAAACTAGACTGTGGGTGCTGAAGAACCAGACCGAGCCATGCTCCTTTTTGGACAAAGGTCCACACAGAGACACTGGACACTGAAAACCAAATCATTAGACCTCTCTGGGGTTTAAAATGAGACTGTTACATAAAACATTAGGAAATATAATATAGCCCCAAATACTCCAGAATTCATCCTGTGGCTTTTTGTCAGCGGTTAATAAATACAAGGGAATCAGTTCATTTGGCTGACATTCATGACCACACCATAACACTACCTCCACCATGGTTCAAACACAAAGTGGTAGCTTTGGATTATCCACAGTTCCTTCCCTTCTCTGCTCTTCTCTTCATATCATTCTGTTGCAAGCTGATCTTTGTCCATCTGTCCATAAGATGTTGTTCCAGAATATGTACAGGCTTATTTAAAGGTTTTCTTTTGGCAAACTCTAATCTGATCTTCCTGCTTTTGAGGATTAGCAGTTGATTACATCTTGTGATAAACCCACTGTATTTACACTGGGAAAGTCTTTTCATTATTAACTTTTACTGCTTTTTGAACCCTCACAAACCTCTGCTGGTGTTAGTGCTGGTTCATAGTTGGTTCAAGTTGCAAACCGTCTAAGAATTGGTTTCCTTTTCCACAGGCTACACAGCCACCATAGAAACTCTGAACCAGTCCCTGAACTGATTTGCCTCTTTGAAGGTGATCTGTTGTTGTTTCTTCAAAAGGGAAAGAATTCTTCTGTCATCCACCACAGTTAGTTTCACAAAGCTCATATTGACAGTTCACTCTAAACCTTTTATCTACTTGTAAATCAACCGAAGTTTGAATAGCACACACCTGGCTGAGCAACCAACTGTCCAAATCATGTTGGGGGGTGTCTATGAATATGTAATTCCATCCATCCATCCATTTTCTTAACCGCTTGTCCTCGTAAGGGTCACGGGGGGTGCTGGAGCCAATCCCAGCTGTCATCGGGCGAGAGGCGGGGTACACCCTGGACAGGTCGCCAATCCATCGCAGAGCCGACACATAGAGACAAACAGCCATGCACACTCACATTCACACCTACGGACAATCTTAGTCACCAGTTAACCTAACATGCATGTCTTTGGATGGTGGGAGGAAGCCGGAGTACCCGGAGAGAACCCACGCAGACACGGGGAGAACATGCAAACTCCACACAGAAAGGCAACTGGCCGACCCGGGGATCTAACCCGGGTCCTTCTAGCTGTGAGGCGACTAGACACCACACCACCGTGCCGCCCTATGTAATTCCTACATAGTTAATGAAATATTTTTAAATAGTCCCTTAGATTAAAGATGACATTGTACAGTTTTTGATTACACATCTTGATTGTTTCATTTCAAATCAGTTGTGGTGGGGCACTGAGCCAAATGTATATAAATTGTGTTAATGTCCCAGTGACCAACTGTAGCCTTCTTCACAGTTGTGATTTCAGCCAAAAAATCAATTGTCATCAGGTAGAAATAAGAACTGCTATTGTCTGCGTTGTTCAAAATCAAAGATAAATGATTTTAATTAAAAATTAACATAATAAAAAATATAAAAAAAATTTTTTTTACAAAAATGCTTCATGTGCATAGCATCAGTAACTTAGCAGACAGTTATCACTCGCGTAAGACTGCCTGTGGCCGTACACACAGTTCACATTTCTAATTAAGCCTTCTTAATTATTCTTATTTTTTATTGCATGCTTTTGTGAGATTTGCAGACTAGGAAGACTAACTCATCACCTCTCCTTGGATATTCATTTAAGCAGCTGCTTTCAAGTGAACTTTATAATATCCCTTTACTTTTTTTCTGGTTCTCCTTTCCTCTTCTCCATTCCATTTCTTCCCTCTCTGCTCCCCCCAACAATCAGATGGCTTGTGGGAGCAAGTCCCAAGTGGCCAGCAAGCCGGGCTCCCTGAAACTTATGACTAGCCATGTTCTTCAAACATCATGCTGCAACCAAAGCATGGCAGGATGACAGATAGTCCCTTCAATATATAGTGACAAACAAATTAGTGCAAAGATGCTTCTCACTGCATACCAGATGTGTTGGGCTCTGTGGTATGGAACAGCCAATGAAAAACTGTCCACGTCCCATCTGTGCTTTGCCGCGACCATTGGTGCAGCAATTTGTGCTGAACAAAGTAGTGCAAACAGCCAGTCTGATTATACATGTCATAATGTGAAGCATAAAACACTGCTGGGGAAGATCGCACAGAAGCTTGCAGGTATATTTGATGAGAGGAGAGGGAGGCCATTTAGCAGCACAGGGACAGGACAGGATGTAGGTGAAATAATGAATAGGTAGAGGGAAAGGTGAATAAACAGGATATAAAGTGAGCCAACTTATAAGAGTGAAAAAAATACACATTTCTTTCAGCCCTTCAAACACATAAATTGTGTTTCATAAGTTGCACCAAAAATAATCACACTCCTTTCAGCTATTTTTCTCCCTCACACCTTCCCTCTCCTCAGAGTGTTGCTTTCCATCTCTAGCCGCCGTTCAGACTTGAGCTGGTGACTGCAGGGGCTGTGACACGAACAGGCCAATTTGTATCTAACCCCACACCTACCTATTGACTCCCACACACTCCGAGATTGGAGACCACATGCGGGGTCACATCACCATCTGAGTGCCATGTCAGCGTGCTCATGCACTTACTGCCAAGGCAGGCAATAAGCAACACAGTGTTTTACTATTCTAAGTGCACCGGAAGGGCAGGATTTCAGCTCCGAAACACATAAATACAACGGAAGTTGAGGAAAAAGCAAAAAGGATTCACATGTCAAAGTAAAGAATGGTAGCATTTGATATTCTTACTTTGCTTAGGCGCAGCTGACAGCGCTGCACAAGGAAGCGTAGCTGGCTGACAGAAAGAGGGATAACCGAAGGTGGAAGATGAGCAACAACACACTACGAGGCAGAGACATTCCTGACCTGCTTAGTGTCATTACTCTACAGACTTATCTCGCTCGCTCTGCCTTGTAAATACACTCGAGTGCTTGTTATCAAACGAGCAAGGCGACAAACCTCATCCAGGTTTGAGTCCTCAGCTTCCTCTGCATGCTTGTAAATGAGTCATTCTCATGGATGACAGCCTGCATTAATAATCTGTTAAGCAGGGAAGCATGTGTGCATTAAATCCGCCACTTATCAGGCAGCAATCGTGATCTGTGTAGAACTTCAGGGGTTGGGGGGGTTGAGTTGTGCCTGTTAGCTTTTAATTGCCAAAAGGTATTCAAGGAAGGATTGCATTTCTACTGGAGCTGAGATCATTTTTAAGATGACATGTTCCTTGTGTTTCTTCATTCATGTACACTGAGGTACCGTTGTTCAGATGCTGCAATTTTAGCACTAAAAGCTTTTTGCAGACATTCACAAGCCTGTCCAAATGTAGCAGACTTTTCTTCAAGGTGCAGGATGCAAACAAAGGTAACATGCAGTAAAAATGTATATTTCGTGTTACATCAAAAATCATAATTTTATTCAGTTCAGGCACAAGGTATGACATTATAAAGTTTTTAGTGTGGTAGTATTCTCAAGTCTTAACCCAGTGAAAATAAGTGTGGCTCTAAGCGGTGAGTGCTTGAGGAGATGTGAGCAGTGTCAGGCCATAGTGTGATCATAAGCCCTGCTGTACTGTACCATCGCACCGTCTGCTGGGCCTCTATGACAACCCAGAGCCGTCACACATTCTGAGCAGGTTCCCCATTGACACTCAACCATGGCAAGTCCCATCTCAGGAGCAGAAGAGTGTCTCGCTGTCAAAATCGAATAGCAAACGTAAAAAAAACCACTGTGAGAGAAAGTGGCATCAAATTTTCCCCTGTGCCACAATATGATTAAGCAATTCACTGTCCACTGAGGTTCTTCTGCTTATCCTCCACAGTGGAATACATTGTTGTATCTGTGGCCACCTCAGTTTCACTCTGAGTGAAGTTGCCTATGAATTCAAAAAGGTTCTGATAAATCTTATCTTTCATTCTGTTACAAAGTATATAGTGTTAGACAGTAGTGCCCAGCTGGTGTATTTGGAGCAATAAATAGCAATAGAAGCAGCAAAATGAACATAAAGTAAGATAGGTATAGTTTGATGGCAGTGAGGAACATCAAATCAATGAAATGAAAGTTTTTTTTAATCAATATACTGCACATGTGCTGTACAATATTGTGTGGTTACAACATATTGTACACGTTTTGGTGAAATGTACACTCCGTGAATGTAACTGTTATTATCACAGATCCATTAGATATAGTGTTTTTTAGGCCGGTGGCAACACTAGATTTCTTAATTAGAGAATTCTCTAGGATGAAGCTTCACAAAGTTAGTTTTATGTGGCTGAGAGCTGCCTGTAGACGTTTTGCTAATAAAACTTAGAGGAAGGTTTTCTTTAAATATATTTTTAGTAGACATACTCTCCAAAACATATTTTAATTAATCGGTTTAGAAAATAACATATCATTTGTTATGTTATAAAATACTATTTGAAAAGAAATCAAATGATAAGAGATGTGACATCAACATGAATAACACATCATAGTATACATGACATGTATATATGGTTCAAATTACTATACACTGAATTTTCATGAACTGAAAAAACATGTTTATATGAAAAGCTACTCGTGACAGAGCTCACATTAGACTGTAAACACTCACAATAATCCACACAAGTAACAGAGTCTACAGAGAAGACTGTCCTTGGTATTCTTGGCTAGGGGAGCAAGTGTAAGGCAGATGGTCTGGCTACTTTGTTCTCTCTGCCTGTAATCAGGTGCTAAATAACCATCAGTCTGTTCTAATTCATCCCCTACCTCAGTCCTCTGTTAAAGGAGGATTCTAGTGATTTCATAGCATATAATGTAGCTCACCGATAGAAACTATCAGTCTAAGAGTGAATGAAACACATCTTTCCTGCACACAAAATGTGACACAGTGGTGTTGACAGGTGGGAGATGCTGGATCCTTGAAGAAAACCCACATCCTGTTAGCTATTATCACATGTTATAGGTGGTCAGTGAACAGGTTTCCCCACGTTTCCCCTTTGTTTCTAAACAACAGTCAATATACGACACATTGACCCAACATCATAGAACCTGAGAAATCACATTATAGCCATGTTCAAATAGTCAAAAAAACTGTAATTTGACCCCACTCAACCTGATTAGACTCAGCATCTGCCCAGGTCATGTGGACCTGCATTGTACTGCACTTACAATGCTCAACAGTCATAAAGCAAAATTATAGTGCACATAGGCATTTTATATACGTTTTTATATTTATGTGCTCACAAGCACACAGACAAAAGGTGGAGAGGACACTTAACATAATGTCTATTTTTATGAAGCTTTTTGCTCAGAGATTAGATGAGAGAAGTGACAGGAATAACAACGCAACCCTCTCATTTAGTGGCTCAGTGGCTTTCAATCTGAGGTTGCAGGAAGACGTTGAGAGAACGATTGAGGCAGGAGGAGTGAGAGAGAGATAGAAAGGCAGGTAGTGAATGGGGAGAGAGAGCAGGAGTCGATGATTTCCCCCAGCGCCTGTTTCAATAGTGTCTTCTGTCGCTCATCTGACCCATTCGTTATGCTGAGCCATGGGGAAATCTGATTGGGCTCATTACCCTCTCCTCAGAACTGATTTGGGAAGTGCAAGGCGAGAGAGAGAGAGAGAGAGAGTGTGTATGTCTTCTCCAGCTCATTGTGAATGACCAGCTATCAGGAGTCTGACCATCTGCCAAGGCTTTCCCTATCTAACCCGGCTCTCCTCTGCCTCCCTGCTGCCTTTGTGCGGTGGTAACAAATGAGTCGTCTCCTTTTTCTGTGTCCTGGTGCAGGTAGGGGAGGGGGGAGGAGGTAGTGAGCTGAGACCATTGGCATGCATTGTCTCATTCATACAGCTCGCTGGCGAATAAGAGGGGATGGATGAGAGATACCGTGAAGGGCATGTAAGGTAACAATGTGCCCATCAGCAGCAGCAGCAGTGCTTGGTGGTGTGTTTGATGAACTTTACACTAAGCAGGATTCTTCCCCTCAGCAATGAAGTGAGGCTTTAATAGAGAAGAATGTAGATTGACCTCAGTTTGCCTCGGTGTAATTCTGATGTCATATAGGGTCACAGGGAGGATATTACTTCTGCACAGAAAGTGACATATTTAGAAAGACACAGCTGCCCTCATTGACTTTAAGCTCTGATTAACACACAGAGAGGAAATGTAGGTGTGAGGGATGTGCGTTTACAGGAGATAGTTCCAGTCTCACGTGGTTAAGTTTAGACAACAAGTTAAGGTTAGTGGGGGCTTTTATAGGGTTACGCTTAGTGGTCGGGAAGGGTACGGTAGGGTAGGGGTAGCATCTACTGTATCTCACCTCCCTAATCATGTTTCATTATTTTTATTGCTACACTTGCTGCTCTGTTCTGTATTTTATACTATACTCTCCATTTACTCTATTCTGATGATTCTACTTTACTGCTTTTACACCTGAATTCCACACCGAGGGATCAATAAAGTTTTACCTTACTGTACCTTCCCCTTAGCTTATCTTACCTTACCTTAAGATTTAATAAACATGTTGTCTGTGAGGTGAACCAGATCACAATCTAACTTTAACCAGGGGCTGTGAGAGTCTAAACACAACCATAAAAAAACTTTAATTAACTTTATTGATCGCTTTGAGTACCAACAGGTAGAAAAGCGCTATATAAGTGCAGACCATTTACCATTTACTATATGTTCAGAATGAACGCATTTGTGACATTTATGTTAATTGTCAATATATCCTCCACACGATATGCTAATAGAAAATTTAATACATACAGGTGCAATTCAGTGCCATACAAAGCGTATTTGAAATTTAAGTTTAGCTAGTGAAGCCTGTTGTGTATAGTCTCTAGCTAAAATGACACATTGTATCAGTAATAATAGTTTAATACTTTACAGTACATAGTAGTAACAGTCACATGAACACTTACTTCTTACTTCTCCTCCACCTCCTAATGCTCATCAGTGTACTGTTTTTACTCTATATTTTCATTTGTCCTTAGAGTTAGTCTTTCAGGCAAATATGCTATATATCTGTGAGAAAATAAATCACACTCACACTGAAAACCAACTCTGATGTTATACACAGCTCACTCATAAGACTGGCATGTGCTTGTGACAGAGCTTCAGAAAACCACTTCAATAAATGATCAGAGGGGGTATTTGGTGGATGACCTCTAAACTGCGCTGCTCACCACTGTACAGTTGATTCAGCGAGTTATTGAAAACATGATATTTTACCTTCAATAGCTACTTCCCGAGACATTTGAAATGAACTACAGCCCATTGAAAGTGAGAAGAATTGTTTTTCAGGGTTGCTTTGAAATAACACAGACCTGAAGTGCTCTAGAGTGAAAAGCTCTATTGTGACTGTGAACTTAGTCATGTGAATAAAAATCCTTTGAATAAAAGAATCTATTTAGACATTTATACAACTCAGTGATGAAGACAGTGCGTAAAATTAGTTTCCTCTTTATATCATTGAATTTCGGGTTTTAAATGTCAGGTTGTCTGTCAGTTGATCAGCCACCACTACAGTCACTGGGGGTAAATAGGGCCTTAGTTTTGTTAACCTCCTGGAAGCACATTTGTGCACACAGCACTGATTAGAAAGACAAAGATTAAAAAGAGAGTTACATAGATTAACTTGGCAATTTTTTATTGGCAGGTTTTAAAGGGCAATTTGAAACATCAGAGCCAGCTAAACGCATTTATGAGAAATTAAGCCAAGGTTTATTTTTCATAATCATAAAACGATCAGCGATTTCGGGTCATAGCAACTAAACACAAACACTGTTATAAACTATTATTCATAAAATAGAACAGTTTAGAAGATTAATAAAATGCTGACTTTGCTGCAACCTAGTAATTTGAGTCTTTACAGCATTAGCTTGTGGATAGTACAGTATTGTACAGGAACATGAGAGTGGTTCTTAGGAACAAAAAAAAGAGGCATCTGTCAGTATTTAGGTGTATGATTAATGTTACACTTGAATTGTGATGAATTTTGCTGCATAGGTACATATTTGGTAAAGCATTCACTACCATTGAAAAAAGAAATTAAATTGATTAGCTTACATTAATAAACACAATGTTCCATTGGAACACAGGACTAATGTTTGCTGATGACGCTCTGCACACCTACTTGGACCGGGGGTGGTCCAAGGTAAAGCTATTAAATAATGTACTACCCAAATTACAAATATCTTAATACATGGCATGCACTGATGGCCTGGAGGTTCGTGTGCACGCCATATAACCTCAGTGTTGCCAGTTCCCATCCGACCAGAGGCCTTTGTTGCATGTCACACCCTCTCTTCTCCTCGTGTTTCCTGTGTGCCTCTCTCACTGTCAAACTATCAAATAAATGCCAAAAAAAGTTTTTCTTTTACTTACTACACAGTACGTCAGTGTGAGAAAGAAAAACATATAACAATATGTACTGTGTTTCACTTTATTTCTTTGTTTGATGTCTCTTTATTTAGGCACCGTACATCTCCCAAACACACAACTTCCTCTCTTTATTGGTGCTAACTTGCAGCTCTCTCTTGTTTCTCCCTGGGGTCTGCTGCTGTCCAGGTGTGCGTGTTGTTTACAGTATGAAGCCCTATTAGGGCCATCGCTTGGTCTGGTGCTCTCCATGCAATGCTGAGCAGAATTGACAGACCAGTCTGGCTCCTTAATTAAACCCCTCTCTCTTCTCAACATCAGCTAATGATCAATAAAAGAGAAAGGTAAAGGAGAGGCAGTGAGGGGGAGAAAGCTGATGTGACAGGGTGGGGGGATGAAGTGAAGAAATAAGTGGAAAAAATAGAGGTAAAATGAGTTTGTGTGGGAGCCTGAGGTTAAGATTCCCTCCAAACTCTACCGTAGTCCTGATGCAGCATTCAGGCCTGCAGCAGCAACAATTTCACAGAGCTAAATGCTGCATAAACACGCCGCCACATTACAGTGCAATAAACATGTTTTGATAAGAGCGCAAGGTTGTGAATGAGCCTCGGCCCCCAGTGCTCTCACTGTTCGCAGCTCAACAGCTCTACAGGGGCTCAATGAGTCACTCTGACACACATGGATACACTCTAAACACTGAGACTGGAGCTGTGCTAGACCTCATGGGCCAACATCACAATACGAGCATTTGCATTCTGACCTAATTACGGACCAAAGCCCAACACAAGGAGCAATTTGGCCCTAAATGGCTCCCTCGGCCAACATGGTCATTATCCGGAGCACTTTCAAATCAAGTCTATATTGTTTTTAAAGCCCCAAAAGCCATATTTACAGTAAAAACATGGCTGTCTCATGTGTTTACAAAATGGCAAAATGAGGGGTATTTAAGGGAGTGCTGGCTGCTACAGCACATCTTTGCTTGTTTTTGCATCTGTACACAAAATATACCCAATTCCTTTGTAGCATGAAAGACAAATTTCAACATCAGCAATGAAATTACACAGTGGAGTGAGGCCAGCAATTATCAGACAGGAGCCTAAGCTTTCACACTGGGGCTTGAAATGGCTGCAACAGGAATTTGACCATCCAGTTTTGCCAAGAGGTCAAAACCACCCACTCAACAACTTCTGCCAAGTGAAAGGGTCCAATGAGATACAAAGGCTCAGTGAGAACAGTTGTGTGCAAAATGTACTGTATTTGGTTTTTAATTGTGGTATTTGGATATTCATTTATTTATTCATTAATTTATCAATAAAGATGATGTACACATTTATGTATTATATTTATACTTTTTAAATGCACTATTAAAATACAATCTGATCTTGGGTGTCTGATGTCCCTCTAACACATCAGGGCATGTCACAAGTCTAGTTATCAAAATGGTCGCAATTAGTTTTCAGTCAGTCATCCAACTGATGTAACAGATAATCATTTCAGCTCTTACCTATTGGTAATGAAACAGCAATAGTTTGTGTCCCAAGAATAACTTTGTGCCACAGGGCCCCCCAACATGATTAATGTGGCCATGCCCTATGAGATGTTTTTCATTTTATTAAGATGCAAAAAAATGCATTATGCATTAAAAGTTCAGTTTATATAACATGCAGGAATCACTCATACAGTATGAACAGGTCCACTGTTAGTAGCACACACTGTACGGGTGATTTAAGAGAATTTGTGGCACCGATTACTCTAATGCTGCAGCGAATGAAAGAGTGTCACACAGTGTTCCTTCTTCACAAGGGATGACTCGTTTGACCTGAAATCCTAATAACTTAACCTGTATTCATTTTATGATTTTTTTATGATCATTTTAAATTACATGCAGCTACATTACAGTAGCTGCCTCAAAGTTTTTTATTTTAGAAATTGTCATGTTATTGACCAATCAGAGCTGTAGAAACTAAAAAATTACGGCAGGACTGATTGGGAGTTGGTGAAGGGGCAAACCCTACAATACAGTGGGCAGCAGCCCCCTTTGACACCCTGTAAATCTGCCCCTGAGTAACACCTGACAGTGTAACATCACCAACTGTAGATAATTAATAACAGTAGCAACAGGACTTGAGGCTCCATGTTGCAAAATGCAGACAAAGGAACACAAAAATGCTTTTGTGTAAGTTCAAGTGTGCTTTTCATTTCTTTGTTTGAATTTAAAAATTCTGACATTTCAAATCCCTATGTGTATGTAGGTTTATGTTGAGCTCCCTTGTGTGTGTCCATGTGTGCACGGTAATGAGAAACAGTCTTGTGTGCATGTTCCTGCTCTCTTATGCTTCCGACCCCATGTTGGGCCGACGCCGCTCCTTGGCTTCAATCGATGAAAACTATCAAAACATCTCCTCTGCTGCCCTGTTGTTGACTCTGCGCGTCTCTTGTCTCTCCTCCAGAGAAAGTCAGTATGCTGTCAACATTGATCGCTCCCTTCAAGTACATAAGCCCTGGGACCAGCAGCACAGAGGACGAGGACAGTTTAAGTAAGCTGCTGTTTCTTTTATTTTTCTGTGTCAGCACGCTGCGCTGACTCCCCCAGTGGCAGGCCTAATATGGAAATGATCTCTCTGTCACCTCGCCCACATACTTAATTATTTGGGAAATGGGCTATTTGATTATGCACGGGTGTCAGCTTGTGTGGTAAAATCTGTGATGTCTTGTAAAACTGAGCTATTAAATATTACATATGAGTGGTGAATAAGTCATTACATAGGTGCATGCTACAATGTGCTTCAGACCTCCACTTGATCCCAGCTTCCCTTTTCACCATTAACATTCTTGTGGCAGGATCCAAACACCCTATTTTTGTTCATTCCCCATCAGAAATGCAATACGCCACCACTTCTCCATAACTAGGTTTGAAGAGCGTATCGCTGCTGTTCAGACTTTGCTCTCACCGAGTATAGAAGTGTGAAATAAAGCGCTACAGACATTTCTCTCATCCTTTCTCAGAATGTCCCCTCAACGTGATTCCCCACCCCCTCCCATTACAAATAGGACTGATGCTTTGCATTGGCCACAGGGACCAATGTTTCCTACTTATGACACAGATTCAGAACCAATTTGGAGGCCGATTACAGAATGATTTCTCAGATAACATCGCCATTTTTAGGGGATTTGGATTTTAAAACACTTACATGATAGAGCCCTGTGGTATGAAGTGGGCTCAGCTCAGGAGATGATTGTACATTTGTTCATTATCATTTCATTGTGTATCAAGTGGCTCAATATGCCTTGAGAGATTTTCCTTGATTCATTTTGTTCGTCTAGGATCAATATGAATCTCACACAGTAATGAATGCTTGTGTTTTGAGTACTTTTTTGTATGACACTGTTTCTGTTGCTTTTTTCACTGCAGGTACCAGCAGTGCAGAGGTGAAGGAAAACCGAAACATTGGTAACTTGGAGGATCGCACTGCAGGATCTGCGGAGTGCCAGTCGCTTTTCTGCTCTGACTCTCCAAGAAGCGGGAGCTCTGGTCTGAAGAGGAAAAGGCCGCTGGAGGAAGACAACAATGGGCACTTGTGTCAACTCCGTCTGATTTATAAGAAACTGTCCTGGTCTGATGCTCCAAAGAATGCTTTGGTGCAGCTCAATGAGCTCCGGCCGGGCCTGCAGTACCGCATGGTGTCTCAAACGGGCCCGGTGCACGCTCCTGTCTTCTGCATCGCTGTGGAGGTAAACGGGCTGACCTTCGAGGGCACAGGTCCCACAAAGAAGAAAGCTAAGATGAGGGCTGCCGAACTGGCCCTCAAGTCATTCATACAGTTCCCCAACGCTCCTCAGGCCCACCTAGCCATGGGAAACATGTCTAACCCTTCGGCCGACTTCACCTCAGACCAGGCAGACTTCCCTGACACACTCTTTAAGGAATTTGAGTCTTCGTCGTGCTCCGATGGTCTCTCACTCTGCAGCTCAGCAGCTGAGAGTGAGCTAATATCGAGCGAGCTGCTGAGACACAGGAGGTTGCTTCGGCACACCTTGGACCTGATGGTACAGGCTCAGCAAAGGCTAGGTGGAATTGTTCCACAACTCGAGGCCCCTAAGAGCCCCGTGGCATTGCTGAACGAGCTCCGGCCAGGCCTGCGCTACGCCTGCCTCTCAGAGCGAGCTGAGGGCCGACGGCTGCGCAGTTTTGTGATGGCGGTCCGTGTGGACGGGCGGATATTTGAGGGCTGTGGTCGCAGCAAGAAGCTGGCCAAGGTCCAGGCAGCCCAATGTGCTCTTCAGGCCCTCTTCAACATCAGGACAGCCCCTGAGGGGAGGACCGGCCTCAAAGCCAGCAGGAAGAGTTGTCCTCATTTACCCCAGGTGAGTACAGACACATCACCAGCGCCAGTCTTCTGCTAAGCTTCTTTGGCAGCCACTGCACTTCCTACGGAGGCCTGTAATGACCAAAACAGCAGGCATGCAGCGAAAAGCCAAACACCTTCCAACATGTAATTAGGGAGAAAAGGAGATATGAGCTACAAATAGTGTGGATGGAAGGAAAAATAGTGGCAATGGTGAGAAAGAATTGTGGAAGCAAGCTGCCATTTACCCTCTCAGATAACAGAACATGTAGTGAAAATACATTACTCAGATTTCTGTTTGGGTGCAATTGTGGTGTGTTCTGCAAAGCACAAGTTTTGAGTAAACAATATCTATTTGTTGGTCTATTTAAATAGAAAAGTATGTAAATGAAGCTAATTATTGTTCTTGTACCTCTGACACAAGAGAAATCTGCATCACAACCCAAATGAGTTTTTATTTTCCCCCCACAGTCTTATGTGTTTGTAGAGCTGTAATTGGGAGAGTTCTGTAATTTTGCAAAATCTTCTGTTTCCTCATGTGTGGCATCACAGTGTCTACAAACATTAATTCAATCTGTTGCCCAAAGGAGATAGAAAAGCAAAGAGCAAAACGACAAACAAACCACCGAGCCCAATCCCATGCTCATTTACCCAAATATGTAAATAGCAATCAGAGCGAGGAAACTAGTTTTTGTGAAACTTGAGGAAATTGGAGAGCCTTAAGACACAGTGGCTGGATTGGCTGGCACTTGTTGACAGCCATTTAAAACTTCATTTCAGCTGCAGAAGTTCATCTAAAGAAAAGTAGATACACAGATTAGAGGTTTTTATCTAGAGAAAAAACCCTGTACCCAAGCTGCCCAGGTCACTGATGCACTGGCAACTGAAAGTGAAACTTCCTGTCTTTCCTTCTGTTGTCCAAAATATTTTTACAAAATAATGTGTAAATCACTGCACTCTTGAAGTCTGGAATCGAAATATGAAGCTGTTGACATCTAAAGGTCCTTCCTCTAGTCTTTCCTTGAAGCCTTCTGTCACCATATTGTGCTTCTGTGCGTCCTGCAGGGTATGTGCCGTATTAACATTCTTTTCCAGCCTTGAAGAAATAAACTGGCGCGAGTGTCCTTCCCCCAGAGTACAACATCAGCCCAACAAACCTGCACATGTTTGCCTGGGAGAAACTTTTTCTTTTTCTCCCTGCTGCCACGGTGTCTAAAAGGATTTTAAGAGGATTTGCTGCACCCGTTTAGTTCCAGAAAGCACTCGCTTGCGGAATTTCTTGAAAGTCAGCCGTGCTGTCTGCCAGACTCGTGACGCATTTTATTTTCACCAGTAAAGGGCAAAAATAAAAAAGCACAACAGTACACATATATATGCATGTGCAAATAAACCAGGCATGTGTTCGTGGGGGGTTGTGTGTTACGTGTAGAGAGTAATGTGCAGAATCCTCCAGCTCACATACACTGTGTTCTTCTTGCCAAGCACTGATTGCATGGGCAGTGGTTGACTACACTGCAGATGTGATGCTGATGTGGGGGCGGTTGCCAGCTGTAGCCTGGGGGTGATGCAAACATTATGGTGCTTTGCCAGCTTATGTGTTCCAGCTCGCTCTGTTCGCTTTACCCAGATTTTCCTCTGCTACCTGTTGCAGGATTAAAGCTTTGTGGAGATGAATTTACTACACATCTTTGGGTGTTTGACATCGGTCTAACAAGGTGTCTGTATGTTAACTTGTCTTCAGGAATAATGATGGGGCTCTTTCACACTTTCTGATACTAAACAATCACAGTATTGTGTGTTTTAACGATGACAGGAATATTTTTTTCTTAGGTTTTGATCTTTGCCCAAACCTGCCTTGTAGTGTTACAAAGGGGGCAAATACTTTTTCTGAGCACTGTATAATATAACAACATTATTTAAAACAATTAAAATTTGATTTTGAGTCCCTCTTTGAATGATGTAGACCTGTGGACAAACTGGGGCTTTTGGAGGTCCCTGTGGAGTTTCTGCTTCGCCCAGTTGATGATCCAGCCTTGGATGGGGAAAGACAAATGCAAGAAAGGGAAGACTGGACATCTTTTCAGGACTTTGCATTAGGTCAGCAGAGTGGAAGATGAGGAAGAGGAGCTGTGGAGTCCGTACTTGGGCTGAGCTTGGGCTGAGCTGACGTGGAATCCATCATCCAAATGAAATATTTAAACTCACCTCGACTGCATGGTGCTGTATTCTTCTCAGACCTCCCTCGCGTCACATACATACTAAAAGATAATCTGAGGACATTGAAAAAACAGCAAATCTGTCCACACCCATACACACAGTAGACTTTTTCCCTCAGTAATACAGCCTGTACTTCAACCCTGCTACACTCAGGTCTATGGAAATTGACTTTAACAATCACTCTACAAAGGAGGCACTGGGCCACAGTGTGCTTGACATTAAAGAGCTATTTATCTTCCAGCAAGGACTTTAATTTTTTATTCCTTCGTTTAACCTTTATTTATCCAGGGAAATCAAATGAGAAAGCATTCTGTAGAGATACCTCGCCTTACATTGACTTAATTCCACTGATTCGTTCCTGAGAGATGCTCAGTACAAGCGCACACATCTACATTTAGCTGCTCCGTTAGCGCTGTTGGGAGTTCACTGCCTTGCTTAACAGAACATCTACAGTAGTAGGTCAGGGAAGGGTGGTAGTTAACTGACAGGGGGATTCACAAAGACAGTTTTCTATGGGAATGCATGAAAATTGCTGAGGTGGGGAGGGGGGCTAAATCTTATATTCAGTTTGATAAGCATTAATATGACAAAATTGCAAAACCCTCCTGATATTTGAAAATAATTCAGTAAATTTAGGCAGACATAACAAAATGTTGAGGATTCAGCCACTCTCTATTCTGCTATGTGTATTTGCTGTTGAAAATAATCAGTATATAAACATAATTTCTAGGAGAGGATCCACTTTTTTCCTGTGTGGTTACCATGGCGCCGTGTGCAGACCTAGCTGCATCTTCACCAAAACCAAAACTAAATCTGGCATGATTGTAAAAAATGTTTTGTGCTTGTTGAATATGTGTAGCCATGTTCAGTGACAATACTTGTACATTTGGGGCACAGCTGTGCAGCAGGACATGCTAACTTGCTAGGGAAAAAACAGTGAATCAGTGGTGATGGACTGTGTGTGTACATCAAACCCTGTTTTCTGCCGGTGGAGTTCCTGAAATACCAGTTATACTCTCTGTTAGTGGTTTTCACCATTGTTGCTACTGTAGCAGCATACCTGAGCATTAAAGCACCAGCACTGTGGCTGTACAGAAGCATCACTCCAGCATTTATTCATCCTGGCTGGCAGCTTCAATTGTGCAAATAAAAAGGCTGCACCTTTGTAGAAAAAATAAGAATTACCATACCCACTTTTCTTAACTCCCTCCTCCTTTAGTAATTTTTGACCTCAGGGTTACATTTACACATAACTTTTGGTCTTTATTCACTATTAGTCAGCAGGAAGCTGTTCTTTAATTCCACCCACGGCACTGTAGTTACCAGCAAGCGTGTTTGCCCTATTAAAGGCTGCACAGTGAAGTGAGAAAGTGCCGGAGTAATCCTGACACCCATTTTACCAAGTGGAATGATTACCCCACTGTTCAGGCCTTGATTGGCCACTTAATCTCCCCTCACCGCCACAACGCACTGCGCTGTTGCCAAGTCAACTGAGCCCGAGACTTGTGTGCAGCAGTGGGAAGGCAGAGAGTCAGCAGGTCCGTGTGGAAGGACAGCACGGAGGTCAGTGGTCAGGATGCTGCGCTCTGCTGCCTCAGTTTAAGGCCCATTTGAAGAGAGAAATGTGCCCCGTGGGTTAATGGAGGAGAGACAGCATGAAAGGACTGCACAGAGTATCTGTCTTTTTTGCTATTTTAAACATAAAAAGTCAAACAGAATATTACAATTTTTATACATATCATATATCATATCATATCATATCATAACATATCAGCTCAGATCGAATGTGACTGTATATCCTTTAGTTTACTGCAGCTCTGAATGATTTGATTTAGTTATCTCAGTGTGAAACATCACAGATAGAGAAGGATACAGACTGGTCAAGTGGAGTAATTTCCCTGCCTCCGCCACGGCAAATTGAATATGATTTCAGACACGTGAAGGTGACCCCTGTCAGCCGCTGAGCCTCTCGCAGATTGTTTTCTTTGTCTAATCTCTCCCACTTCTAATCTGTCTCAATATAAACAGCTGTGACAGGCTGGTCATTAATTAATATTGCCACAACAAATTAGCGACAGCGAGCGCCCAGCCAAGCACCCTGTCTAAGATAGATATCCACCAAGTTGGGGAGAGAGAGAAAGAGAGAGAGAAGGTGTGAACAACACATTAGAGAGGAGTT
The DNA here is from genome assembly GCA_032362345.1 of Sandelia bainsii. Taxonomy (NCBI): domain Eukaryota; kingdom Metazoa; phylum Chordata; class Actinopteri; order Anabantiformes; family Anabantidae; genus Sandelia; species Sandelia bainsii. Next base: position 33,165,185 of record JAUMHL010000013.1, read on the forward strand.
GATTAACAGCTTCGGAGACCTTGCAGATAGTGTAACAGCCTCAGCGTGTGGACAGCGATGGCGACAGTTGCACACATAGTGACAGCTACTGCAGCAGGCTGTTCTCACAGGATCAACTGTGATTATCACCATAAATAGCCTGTTAAAACATCTGCAACACTTTGTAGTGGTTCAGTCAAATCAAATGTATTTTGCTGAGTGTTTATTCAGGCAGGTTGGAAAATCTGTAGTAAAAAAATCTAAATGTGTAGTCTCATTTATGATTTATGATTTAATTGCATTTGCTAGACTCAGTTTGCTATGAAAAAGATGTATCCACTGTTTAACTAGTTTATTACAATTTTGGTCAAAAACTATGACAACAAATATTGATTTATTATTACTGAAAAAAATAGACTGAAGCTATATAAAAAGTAACAATCAGCTAATAATGAGAAATTTGACAAAAAATAATATACATACAATATATAAAATATTACATGCAGCAAAATTAACATAACCAGCTAATAGAAGAAATGTCCACACACTGACAAGAAAGACTCTACAGATTCAGATGCAGGGGCAGATCTAGAAAATTGTATATGGGGTGACAAAGAGGTGGCATGAGGTTTTGGTAGGATGGGGGGCTGAGGGGTGAATGACTCTTGGTCTTTTTATTAGTTTTTATTTTATTGATTTTATTGATAATCATTGCCACCATGTAGATCCACCCCTGTACAGATGCAAAAGAATACACTGGTAGCACTTAATAATAATAGTTTCAGTAATACAAAGTAATAATAAAGTAATATCATGGCAATTACCTAGGTAATACTAATAAGTTGGTATTAACAATAGATTTGTTACATAGATTAAGATTTGTGGTAGTTTCTGTGTCATAATAATGATACAGAGCAAGAAAGTTGTATTACACAAAATGATCATTTAAAGAGCAGTGTTTTTTTTATAACTGCTCCTGATGTCTGACTTCTGTGAATTCAATTCAATTCATCTTTATTTGTATAGCGCCAAATCATAACAAAGGTAATCTCAAGGCACTTTACATAGCAAG
>JAUMHL010000013.1:33170692-33189295 GCA_032362345.1 Sandelia bainsii
ACAAAAGTCAGATAACAGATAGGAGGTGAGAGTTTAGAAGGTAATTCGAGTGGCAAACAACACAACGTGTAACAGAATGATCAGTGTCGGCAAGAGGAAGTGACGCAATACGCCTGCCGTCAATCAGCCAACAATGAATGAATGCAAGCAGGGATTTCCTTCTGCACATTATTACAATTTGTCTCTTAATGTACAATAATAATGTCAGCAAACAGGAATAGTTTGCATTTGGATCTGCCCTTTCAGCAGCCACGTACCACATCAAGAAAAAGCAGCACTTGTAGAGAGTATGTGTGAAATTATGAACAATAATGTTTCTCTGTATGAATGTGAGTAACCTGTACACGGAAAGGTTAGAATCATCCTCACCTGTCTAATATGTATGCAAAATGTGACCTATGAGGCTGCAGGCTGTTGAATCCAATGTACCGCGTCAGCAGTGCAGCTTTTTAGGAAAAATCCCTTTGCAGGGAATTAAAATGGGGTTGGTCGGGTCAAGTCACCTCACATATACAGTTAAACGCCCCTGTAAGCTATTCCACAGAAGCGTGGCACTCCTTTTCTGCACCTCTGCACACCCTACAGTATCCTCAGCCACCGCTACTAAGTCCTCATTGTTTGTGACAGAACTCTGTTCTTTCTTTGTCCCTCCTTCTTTCCCCTGCACACACCCTTGCTGTGAGCCAAAGCATGACTATAATCATTTCTGAAGAACCTCTCACACTTCATTAAAAGCATAATCAAGTTCATTACGATTTCATAGGCGTTCAGGTACCAAATGGCTTCAGATAAATCATGCCTAGTGGTCCTATGTGGCTGGCATGTGTAGGATTATCTCAGGCTCTCAGGCAGCAGAGGAGGGAGGAGAGGGGAGAGGTCTGGATGTCTGGCCTTTAAACGACCTTCCAGACTGGAGCAATGGACCGTTCCGTCATGCGTGCTGAATGGAGACGTGCACAATCGGGACCCATCACGGCTAAGAGGTCAGATTGTTCAGGATGGTGATGTACAGCTAGTGAACCAGCAGATGTGGCACCAAAGGAGTAAACATATACACAGTGACGAGTAGCAGGTAGCAGGTCAATCAAGACCACAGCCTCCATAACATGAGCAACCAGGTGACATCATCACAACTTAAAAACTCCTCCAGATGATGTCAACCAGAGTAGTTTTTCAGGTAGAAGCGGAGGGATATTTTAACACATGTTACACAGAAGGAAGTAACACCACTCATACACGTGTGCTCCCCTAGTTGGAAAACTGTGAAGTTTCCAAATCCAAGTATTTTAGCAACTTGGAGCAGGATCCAAAATTGAGGCGTCAGAACACATACCTAATAGCTGTAAAGTTTGAACTGAAGTGAAACCTTGGTATATGTCAGAGATAACCACTGTCCACTAATCTATTTTACTTTCACAGTAGTGTGAAACGGGAAGAACGGGGAAATGAAATGATAAAAAGTTGTATCTGCAGAAAAGTTATATTTTATTCATACATATCACAAAATATACATTGGAGATACATTAAGCTTCATTTTAATTGCTTCTAAATTTGGTTCTAAATCTGGTTGTCGCAAATAGGCTACAAAAATGGTGTTTCAAAGCTTCCTGAATTTCTGGCAAATGTCTGAGCTGCTAACTGTTGATTCAGATGATCACAAAATAACAATCAGCCAGCATATCCTATTACTGTGTATCTTCAAAACAAAATGTCCAAAATATCTGTCAAGTTCTGCTACACAAACAAACAAGCCCTGACAGTGATTGTCCCTAGGCACCTATTCACATGCCTGGCCAATCACTTGGACCCTCTGGACCCCTCCAAACCTCTATAGATGTTTCCCCATGAGGTCTAGGACTTAATGGGGTGTTCTACAGTGCTGTGAAAAAATATCCAACCCCCTCCTGATTTTCACTGACTTTCTCTTTTTGTGTGTATCACAAATTAAACTGTTCTTCAAACTAAATCTAACATAAAATAAAGGAAACCTGAGCAAACAGAATATACAAGATTTAAATGGTAATTTTATTAATTTTACCTAAATCACCAATGTGAAAAAGTATTCAGTCCCTGAATTAACATTGAGTTCAGGTCTGGACTTTCCATTTCCAAACCATTCACAGGTCTACTTCCTCTTATACTTGGGTTCACTGTCTTACTGAATAACTCTTGAGCTTCAATTCCCAGATTGATAACCTGACGTTCTCCTTCAGGATTCTCTGGTAGAGAACACAATTGATGTTTCCTTCAATTATAACATGTCGTCCTGGTCTTGAATCAGCGAAGCATCCCCACAACATTACACTTGCACTTCCATGTTTGTTGTTCTGCTGTGTCCCTGTCTTCAAAAGAGTTCAACATTTCACTCATTGGTCCATAGAACATTTTCACAGAAGCTCTGAGGATCATCTAGGTGCATCATGGCAGAATTCAGATGAGCCTAAATGTTCTTCCAGGTTAGCTGTAGTTTTCACCTCTTTACATTTACATTTATTTTTGTTTTTACACTTTTGTTTTTGAACTAACTTTGTTCTTGTAGTTTGGATAGAGCTAGGGTAGCTGTTTTCCCCTGTTCCCAGCCTTTATGCTAAGCTAAGCTAAGCTACACAGCTGCAGATTAGAGCCTCACATTTAGACTACAGAGTGGTATCAATTTTCTTATCTTACTCTCAGCAAGAAAACAAATAAGCGTACTTCTCAAAGTTGAACTACTCCTATAAAGAGTGCTTTGGTGTAAATATACACCAAAGCCACATGTGTATGAATACACATGTGGATTAGTCTGCTGTTAAATGTCATTCTGCTGTTTATCACTGTCTCTGGCTGCAAACCTGCACAAATAAAACCATGAAAGTCTCTCATATGAGCATAATTAGTAGAACACAGGGAATAAATGTAACAACAGTCATACATTTGTCTCTGGAATAAATTAACTCCAAGATGAAAAGAGGAAAAACAAAACATCTGTTACCTCTGTCCTGCTCTCTGGGACTGTACCTTGTCTCCCTGGGGGAAGACAAAATGGGAGAAGCTGGAATAAGGTATATGTGTGAGTGTGTATAGGTGTGGAGATAAAAAAAAAAAAAAAAAAGCTGGGGAAGCAAGGGAGGTGAGGATGGATGGAGTGCAGTGGGGAGAAAGAGAGGAAAACCTCGGCGGAACAAAAGACCTTCAGGATTAATTAGGCGTCAGATTGGTTGCAGGGCACAGTGGCAGGAGAGAGAGAGAAAGAGAGAGAGAGAGGGTGAGAGATATAGAGGTGCAGAGAGAGAGTGAAAGTTTAGCATTCAGGGAAGACCTCATGTCCTCAGCCCTCATATTTCAGCCTGCCTGCCCATGAGTATACAACAGGCAGCTAGTTAAGGCCTGCACTGTGCCTGGAACCACTGTCCACTGGGTTATGGATGGAGATCCTACTTCATTTTCATGTATTTTTATGTTATCCCACTGGGCAATATAGAAACACAGAGGTCATATATGGAATGCATAATGTTTACATGATGGTTTTTACACCCCTGTTAAGGTTCTCCGCACATATTCTGTAAATGTGATCAGGCTTGTATGCACTTGTTTGTGTGTGTGTGTGTGTGTGTGTGTGTGTGTGTGTGTGTGTGAAATCACTGAAAAACAGGTGAAATATTTTATATTATTCACTCTGTATAACAGCATTTCTCCATGGCCAAGTTCCCCTTCACAATATCCGAGCTCTGCCAAATTAGAGTAGAACAAATGGACAAAATAAATGCAGCTGAACTCTCACTGAACTATATTTTCTTCTCTGCCATAATCAGCTGTGGGCAGCACAGTGGTGTAGTGGTTATCTCTGTCGCCTTACAGCAAGACTGTCCTGGGTTCAAATCCACAGGTTAGCTGGGTGCCTTTCTGTGTGGAGTTTGCATGTTCTCCCTGTGAGAGACTGGCAACCTGTCTAGGGTGTACCCCACCTTTAGCCTGCACTCCCATGACCCTTGAAAGGACAAGCGGTTAGGATGATGGATTATCAGCCTTTTTTTTTCTTTGGGTTCCAGAAAAGCTGAATTGCTGATTCGGGTCACAGGTGTCACCTCTAAATTTGAGAGGCGGACCTGAAGCTGCCTGTTAATACCATTTCCATTGTCATTGTCACAGAGGGATGTTTCCGGGGTGACCTTTGATGCCACTTCTTCCTCTCCGATACAGGAAGTGCTGAACTCTGCATACAGATGACAGGCAGGGTTGCACTGAGTCATAATATCTATGCCCAGACGCCGTCTCCTTGTGAAGCACTTGGCAGATCAAATAAGAGCCATTCTGGAGGATAGAGCAAATCATGCCCCTAGGACATTTGTACCAATCATTCAGACTATCACAGAGGTGACTTGTACGTACAGCTTCAAGATATCCCAGCAGCATGCAGTTTAGAACAAAATCCTCTGGGTAGATGGGCTGATTAGCCATTCGATTGGCTACACAGACCAGTGATAAAGCTTTGGCAGATTGTGTTATATGGGAAAAAAAATCCACGGCTCACAGTATGAATAGTTATCACATGCTTTAGTCAGAGGCTGAAAGAAAAAGTTTTCATTCCGTGTGACTTTTAAGCCTTTAGACTAAAAAAGTTTGACCCACCTCAAGGCTCTTATGCATCACTTTCAGTAAAAAGATGATGAATTACTAATAGCACTGGCAGAGTTGTCCTCACAGTTGCATATAACTTTTAACCACAAGTGCAGAATGCAAACACTCTGACTTTTAATACATTTCTTCCCTTGCTTTAGCACCTGGTTGTACGTCAGCAGGTACATAACAAATCCATTCCCACTGCCCCGTTTCCCGTCTCTGCATTTCAGGGCTGGTATTGCACTCTCCTGTGCAGGATGATGAACTAGCACCGTTCCTGCTGATGGAGAAATGAAACACCACAGTTGTAGATGGGAGCATATACAGTAGGTTGACAAGGAGAGTTGTCTGCACTAAAGGCATAAAGGCTCACGTGTTACAGAAATATACACAACATAAGATACAAGATAAACAAAGATAAAAACATGATTTGCTGCCCAGTGAAACCTATGTAACTCCAAATATGGTGATTTTAAATGTTTTTAAAATAACACAGATTTGTACTGGTTGATATGGTGACCCCTGCTGTTAGTGGTTTAAGGACCATGATACACTAAGCTGACATTAAAGAACTGGAGGCGACTATACCGACTGTTGTGTCACCTCAGTTCTCCTTCATCTGGGCCAAAAAGTGGCTTTAGGAAATAACTAGTGTGTACCAGCAGGTGGCAGTAGTCTGTATCATCATTCAAAAAGAGAAAGTAGAAGAAGACCTCAGACTGCAGATATACAAACTGTGAACAAAGCGGCACACCACTCTCACTCACCACAGATGGTTTACAGAAACTTCTAATCGAGAATATGTCTGATAAGAAGTTGTAAATGGCACTGGGGTCTGTTTCTCTTCTCTTGCAGTGATTTCTTAAGCTGAACATTCATGAGTGGTGTCTCTCACTGATGGGTTGGCCACGGAATCACCGCCTGAATTGTCTGAAAAGCTGCAGACGGGTGTCTGGCCAGTGTCAACGGTTCAAAACCCACTGAAAAACTAAGCTGACAGATGCTCATCAACGGCCCAACGTTGGCGAACAGCCGAGTATCTGCAGGGTGTCTCACCGCCCTAATACTTCAGCTCCCAGATTTCTAGGGACAGCAAATACTCCTTTAACGTTTTTAACAGAAATACAATGAAAGGGCAACAACGGGCGTATCTGTTTAGTAGAATACTTTACTAACAGCTCACTGTGTCTGCCACCTTTTCTTTCATTGCTCCCCACATTAAAACATTTCAGGGTGAAAAAATACATGCAATCAGCAATTCTCATGTTTTGTTGACACCTTTTTGATTTTTTTGACGACATTGTCAGACTCTGTGACAAAGACACTGTTTCGTGTGACTGCTTCACAGTAAAAGCAACCCGCAGTTTGGTAGTTGGAAGTTTTAAGGTTTGAAGTACAGCCAGAGATGGTGGAAGTACACAAACTCAAAACTCATGTAAAACTGCAAGTACTTGCCTAAAGAAAGTACTCCAATAGTAGAAGAAAGTAGAAGTACCACTTCAAATTCTTTATTTAAGCTGATATACTAAGTACAAGCTGTAAAATTTACAAAAGTAGAAGTAGTCGACTAAGAAAACAGTGTATTTGAAACACTATTGATTTGAATGCTGTTGATGACATGAATGTACCATGTACAATCATACAATGTATAATCAGAGTTGAAACATAGGGCAAAGAAACATTTCTAGTAATTAATAAAAAATACTATTAATATAAATGTTATTACAATATAGTGCAATATTTATACAGTGCAAATACACTTAGTGGCTATTACTTCAACAGTAGACACAAAAAGGAAATGTTAAAGTTTGACATCCACAAACTGAATCATCAGACAAATGCAGTGCCACAAAGCTTAAAAAACATGTCAGCTTTCTTCTTTACAGCGTATGGATAATTAAATAGATGCATAGCTGTTTGTAAAGACTTTGTCTCGTCCTGTGTTTTTCTAACTGCTGCATGAAATGTCAGTGTACTTCAACAGAGCAGCATGTACGCACTGTGCTGTCATCAGAAATACTCTTCTTCTTTTTCTCCTTTTGTCAATTTCTCCCACCTGCTTTCTCTTACTGTCCTCCCTACGTCAACACGTCAAGCGTCTTCCCATCTGAACCACTTTACAGAAATACATTTACAGCTTTGGCTGTTTAGATGTGGCAGCTGCTTCACTCACACACACACACACACACACACACACACACACACACACACACAGCCAGACACTCCAATGTAGCTGACATTCAGTGCTTTCTGTCGGTATTAAAGCTTAACATGAGCGGCAGCTGAGGAAGATGAAGCCATGGAGGTGGAGACATGATGATCTCACTGTTTTAAGGGACCCTTTCATTTGTCTGTTTCTTTTTCTGGTCACTCTTCACCTCACTCCCTCTAATGTAGCTTTGACATCCATCATGAGCTGCAGGGAACAAGAAACACTGAACAGGAGTAAAGAAAACTACTTAAATCTGTACAATGCTTAGTAGTTTGCATGGGTGCATTCATTAGAGCAACTGTTTGGCATATCAGACAGCACCGAGCAGTGCTGTGTCATATAAGTACAGACCTTCAGTTGTGTTCTTTGCCTTCTTTGTCCTCAGGTCGATACTGGCTCTCCTTTCACTCTATTGTCGTGCCTCTCCCGCTCTCTCTGCTGGCCTGCTGCAGGAGCTTATGAAGTGCACGCGCGCTCTTGAAAGGTTTGGCAGAAAGGAAAAGAAAAGGTGACAAAAGAGAGCGTGTGCATTTGTTACAGTCTATCTGGCGTTGTGCTTACTCTGCAAACGCCACGTGATGGATTTTTAGTAAATGTTAAAAGAGCAGGGGCTACAGCCTGGTTTCTCTGGCACACTCAAAAGGCTTTCTCACACGGTTATTCGCATTAATTTTATCTGCAGACTGTGAAGTGTGTATTATATTGTGCAGCTGTGTGTGTATGTGTGTGTGTGTGTGCACAGTGGTTGCCAGTGAGGGGAATCATGCACAGTTTAAAGCTCCTCTGTCAGGGGATGTTTGATGAAGATACATTCATCAGTGCAGAAAGGAGAGGGGCTATTGTGTCCACAGTACAGGTTAAACTTATAGCGACTGTCTGAAAGATGAACATATCACTGTTGTTGGGTGAAAACATCACATTTCAAAAATGTCAACAGAGCAGCAGTGCCTGGAGTTTAACATCCATGCATTTAGTTTGTGTAGAGGGATTTGAAAGGTTGTCATAAGATCCCCCTATGGCAAACCTTTGTCAGCCCTCAAAGACGCATTTCAGCTTTCAGATGTAGCTAAAGAACTGCAATCAGTAAAATTTAAACAGCTATGATTATCACTGAAGTTATTTCACTCGATACTGTTAATTCAGTTTTTCTATTAAACATAAGCCACTGGCTCACAATAAAGAATAAGTCGGCATAACGGTTCTGAAACAAAGACCAAAACTGCATCACAAGTCTATGGTCTTCTGCCAGCCTGTTGGAGACATTCCACCTTTCTCACAGTCTCCCATGTATTAGTACTCCCTCACACTCCCAAATGCAATACAGTATCCTGGAAATCTGATATTTCTTGTTGTAAGAGGAACTATCACTTGACTAAGAAAGTGACATTGTGTCTGAAATAGCGTTAGCAGTTTATCAGCTGCACTGCGTTCAGGGACAGTACGTCAGGAGTGGACCAAACCACCCTGACTTGCTGTACAACATCTAGGTTGTCTGAATACAGTGTTATTCAACTTTTTTATGGTTGTGTTTAGGGACTCTTGGAATTTGGTTAAGGTTAGAGAAAGACTGTGGTCTGGCTGCCAGACGGCTTTCCACTTTCGAAATTTTGTGATATCGATGCTAAGCCTTTGGTGTCACTATTTGATACCATGGGAATGATGGCAGCTGTGTGTTGGACATGTCGACATGACAGCACTCATAAGTTACACGTATGTTGAGTTTAGGCATAAAAAATCTGAGCTAGGTTAACTGAAAAGGTAAAATAAGAACAAACAATGTGTTGGATTTGAACTTCTGTCTCCTGTGGTAAAGTTTGGTAAAGTAATATTTGATTCAAACCACAACGAATGCAGAATTATATCCCATCCTGCATCCGCAACATTGCAAAATCCATTAACACAAGTCAAAGTTTGCTACCTGTCTCGGCCGCCTCCATTATTTTTACCAACCTCCTCGATGTCATCGAGTCGCCCCAAACCAACACAACATTGACATTTCCCCATGATTCCTTGTTGACTGTTAGGAATTCAAAAACTGCACCCTAAGCCATAAATCAAATGTCAGCCGTGGTGATGTGGTGGAACCATATCAATATCAGATGATGTATGACTGACTGAAGGGCCGCAGCAGCACCCACAGACACAAAACACTGGTCCGCACTTACCCCTTACTTACTCACCAGCAGAGGAAAGACCGATGGATGAATGACTCCTTCAAAAGCTGAGCTCACCACACAGAAAAAACACCAGAACAAGTCAAATAGTTTGGTACTCAGTCATTATTTTTCTTAAAACACAACATCAAGTAATATAATTCAGATGTTGACACACATGATATTTTATCCAGCACTATAATAATACTGGTATCTCATCATTTATGAATGTGTTTTGTTGAATTTTTGTACACTAGTGAGTCTGTTGTAGTACTGCAGCGGCAGCACGTTGTATCCTTGACAGTACGCTATGTTGCAGCTACTGGTTGACAGGGAGACAGAGGAAGCGTCTGTGAAAGCACCAGTGTTTCCCCTCGTCTGCGTCTCTCTAATCTCCTAGCTGAGAGGAAAGCATTCAAAGGGTGACGCCAGGGTTTGAAGTCTCGTCGATTGCCAGGGTCAAGCCCACCAAAAGAGGCACAGCGGTATCTTCAAGAGCAGCAGAGATGGAGGCGCGGCCACCCTGTCTGGGCCACATTGCTGCCCACCCTTTGGAAGGAACCATCGCTTCGCTTCAGAGCAATCATTTGAATGGCTCAGCTCTTTCAAGACATGAAAAGCAGTGCTAGGCCCTGACTTCCTCCCAAATCTTTCATTACTCTGCTCTCACTGATGTAAAACATTGCAGATTCCAGACTCTGTTGGGAGACTGAGAATAGAGTTAGGCTGATAAACGTGTGAGCAGACACATCAAACCAATATGTGATTTTATTAAAAACTCAGTCCTCTCTTATGACTGTCCGTCTCTGACCGCAGCTTGTGAATATTATTTTGTTATGACTCTTTTTTTTTTATATCAGATATACAGTATTTACTAAGAGTGTCACCATGGAGTCAAGGAGCAGCCACCCCACACTTTAGTTTTCTAAATAATGACGATCATTTTTCATGTTTATTATTTTATATGATAATGATTCTCTTTCAGTGTGAACTGAAAGAGTGTACTGCTGATGAAATATCCGAACAGCTCTGATGTCCATTTTTTTCTTCTTCTTTTTTTTTTTACTCTGACCGCGGTGGTGATTTTAGACCCTTTTTAATCTCTGCACCCTTAAAAATAATGAGAATTATTAGTATTAATTTATTTATATTAATTAACGTTAGCTTTTAAGTTTCTGTTGAAGACAGGGGGAAAACAATTACAGGTTCAAGCTTCATAATAAGTTTAATAGCCAGGATCCTTCATGAAAACATAAACACAGAGTACATGTAGCTGAAAAAAAAAGATATCTGATTCTGAAAAGTAACTAGTAATTAAAGTGAATATAGCTGTAAAATATAGATATTTGCCTGTTAAATGTAGTGAAGTCAAAGTATGAAGTAAGTAAATAGAAATGCTCTATGCTACCAAAATGTGTCCATATTAATACGACTATTACTGGACCTGGATACAGTCGGCTTCCTCAAATCTGATTTCTTAACTGTCATGTAGACAAGAAAACTGGTTTCTATAATCAAGAGGATTAGAGAAATCTGATTTCCCCAGAAAGATTCCACCAGGAGAATGCTGTATTCTCTACCAGTATGCACATAACCAGGTTCCTAATTGGCTTTTTACAGGAGCACGTGTAGGACAAAAGAAAAAAAAACTCAAAAAGCAGCGTCTTCTATCACTAAGCAGTTTAAATCTGTTTGTTAGACTTCCTAAATAATCTGTTGCACGTAGACGCATATTTATTCATGTACTGGTTTCTCCGAGCAGCCTGGTTACTTAAATGCATGTAAATGTAGTCAATGAGTCTACAGTCTGCTCTGGTGTGACACAGATCCAGAACAGGAAAAGAGTTACAACCCTCAAAAAATATGTAACCACACCACGTGTCTGTAAGCTGCCAGTTACAACAGTTAGGTGGATACAAGAAGGATACACTTCACAACATGAACACAGTTTCCCACATGTATTTTTCTAAGAAAAAAGGAAAACATTTTGATGGGAAAAGCTGAGAAATTTCATGATGTCAATTCCTGGCATCTAACCATTGTTTCCATAGAGATCTTCACTGTAGATTTGCTTGGTTTTAGTAACCTTTCTGTCCATAACATCATTTTGTCACTTATACAGGAAATTCTCCATCTGTATCTACAGTATAAACATTGACTTTCTAGTGAAATACTAGACTTTATAGTTAATATATATACAAATATAATATATAATATAATAAAATATATATAATAATATATATAATGTCTCTCCTGAATGATGCAGCGAAGACACCACTGTAGGCTGGTCTCTCTCTGCTGAAGATTAATGGGAGTTGGGGTGTGAACAGCTCTTGGCGGCCTTTGGAGTGCCTTCTCTCCCCTCCATCCTAGCTCCTCCACCCTCCATCCTTCTTTAGTCAACTACGTACTGTAGATGATAGACTCTTGTTAAATCCTTATTGCTGACCCTCTCACTTCCTCCTCTGTCTCTTTCCCTCTCAAAGTACCTCTTAGTCTCCTCTCTCTCTTTCCTTCTGTCTCTCCTTCTCTCTCGGGAGGAGGGGTAGGTCATGTTATCTTTTCACAGGAGTCCCACCGCTGGCCTTTGGCGCATAATGTATAAAGCCACTGGTGTGTGTTTTACACTGTGCTTGACATTATTAAGTTGTTTCAGGCATATCACTGCTTTTATCTCCACCGTGGAGGTTAATCAGAGGGGATTTATACTAAAACGACTCAGATCAGCCATCCACATATACTCCAGCCATCGACACTATGAACCTTTGTTTTTGTTTTGTTTTGTCTTTTCCTCCCCGTGCTCTCTATCATCTCCTCAGACCTGTGCATATTTTACAGACAGATTCAGGAAGAGAATATCAGTCATGTCAAAACTGTGAACTGGAAAATAATCTTTCAAACAGAAAGCAGCTCCACAAATGCTGTTCTGCAAATCTAGTAACATACCTCAGGAGGAAGAAACAACATAATAGCATTTGTATTTTCTCAGTAAGAAGTGGTTAATTACATGTTAGTAAGTATTCTAATCCAATCTAAATGACTTACTTCTACATCTTGACTAGGACTCTTTAGTTCAGCCCTGATCTTACCCGTCTCATATGTGACGCAGAAAATGTTGCTTCTGGCAAATGTCTGCCTTTAAATCCTGCAGCAGATTCAGTGATGGCTCAGTGGAATAAACTTTGTAAAGATGCTGTCGTCTTTTTGAGGCACAGAACTTGTGTGTGGTGAACCATGCAGAAAAAAAGAAAAAAAAGAAGGTTATTTTGGGACCTGGCAGGCACAGTTTCCAGGTTACAGCCACACCGAACATGGGCTCCACAGATGGGCCAGGCCTCGATAGCGTCTATGTTGTCGGAACTAACGGGGCCTGTTTGATCAGGTGAAGGGAATTTAGATTGATAATGAGTTTTAGAGTCAGCCGTGCTTAACATCTGCGGTTGGTGGTTCTGATTCAGTGGCTTCAGTTCATTTTGGCTTCAGTGTTGGGGTTTCACTTCCTAAATGAATGTTTGGATTTAGGCTTAAGAGCATTAGTGACTTTGAACAGATGTTACTAATCAGGGGACATATGAAGATAGCTGTAAGCAAAGTTTGGGTTATGCAACTTCATTTTACGTTCATGTGTCTGTGAATTATTGGATGCTTGTAAAACCAGATGTTCTCATTCTTAGCTCAGGTAAAACATCTGTCCATCAGCAGTGTGTCAGCGTCATGTTATTTTTTTTTTTATTTGAAAATGAATTAATTAGAAAATGAATCACATTTTGTTTAGACACTAAGGGCCAGTACTTGTCGAGATATTTCAGTGAAAACAAAAAATGTGTAACTCATGGTGATGAAGGTCAAGTAAGGTTCTGAGCACCGTGAATGCCTGTACCAAACGTGAAGAAAAGTCAACAAAAGGATGAATCAATACAATAGAGATCCAAAGTCGTTACATCTCATGTGGGCCAGCAACTCAATGCAATTCCCATTAAATGTACGTTTCTCAGGATTTAGCTCCATATTCTCATATCACAAGACATATCACCAGCCACTACAACACAAGCTATTACAAGCTGAAGCCTTTGTGAATTTAAGAAAGTCTAAAATGATTTAGTTTTTAGAATCTGAAAAACTACAACTCTCATGAAATAAAACTGCAAGTGTTGCAAAGCAGGTATTTACATAATCGTAACATGGTTTCATCTACATCCCAAACCCAAATATTGGATAAACAGTATTTAGCAAGTAAGTTATATGACATACTGTTGAAAATGGCAGCACTCCAAGGCTAGATTTTTGTTATTAGTTTTGTTATAGTGATATCTCCATGAAGTTTTTTAATGGGTATTTCTTACATCTGGAACGCAATCTGGCAGATTCAGTTTCACTTTAGCTCTCTATTGACCAAAGTGGTGGACTGGCTGATGTTTCCATACTTGATGTGCTAAGCATGGCTAAAACATTCATTGTTGCAAATTCTAAGCTGTTTGTGGCTTTTGTCATGTAGTGTGCTTTATAGTTTGAGCGGCTCCTTGCTGAAGATCTGGGCCACAGAATTGATTGTGTCCCCAAGTAGAGAATATGAAAGAAATAATGATCCACTTCTATGTTTAGCATCATCTCTGAGAAGTGGTGTCCTTGGTTAATGGATGAGGCCATCATTCTTGTGGTATCTCATCCTTGACTCTGATCCTTACCACATGCACTAGGCCTATCGTCTTGGATCCCACCTTTTTAAGCCTAATGAGGAATCTCTGCTTGAGCTCTGCTTTGCTTTCGGAAACCTGTGGTGCAGCATCAATTGCACAATCTCTGTCACTCTCTCTTGCTGGTGTTCCTTTATGCGCTTTTATTCTCACTTGCTAACATCAAGCATGTGGTTTAAAAGGGAAAAACCTCTTACTATCATGACAACGGCCGCATGGTGCAGCCTGGCCGCCTGAGATGACTGACAAGGCCCCGCTGTTTCTGCAAAAAGTCTGACTCAAACACACACACACATACAGGCTGTCTGTTCCACAGGGCTGCAGGGCCATCTGGCCAATGCACATGAAAAGGTTGGATGTAGTTAGAGGCGAGGTGCTGGAGTGTTTCACAGCCCTCTCCAAATTTGTGCACATTTCAGCTTCTCTAGGCTGCACTTTTTTGCTGTCTCACGACACAATGGCATCTTTAACTGTCAATAAAAGGCGAGACAACAGAACAACCACTGAAAGAGGATCTGAGTACCAGCACTTTTTTCTCACCTCTTGTGATACAGATCTTGAAGACGGCAAGAAAAGGAGAGAAAGATTTAGGAATGAGAGTGATGCTATGTGTCATATGGAGAACAAACAAGAGGGAAATCTCTCTCACCACGAGGATTCTGGGTTTTTGTCAATCTAAAAAGCCCCAAAAGGCAACGCTTCCACCAAATGAATAGATATCCATTTTCAAAAGACTTGTGCTTGGTGGCAGGTAAGGCACAGGGAGAAGGAAGACAGCGTTAGTGGTGGTGATGGGGGGAGTATCTAGGTAGAGGGCAGACACTATTAAAACTCAGGAGAATGAATTGTTAAATACCTCTATAAAGAAATATAAGACATGGCCCCGTTTTTATGCTGCCTGGGCTACTCTGCAGGCAGGTGATAAGGTAGTGAGGGAGGTGTGTTAAAGTGTGTGTGTGTGTGTTTCCTGAGAGTGGGGGGAAATCAAGCCCACATCCACCCCTCTGTTATACTGAACATGAGCGGTGACACACGTGGACACACACTATCAACATGGCTGCCTCCGTTTTACAGTCCATGTCTCACCAAATTAACTGAGGTGCAGTGTGTGGAAGCATATGGACAATGTTATGGAAGGCCTTAAAATGTGATGAATCCAGAGTCATTGTTTCCCTCAGGGGCCTTGCTGCTAAACAATAAATTATACAATGGAGCCTTTTTTTTTTCTTCCTCACAGCGCGCACAAACACTCATACCCCTACCAGCATGCACAGACTTCTAGGTCAAGCAACAGCGGAGAAAATTTCCCCGTTGACATTTTGTGTTTCTGGCATAATATTGACTTCAGAGGGAAGGAGGCAGGAGGATTGTTGGTGACATTCCACATTACCTTGGAGAGAGATGCCGAACTGATTATATGCACAAACATTTGGGGAGAAGGACAGGCTAGATGGACAGATTTTTTTAAATAGGTCAGCAATGCATTGAAGACTTTTGTCATTATTTAAAATCTGCTGAAAGGTTGTATCTGCAAAAATGTTTTTGAGCAGAGTCTTGGCCACGGACAGGGATCAGTAAAATATATATTTTTTAAATCTGGGCCTGGGCATGAGTTGACCTATACCTGTACCCATGAAATAATAAAAATATATTTTTAACCATTGTTAAAAACCTGTATCCAGATGAGATTTAAAAACTTTTATTTATGTTGAGCTACATAGGATTGCACTTTGATAACTGCGAGAATATCAGAAAAAGAGTAACTTTGACACTTCATTGGTTAATTGTTAGTTAAAACAAATCATGGTTAATGTATGGATAGTAGCTGTTATTGCTGAATCACAGTTTTATCATCATGTTACCAGACACCAGATTTCTTTTCCACCAAAATGTTTGATTTTGCAGAACAGCATCTAGTTTTGTGAAACAATGTTTTTATGTTTGTGTTTAGGTACTCACAGAAGTTGGATAAGGTTAGGAGAGATTGTTGTCTGGCATTTATCAGTCACGTCAGACACAAAATGTTTAATAATAAATGAATGTATATAATAAAGACACAGTTTATTCATCCTCTTAGGGAAATTATTGTTGGACAACTGCACACAGATGAAGGTGTCTTGTCCAGGGACACCTCGACATGTGTTCAGGGGGTTGAACCACGTTGAACCCTGGGTTTCATAGAGTTGACTGTTCTACCAACTGAACCCTTACTTACTTAACAAAACCATGATCTTTCTCTAACCTTAAACAAAGTGCTGTTTCTTACCTAAACGTAACCACACATGAGTCTGGAGCTGAACTTGACCCTGTGGTGTGATAGTTGTGTGCTACGTATCAATACTGACTCCAAACACCTCCATGCTACTGTGTTTCTATAGCACCTCTTTCATTCAAAAAACATGTTGCATAGGAACATACATAGCTACACTTGAGAATAATACAGATGATGTGCTGTATGTGTCTTGAAGAGACTGATGTGTTTAAATAAATCCTAAACTTGACATCAGTTCATCTCAAATCTTTCTTACATTTACAAGTGTAAATGGGGTCAAAGTTCAGTGGATCAGTTTTATACTTCAGCACTTCTTCTCAATTTAGCCTCACTGGGCAATTGCTGCAATAAATCTCATCCATTGCTGTACAGCAGTTACTAAATAACTACTGCCGCTTGCTTTCTCCACCCTGAGGCGGCCCAGAGGAATTGCTAAAATAAATTGGTCAGAACTAATACAGGAAAGACACCAGGTGGGGTGAGTAATACAACAGCCACTACAGCACTTTTTACCTGAGCTGTATTCCAAGTGGAGCTTACATTAGTTTCCTGAAATAGTCAAAACAAATGCCCAAACGTACTGTACTGGAGCAGCGTTAACCTTGATGATCCCTCCTCTTACTGTGAGGTAGCTCGCACTGACGTTCTGTCTGGCTGAGAAGCGAGATCCTTGGCCTCGTTTTTCTGCCACATTAGGACTTCACTGAAGGTGGCACTCATCTCAGCTAGTGTTTGTGACTATACTATATGTTAAGGAAGAAACGATGGTTACAAAGATGTAAATTACAGTCTTTTTCCCTTTTGTGTCAGGTAATGTAGATTGTGTTGTTTCCTCACTCTGCCTGGCAGTTGAAGAAATTATAGGCTCTGACTCACTGTTGGCTTCTTTGTCCTGGCACATCACTGCCCAGCATGAGAGAGATGGAGAGAGACCTGACAACACAGGAGCAGGGACAAGAGACAAGGACTTAAAAAGAGGAGGAGAGGAAACAAATTGACAAAGAGAAAGGTGAAGCTGGAGAGAGAAGGAGGAGGAAGCAGGAGTGAGGGACAAAAAGCTGGGCCGTGTGCCAGGGTCTATTCCACCTTTGCCCTCCAGGTCTTTTTGAGCTGCCACCTTCTCTCACCTCTGTAATGTCATCAATGAAAAGGCCTTCACGAGGGATGGAGGACTTGACTCAGGGTTCAGACTCTGGCCGACAGCAGCTGATGCTGCCAAGCCAAGCAGGATTCTGTTAGAATTAATTGGATGTCACTTTCAGGTACAAGGAACAAGGCACGTTTTATTTTTACTCATGCTCCAGCACAGAATCAGAAAATTCAGCAACATTTGTGCTACACCACATTTACGCTAACTTAAAGCTCATATCCATATGCTAAATAGCTTATACTCTGGGATGGGTCTAGAAAATGTTTAATGGGGTGGCCAGACTGGAGCACACACTCAGAGAAGGATGGAAAATAACTCACTGCAAAAGATGGTACACTCAAATTTACCCTCTTCTGATATAATTAACTGTTTTAATTAATATTAATAATGCATTTCATATGAAATAAAGTCTTCAGTGTTCAGTGTGAGAAATGAAAAATATGCACCTTTATGAACTGCAACTCTATTATTTTAACTCCAAATATTAATAAGGTAGAAACTTATCCTTTCCAGAGATATTATGTCTGGTTGCAACTGCTGCAAAATTACTTTTTATGAATTTGTTGTAGAACTGGCTAAGTTTGGTTGAACCATGTTGGTGTGAAGGGAAAAGCTTTGGGCTGACACCAGTGTTACATCAACAATATGTGCATATGCGTGCATACATACAGACACACGCACCACCCACCACACCACAAGCTGTGAGCACCTCTACCGCCAGTTCCAACTGTGAGAGTATTTCACAGCCTTGACGAGGGCTATAATGTGCAATATGCTCACTAATTCAGTCTCTCTCCCTCTCTCTCTCTGTCTTTTTGTCTTTAATCTCTCTCACTCTATGCATCTGTCACTGTGGCATCTGTTGATGTCCTTTTAGCTACTGGGGGCTCAATCTGTCCAGAAGGCCCACCCTGCTGCCACTCTGTTGCCATCTCCTGGTTATCCATTTAAGCTCTAGAGTTGGCATGAAGGCTACTCTGAATATAAGCCCCTAATTACCACTAGAGTAAAGAGCATTAAAGGTTCGGAGGGATGTGGATATGATCCACGTGTCTTTGCAACAGCTGTTGAACAGTGTGGAATTAATGGATATCTGGTGAGAAGTGTTGGCTTGGCAGTGAATGCCAGTATGGGATGGATGAATGGAAAGACTACTTGTACTTTGCATTTTATCTTGGGAGACTCTCGAAAGCTTGATTTCTGCTTCTGCATCAAATCTGTAATGTACCTGCACATTCACCTCCCCAGTAATGTAACCACATATCACACTGACGCAGACCACAACAACTGCAGTTGGTCCATCATCAGTAGCATCATAGTGGTCGTTCAGACCATATTCTCTGACGTCTTCCCTATTTTCTGTGCTGCAGTCATTACAGTAAAAGTAACTGGTGTTCAGCATCTATTAGCTCCAATTCAATTCAATTCAATTCAATTCAACTCAACTTTATTTGTACAGCGCCAAATCACAACATAAGTCATCTCAAGGCACTTTACAGTGTAAGGTTTAGGACCTTACACAA
>JAUMHL010000013.1:33208094-33222897 GCA_032362345.1 Sandelia bainsii
TGAATAATTTAAGTGTGACAAATATGCAGAAACATAAAAAATCAGGAAGGGGGCAAACACTTTTTCACACCACTGTAAATAAGATAATAATAAACAAGTCCTTCTTGCCAAATAGTTTTCTTTGGACTGCATAGAAATACAGCTCTTCTTCATTTTAATTGATCATATTTTATTAT
The DNA here is from genome assembly GCA_032362345.1 of Sandelia bainsii. Taxonomy (NCBI): domain Eukaryota; kingdom Metazoa; phylum Chordata; class Actinopteri; order Anabantiformes; family Anabantidae; genus Sandelia; species Sandelia bainsii. The sequence continues at coordinate 33,208,271 of JAUMHL010000013.1, forward strand.
TTATTCTTATGTTACAACCTTGCATTTCTCTCACTTCTTCGTGTTCATCATTCTTTTATTTGTGAACTCATATTGTGCTTTTTATATTCTGGAGAAGCTAAAGATCATTTCCCACAACATGAATAGTGAAGTTCCACCCAAATTGAAATACCAGAACAGTGAGAGTAAAATACAAGTGCCTCAATTAACTGTGTAGACAGTTTTTACATCTTTACTCAGTTTCCAAGAGCCTCCAACAATTTACCATGCATTACGTCATATTATACATTTGTAATAACCTCCCGCTGCAGAGGCAGAGAATGTTCTCTCCTCTATATACAAACAGCACTACATTGTTCACCAGACACGTTTTAATAGTCAGTGGGCACACTTATACTGTATGCCCACTGTTCTCCCCAGTTAACTAAGCACACACTCAACTGGTTCAGCTCAAGGTCTCAATGGCCTATTTCTGTTTAGTACTATATTAAGTGTATCTACTGTAGCTGTATAGTGTGCTCCAGTGCACACAAGCTCTCCCCAAGATTTTTACCAGTATCAAGAGACAGTCTAGATGAGTTTTGACTCCAGTGCACAAGCATATATAATATTTTTGAGCTCCCCGAGGAACTCGATAGCAAGGCTGATTCATCAGATTAGTGGCTAGAAGTGTAGATTGTTGAATGTCATATTTGCATACACAGCACTGACTTTTTGTCATAGCGCAATGCTGGATGGCAGGTACAGAGCCTTTGCAGCTGAGTAAAATGGCTAATGGGGAAGATAACTCATAATGAAATGACCAAACAAAATGCCAGAACTGCCATATTTACACTGAGTGAAAGGACATTGGAGACAGAGAAGGGGTTATACAAAGAGTGCAGTCGTACTTTGCATTGTGATGTATAGTTTAAATATATTATATACAGTACTTCTGTGCATGTGAGTGAAAGCCATAACACACAGCAGGAAAAATTAGCCAGTTTAATAGATTTTTACTATGTTGCCTATAGTTAAACTCATTGCAGGTACTCAGCGTTAATGGCTGGAAAAAGACTTACTTGAAAATGTGAGTAGTGACAAATGAATAAGTCTATGAGTCGAAGACTATATTATAGTACTAATACAACAGAAAATAATGACTAACTAACTAACTGTTCATTAACAGTAAACTTAACAGATCCATTTGCAAGTGAACTTGAACATGCGCTAACATGCAGCAGCAAAGGCTTTATCACTTGATGTGCATCCCTGCACTCTGGTCAGCCACCAGTTCTCCCTCATCCTACGTCTTCACCATCATTCACTCAGTGTGTGAGGCATTCAGGGGTCGTACAGAGTGTAGGCCAGTTGCATTTCGGAAGCGCTTAGAGCTGAAGTAACAACTAATTCACTATGCATTACTTAATCATCATTTGCTCTCTTTGTGTACCCTCAAGTAAAGTGACACATCATAATGAGCAATTACTACATTAATTATCCAACAATTAATTACTCTTATTGTTCATTCATAGTGGAGGAGTCATTATTAGTTTGTGCTGTGCAGTAGCAGATTCAGAATTAACAAGGAATAACTTTCTATAATTTCTATAATAACTTATTCTTTCTTCTGATGACAGATAATTATTAATTAATCACTACTTAGTCATTCATTAATGATCAGTGTTCTCTAGTTACTCAGTGTAAATAGTGCTTATTTAGTTATTACAAATTAATTAATTAGCAGGACATTTCTCATTTGTTACTAGTAAATACTCATGTTTTTGTGCACCGCATTGTAAAATGTTTCAAACTTATTATTATACATTGGTGTTCATAAAATGATTTTGATTTTGTATGAATTTGAACACTGAGACATTTATGTTTTCAGTATTTACCACAAACCAGCCTACTGAATGCCTACTTTGTACGAATACATACAATACATACAGAACTCACTGCTTTTTCTCTTGTGTCTCTAAGTTTCTGCTAGTGCTGTAGGTTCACAAAGCACTGGAATAAATTGTTTTTTCTCAAGTTTAAACATCACCAACTGGCACAGTGTGTTTTTATGAGCTTATTTTTAACCTGTTTCCCAAGTTGTGATTATGTTTCCAAACCAAAACAAAGATGGTGACTCGCTGACTACCTGCATAGAGAACACAGTAACTTGGGGAAGCTAGTTAAACAACTTTTGATCATGCAGTGGATGGCGATGAGAGGACATTATAGGGAAAATATTCAGAAAATGTTTTTAGACATTTCTTTAAACATCACTAGTAAATTAACTTTTAGAGAAACCAGTGATGTGGCGTGAACATATGCTGACACTATTGAAGGTTCATGGACACTAGCTTGTGTGATTTGAACATGCTGTAAAAGAAATGCAAAGCACAGCCGTCCAGTGAAAGAAGAACATTTCGATTATGACATTGTTTGATAAAACTGTAATTTTGTCTCCTCTTTTTTCATCAATTAAAACTGAGAGAGATTTTCTTATATGAACACTCCCTGTTCTGTCTTATCTGGGTTTTTAATCATGCTGAGGATGTAGAACATAACCTGGCTATTCATATTACATGTGCAGCAGTGACTCTGACTGCATGTTAAACATTGTCTGTCATATCAGTACTGAGGAGCAGCATATTAGTGGGAGACCTTGACTTAGAAATGTCCTGTTTTATCATCTAACATTTATTTCCATTCAATGATTTCCTTCATTCTATAATTTACAGTGCACACTTTAGACCTGCATCAAAATTATTAGTATTTTCTGTAACATTCATGCATGCAGTCAGTCTGAATCTGTTGTGTGAGGAAGGTCTAGACAGATACTGAACTTCGGCATTAACCTGGCTGTGTTTACCTGCAAGGTGTCTGTGACACAAACACAAAACACATGCTTGCACACACTGTTCACTGCAGCTGCTGCTGCTGCTGTCATATAATTAATTGAAATTGATTATTTAGTTGAGTTTAGTTTTTGTAATATTTTGTGTCTCAGCAGGTCACTCACTCACACTTTGCCTTTAGTGTTAGAACCTGTGGGGAGTTTTTCACTGCTGTTGTTCCAGGAGCCACAAACAATAGAAATGCCTCACTTTAATTTCAAGGTGTAGATCAGTGTTTATCAGTCTAAACTAACTGACTAATATATGATTTGACCTGAGGGTATTCAGTGTTTCCCCTGAGACATTTGGACAGGCTGAGTAATGTCCTGGAGTGTGTGTGACAGCAGAAGAATGGGCTGTGGTCAGAGAGAGCCGGTGTCCATCTTTCTCCGTCTCTTCCTCACATCATCGTTGGAAAAGAAAAAGCGGGAATCTATTCCCTGCTGTGATGAATGGTCCCGCCTTTCTCATCACTCTCCCTCGTTTCTTGATGGTTTTTTTCTGTGCTTCTTCTCTTTCTCTTCACTGCAGTAAAAGGCCAGAGGACTGGGAGGAGTCGATATTTGTGCGGCACAAGGAGTGCGGTTACCGGTTGAGGGAAAACGTCCATTTCCACATGTACATCAGCACGTCACCGTGTGGTGACGGGAGGCTCAACTCGCCCTATGAAATCACCACTGACCGTAAGAATCCTGACCTTTCTGTTGCCTTTGTGTTCAGTGGTTGATAAGACTGAAAACATAAAAATAAGGCTATTTTAGTACACGAAGGATACGTTTCTATGTAATGTAAGCACCCGCATTTTCTCCATCATCTCGTTCTCTCAGGTTTATAGAGAGATCATTTCCTGTGGCAGATATTCTAAAAGCCTTTTTTTTTTTTGTCCCCAGACACTGTCGAGAAGCTGGCATCCTTTTCATGTCACACTCCATCTTTGGGCTCTTTCAGCCACTCTGTGCTGACTAGATGACATTTTTATTGCTTACCCACTAAAAATAAATTGTATATTCATTGAGATGGTTTGCCCGGCATTTTTCTGGCAGCCTACGAGTTCAGAAATGTAATGTGGACCGCGGCATCCATCAGTAGAAAGAATACACTGTATACTGAAGCTGCTATTCAGCTCTGTGAATACGTTACAAGTATACAGTGAGGTTCTCATGAAAGAAGTAGGGATCTATGGTCTATGGGGGAGCCTTTGAACTTTAGGTTTTTCGTCATTAAATTATTTCAGTGTTCTGTAGTGCACACTCAGAGATTAGAGAAGCACCTCTTCCTGGCTGTTCTTAAGCATTTCTGAGCTGGAAGCTGGGGCTTAATTTTTAGCTGCTGTCAGATCAGTTGAAGCGACAGCCACAGAGGAGGACAGAGGGAAGGAGCCTTTATAAAATAAATGAGACCTTATTAAAACAAAAACCCTGATTAGCTTTACAAGAGAGATGTGTATATTGCTATTTCAATGAAAGCAGGAAATATAATAAAATATCTGCAATTCATCCTGAGTGTTTACTCAGTGTTTCTTTTCTATTTATTAATAGTATTAGCGCCCATGGAGCTCATGCTGCCCTACACCCACATAAAACCACAGGAAGGAGGCATGAAGTGTTACACACACTTGTGTTGTTAACAAGCAAGAGCACACGTCCTTGATCCAAAGTGCATCAAAATGTTCCACACATCCAGCGACAATCCAGTCAAACGCTTGCTTACAGTAATAAGTCAAATGTTTCAAAATGAATATATTTTTTGAATAAAGTGCTACAGTTATTAGTGTCATGTAAGTAAGTTGTAAAGTGGTGCTTGGTTCTATAATGTGCAGGACAAACTGCAGATCCAGGTTTGACTCCAGAGTCCAGTGTGATGTTGGGTTTAGTCAAGAAAAACAGAACATACTGAGAACAACTGATTTAATATTCTATTAATATTAAAATGTTTTACTGACATTGTCATTCGTATTCAGTGAAATGTTTACTTTAAGGTATTTCCTGCAATGTTTCATGCACAAAAAAACATTCCTTTCACTTTTGCCACTTTTTTTTGCCGTTTCTTTTCTGTTGCGCCCCTGATCTTTTCACTCATTTTTAGCTCCTTAGCTTCAACTATCACTAACTTTAAGCCACTGCACTCGCAAAAATGCACCTTGAATAGTCTAAAACTGATGTGATGTATGACTGAGGCTAGTATTGATAGGATGTTAGACATTGTAAATTCATCAATTTAAATGCTTTCTAGAAGTGGCCGGACAGCACCACTTATTCATATATTTTTTGTTAGGTGAAAGTAGTATTTGGAAAATGTTGATTATTTCTAGCTTTAGTCTAACCTATGTCTTTCTGATGCTGTATATTTGAAGTAAAGTTGATCCTCATTCAGTGCGTTTACATGCACTTAAGTTACAGTCAGCTTTCTTGAGTAAGAAGACTTAACTTAACTGTCATGTCCGTAGGAAACCTGGTTACCATAATCAGAGTAGGGGATTAGAGAAATCTCATTTATCCAGGTAGATTTCTCCCAGAGAACTCCAGTTACTCTGTCACGTATATGCATAACCAGGTTTTTAATCGGCTTTATACAAGAGTGCATGTGCAGGACAAAGGCTGCAGACACTCACCACTCTACTACTTTCACTAGAGAGAAGCAGCTGGATGAAAAAGGAGATCATTACATGGAGCAATGCTGCCTCATTTTTAAATCAAGTCCAAATAAAATAAAACTGAAACCATCACAAACTGCCCTGTAGATGACTAAATAAGTCACTTTTCACTGTGTATTTCTTTAATTCAGACAGTTAGTGCTGTTAAAAGAAACACTCTAACTGTCTGTGTGTCTCACATGTATCAAATTAAAGAGCAGTCTGTTCTGGCTCTACAGAGTTAAAATCTATGAACCATGCTTCCAAATAAGCCAAAGTTAGAGGAGAAATCAGATTACTGATCTGCTGGATCTGTACGCGGATTTACGGAAACCAGGTTTCTTTAGTGCACATAAACTGATTCCCTTAATACCTGAGTAACCTGGTTACTCTGAGTAACCTGGTTACTTGAGTGCATGTAAACACAGTCAATCGACCTGATTTGTATTGTTTAGAAACAGCAGGTTTGATTAGGGAGGAAGAAAAGCTGGGTTATAAAGAATGACATGAAACATGACAGGTGATTGCGTTGTTCTTTTTAGTGCACAGCAGCAGACACCTCATGAGGAAGCACCGCAACCACCTACGGACCAAAATTGAGTCAGGCGAGGGGACGGTGCCCGTGCGATGCCGGGGGCCTGTCCAGACCTGGGACAGTGTGTTACAGGGCGAGCAGCTCATCACCATGTCCTGCACTGACAAGATCACCAGGTCGGTGCTATTAGGTGTTGCATCTGGGTTTCTTCCTTTCTGGGTTTGAGGTTGCATTTTTTTCATTTTGACACTCTCTTTTTATACCGTGCTTCATTTCACTTGTTGGTGTTTTCTGGACTGATTTATACCTGAAAGGGTCATGGTCTCTCTTGATGAGTTTGAACTGGAAATGTGGTCTTTGCTGTCTTTTCTTGCTATTAAGTTGATTCAGCCTGAGGATTTGAGTGAACTATTGTACTTAGAACATAAAAATGCTACTTTGCTGTCTGTATTCTAGTATCTTAATTCTGTCTTACTGACCACATCTACCACTGATCAACAGTGAATGGAGTTCAACAACACCAATGCCCAATGCTGTAAATACGTAAAACTTCCTGGTTTCCTGTTCCTTCCCTGCTGTGCATTGCTGTTTTTTATAGCATGTGTTGATTTTCTCATAAACATAGACACAAGCCACCCTAACATGAACTCATTACAAATCGTCCTTTCACCCAGGAGGTCTCTGGCTTATTTAAAGGAGAAAGGTTAAAGGATCAATGGAAGAGTTAACTTTATTAGGAGATTAGTTTCCTCATGAGAAGGAGTGATTAACTAAAGTATTTTAAATGTGCTCTACAAGTCAGGTACATGTGTGTCTGATATTTATCTTGTGCGTAGGTGCATATGTGTTGCTGTGAGTCATGCTTTATGTGAAATCTTCTGTAGTCCTTGTGGTGGTTATTGAATTGTCTTATGTGACTTGAGCAGTAAATCCCCTTCTAATGATTTAGTGTATTCACATCTTTGTTTAAATCTCTACAACTCACTGTGCTTGATTTATTTGGCTTCATCAGGTACATGTCACAATGTAAGGACAAGATTTATGTACAGCTTTTCTATTCTAAAATTTGCATGAAAGGTTCTGATTGTTGTCTGGTTTTTCAGAGTTACTACAAAGCAAAAACTGATTTGGATTGAAAAATATGGCCATTAATTCAACTCCACTGGATGACTGGAATATTTTATGTCACTCAATAATATTTGGAGATCAGTGGAAACTACTGGTAACACTTCTAGTTTGCATAGTAAACAAACACACAACTGAGCTTGTATATGTTCTTAAATTCTTAATGTATCACATCTTGCTGTGCACAGTGCAGTGGGGGGACCCAAGTCAGACTGGGTCCTAATTCTTCTCAGTTTTATCGGATCAGGTCAGTCTCATCCGCTCAGCAGTGTACGTTTTGTGTCACGTTGTGCCTCCAGCACTCTCTACCCAGGGACCACCTCTTGCTGAAACCAAACAGACTATTTCTCCGAAACGAGAAGGCATCTAACACGGATGATCTCTGGACAATGTGTAGACAATGTCCAAACTATGTCCAGATCTGATCGTGCAGAATTCACATGTGAGAATGACTCTAGTTTTTGTTGTTCTCCACTGATAATCCGTCCGGCATTAAACAGGGTCATGGAGTCAGTGAAGGTTCTCATACCTTAACCCCTTTAACCATACCATAACCCCTTTGTATGGATACAAAAGGGTTGTGAAGAGTCATGACTGTTACACCCCAGTGACACTCCCCCTACTCTCATTGTCCAGCCTGTTCAGGTCAGGTGAGAAACACGACCACCCTGGAGGATAAATCTGGGTCCATTAGCCACTGGAAGTGGGAGCTGTGGACCCGTCTACAGCTGCCAAACTGTGTGCTGTGGTTCTGTGTTACAACCTGACAGTTGTAAACACTGTTCAGCACATGTGCTCAGTTCTATTTTTGGAGGAGGAGAAGAAAGTGTTTGGTTCAGGTTTCCTCTGACCAGTGGAGTGGGATGCCACCCTCCACAGTAAGCATGAATTGATCCTTAGGAGAAAAAAATTCCAGTTGACATGACTCAATTTCCAGATTTTTCCAATGCAGTAGTTAGGGATTAGATTTTTTTTGTCTGGACCAGAGTGATGGACAGCCATTCCTTGAGCTGTCGACACTGAAGATGCTTAACAATAATCTTCCACTCATGATGCTTTATTTTCTAACATATCTGAAATCAATTTTTAATCTAATTTCAGGTTTTCGGCTATGACTGGGCCTCAACAGGAGCTAAACCCATGATTTTAACCTAGTGAGCACCGCACTGTGCCAACTGAGCCATATATCACCACAGCTGAGCCACATTTCACACACACACACACAGAGAGAGAGAGAGGGAGGTGAACCATTTCTCCTGTGGAGCCGCTGTTAATTTGACCAATTTGATTCAGTTGGCCAGGGCTGGAGATGGTGTGATTAAATCTACCCAGGTCACCAACGCAGGTGAAAGCAATTACTTGACAAAAAATAGAGTGACGGGGTGGGGGGTGGGGGGCACCCTGCTTTTCTTCCCCTCCCACCATCATCTCCCCTCCAATCCTGCCAGGTCCGACAGCAGACGCACCCTTGCTTCCTATTTCAGTTTTTTTTATATATCGCTGTAAATGATTGGTGAGTGGGTCACCAAGGGCCAGTTTATCAAGGTCAGGGTGGAGGGTGGAACTGAGAGGAGCTTAGGGCTCAACACAGCCACACTGCTGCAATCTTAAACTGATCCCCTGGATACTCCTTTTGTCATCTGTCACACTCATTGTGCACTTCCTCCACTTCCCAAGGATTTGAGGTTCTAAACATTTCTGATAATAGCCAGAGTTTCACCCCGTCATTGTGTCACCTGATGATCATCATTTTGTTTTCTTAAGCTATGCTCAGTGACGCTCCTTTACTAATATTTGATTTGAAGTCGACAGCTGGATTTAATTGAGGGGCTTAAATGGCTTTCATATAACGATGATGTTCTCCATTCCGGCGAAGTTTTATGCAGATGAACACATTACTTTAATGGTCGCGTTTACCGGGGGAGGGAAGAAAGGAGAGATGTAGAGCGACAGAACGAGAGAGCGAGAAGAGGTCTCTCTTTAAATTCACACACTCGAGCCAGATGGCCGTTTTTTCTTGCATGAGATTAGAAGATGTTTCTGAATCACAGTGTCGCTTTCTGGGTAAATTAATATTTCAGGCTAAACTATTTCTGTTTTGGTGGAGCACCGAGGGTGTGTGTGCATTTGCAGATTGCAGGTAAAGTACAAGTGGGTGGCCACTGTTTCAGGAGCCCATTTAGTGATTCCCAGAAAGCAGTTAATGTTAATTGACTGCTTGGGAGGCAAAAGAAGCTGTAATGACTAATTATTAAGTCTGCGATTGAAAAAAACAAACAAAAAAAAGCATCCACTTTAATTGCGTCCATGACAAAGAGACTGATTAACAAAAAGAACAATGATGTAAAAATGAGTAGCACAATGTCGAGCCCCGCAGATGTTTGTTAGCCCGGTGCACTGGAGAGTACACAGCTCAGGTGCACAGCAGGATTTCTCTCTCTATGAAGGGCAGCAATGATAATAAACACAGTAATTGTCATTTTCCATCCATAAATTAGCATGTGCTGGTTAAATAGAGGGTATTTCAACAGTAGGTGGCACACAACCAGCTGCCTACAGTATCGGGTGTCAGTGTAGCTGGCAGGATTAGCCCCACAGTGATTTTGTGTCACTCGTGTATCTCCCTAAACAAACCCCGAGGTGATTGACCCCCCCCCCCCCCCCGCCCGCTCAGCAATCGACAGAGGCTTTCCTGTGGCCCTGTGCAGTGCATTAACCTCAACACAGCACTGACGAATGCACACATGGTAATGTGTTGTTCCATGTAATGAATGACGATGTACTGACCTTTGGCAGCGCTGTTGCTGTTGGTACAGATTATGGTTTTTGTCTCTGAACCAGGGAAAATGGGAGAAAAGGACATGTGTGTGTGTGTGTCTGTTTGATTATCTGTGTGTTGTCAGTTCAGCGGTTGTTATTCATCACGTCCCACATCAAGATAATGATCAAATTGTCTCTACCTGTCATTGAAGCTCTTTTTCTCCCTTCCCCTCTGCTTCTCTTCCTACCACCTTCATTCTTTCATTCACACTACTCATGCTCCTTTTTCTTCCTCACTCACATTTTCATACATTTTATACTATTCTATCTTCTCTCAGATGGAACGTCCTCGGCCTGCAGGGGGCTTTGCTGAGCCACTTTTTGGAGCCGGTGTACCTGCACAGTGTGATCGTCGGCAGCCTGCGCCACACAGGTCATCTGGGCAGAGTTCTGAACCAGCGGCAAGAACGCCTGGGTCCACTTCCCAGCACATATAGGCGCAACCAGCCCCTTCTCAGTGGTACGACTATAACACAGACACGTCTCTTCAGGATTTACCATAGATAAATTATATTTAGGAATATTTAGACTAAGGGAAGTCTTGCAGCAAAAAAATACCTGCACATATGTATGGAGAAGGGAAAGTCTATCTTAATCTGTCCTCAGATTTATGAATTTGTTTGTATTCTTATACACACAGATAGGTGTACACAATTACAAATCTTAATACACATTTACAGATTTGTGGACACATTTCAAAATCTCAATGCACATTTACAGATTTGTGTACATATTTATACATTTGTGTACACTTTAAAGTTAAAGCTGGCTGCTACACATTTAAAAATGTCAGTACACATTTGCAGATTTGTGTAGACATTTACTAAATTTACATATGTATTAATTAAATTATTTGCAAGTCTCAATGCACATTTGTAGATTCCTTTACGCATTCACAAATCAGAATACACTTTTACAATTTAATTCTGCACAAATGTACACATCTCAGTACACACATTCAGATTATCATATCACTCTCCATACATATTTGCAAGGTTGCAATTTGTAAGGTTGTGTGTTTAAGGTTGTGTAACAGGTAATGAGGTTTTTCTTTGTTTTCGACAAGTTGCTCGGTGTCTACATTACCTCAAAGGTCAGTACTGCCAGGATGGTGAAATAGTGCACATTTGCGTGTCAAAGTTGTCAAAATTTGACAAATATTTACTTTGTGGGAGAATTCACAGATTATTGCTATTCCCTTTAAATAAGCTTTATTTGTGTTTAGATTTTCATTGTGGTATAGTAGCTTTCATTACAGAGATAAAGGAATTGTTTTGAGTAATTACTCATTACTAATTACATTACTCCTCACTTTCTAAAATACAATAGTTTTGTGAAAGAGATACAATATCATAAAATCTGATATCAAATAAGATGCTGTACTGAACCAATAACAACTTTTCCATTTCATAGAAGGTTAAGGTGCTTTACAGCTAAAAATCACTGCATGAAATTGCACAACCTTGTCACAGTAGCTATATTTCACTGTAATTGTAATTCTTTATTTTTTGATATTGCAACTCAACTGGTCGACTGTGATGACAGTAGCCAGTATTTTAAAGCTGCAATAACAGTTTTTTTGTGTACGTATGCATAGTCTGTCTACTTTCGGGGATTTCTGTTAATAAATATGTCGGCTCCACAGTATATGAATCACAAGAGATCTCACACACACACACACACACATACATGCTTAATAACATGCCCGTGTACCCCTGCTTCTCTACAGTTACATTGTGCCAGCCAGACAAGCAACAACTAAGAAGTTGTCTGGCACGTCTGCTTCCAGGGGCTCCACTGAGACCTGAGGCTTTCGTTTGTAGTGGAGATGAATGCTGGAAAAGTATCTGAATGACACCCAACTTGTGGAAACTGCATCAGCCATCACTTCAGATCTAGGCCAGTCAGAGAAGCTGAGTGACAGAGACACACAGCGATGTAGGCCACATTTTGTTGCTGGGGATCACTCATAAGAACAAAGACAGTGACTATCACGTGCAAGAAAACACATTATACAATCTCAAAATGCACGCAGTGGAGAAATCTACTAGCATACTTCTTTCAGGTATTTATTAACTATACGGTTGCAGGGCTCTGCTCTGGGTGATTAGGTGCCATGAGGATGAATATCTTGTGAGGCCTATACACATCAAGATTGATAATTGTACTGATTTGTCCTCTGGTGATGGTGGCTGGGATAAATGTATCATTGAATTCCTCGGCCATGGCCTCAGTGAGCATTTCTCCTGATTTGTTCAGTGGCTTTGTGAATGGAGTCATTTGACTTTCTGGAATAGAGTTTTTAGTTTTACATGGAGGAGTTAATGTTTGGAGAACTGTGGTCAGGTATTATCCATCTATTGAACATTCATACTTACTGATATATTCACTCTGACTGTAATCAAGCTTACAGCAAGTGTACCACTTGTTTAATTACTGTCTCCTGCACACGCTCTGCCCTTCCCTCTGACATGCTTCACAATGATTATGTGTTTTCTCTGTGTGTCCCCAGTTGTCAGATGTTTGTAGCTGTAGTACCTGGAGTAGAAACAGTCTATTGAAGGATGGAAGGGTGAAGGAAGGGGAGGGGAGGGAGGAAGATGGTCAGACAGTGGAGATGGCCCTACACCAAATCAATGTAATCACAGCCCTTATCAGACAGCCATTCATTCTGAAGGGAGCTCGGACAGTGAGAGGGAGGCAGGAAGGCAGGAAAAAGAGAGCGTCGGTCGCATTCAGATGTCTGTGTGTGTGTCTACCCCCCGCCTTCCTCTCATCTCCTCCTCCGTCCTTTCATGAGCTATGATGGGCTCCCCAGCTATTGTGTGTCCAGGGTTATTTAAAAGCAACACCCCTAGAGGAAATTCCTGGGGATCGCGGGGCCCGCTCTTATCACACACAGCCAAAGCATCTCCACCTGAACCCAGAGGGCCAAACACGTCGATGGATTGACTCGTCCTTCACTCTTGTCCTGCTGTGCACTTCCAGCGTGAACAGAAACAGTGGCACAGCTTTATCTTTTTGGGATACGCAGAGTCAAAACAATAACAGACAAAGGAAATAATAATGGTCACTCACCACTTTTACACACTTTTACATCCTCTTTGTTCACATTTCACAGTTTCACAGTTGAGATGATGAAGATTATGATAACTGATTCAAGAGTTTAAAGGTAAACTTGAACAATGTTGAGCAAGTTCCTTGAAAATGTAAGCCGGTTATTCATTGAATATTAATGTAATTAGCTTAATGTAATCAGTTGCTACCTACTTTAATTTGTCAACACATCTCAGTCGAACATGCTCCTCTACCCACATAATGTCTTAACTTAGGTTAACTTGCTAACAGTCTCAGTCTCTGAGACTGGTTTCTTGTCCCATTGCTGCCCCACCTGGGTTGCAGTGGGTACAGTGATGTTGAAGGCAAATAAAGGTCACTTTCACCCTGCAACAATTCATAAGGAACAATTTTGAACACTGCAATACTTCAGTAATGCAGGATAGATGCACTGTGTACACCAAAACACCCAAGCTTTCCCATACTGTGGCTCTACAGCAGCCTCAGATATTAAATACGTGTATGTGTACTGTAGAGTTATGAATCCCATAACCAAAGGCTCTAATTCTGCGTCTTCCATGTCTGCCGAACACTTCCCAGAAGAGAAATTGATCAAGTCTTCAATGAGGGAAAAATCAAATTGGCTATTACAGAAACAGAAGAGTCAAGTCCATTGAAGGGATGAAATGAGGCATGAATGGAGCGGGAGAAAGGAAAAAGGCAGAATGGATTGGAGGATCTTTTGTTCAAAGAGGTGCATCTGCAAAAAAAAAGAAGAGATGGGTAATAAGAGACTTGGAGAATTGTTACCATGGCAGGCAATTCATTCCAGCTCCAAGGAGCTGGTGAATGGAAGAGTGAAGACGGGAAAATGAGTGTGGCAGAGGGGGAGATGATCTGCAGGCATGTATTGTTGTATTGTACATCAGGTATTGTACTATAACAAGCTGTCTGTCAGCCTGTGAGATCAGAGGTAACTGTTGTTCACCTGTTGCAGAGAATCTGCCTGCTGATTTTCTATGAAGGCACCTTTTACAATTCATGATACAATAAATAACTGGGTCTAAAGTCAAGGTGAAATCCAGGACAGTGACTAGTTTCCTGAAGCAGTGCTTAGCTGTCAGCTTTTGTTAGCTTGGATGCTGCAGGAGAAGTAGCAGTACAACACACCTTTGCACCTGACATTTCTTCCACTGTAGATTTTCGGCAATAAGGATATTGTGCTAAAACACAACATGCAACATGTTAGACTATCATTCATGCAGTACAACATGATTACACTGTGCTGTAATTCACACCTTACCTCAGAGAGGCTGAGCTTCAGTAGAGGTCATCTACAGTGTTAGCTGCCCCGGTGAATTGCTCCTTTCTGTAAGTTGTTTTCATTGTATGATGACTTTTTAATAATATGTGTATATTTACAAGATGTGTACAAGGGTCAAATGAGAACATCATTCCCAACCTCATATTAGTAGCTGTATGTAGTCTAGTATCAGAGCTGTATGATTCCAGTTTGCAGCCACTGGTCCTGTCAACCTGCCCAGTGCCTCGTCTGCTGCTCCTTGTTGTTGTTTTGATCTCTGTTACCTGTTGTTCTTTTCTCTCTCCT
>JAUMHL010000013.1:33222997-33233791 GCA_032362345.1 Sandelia bainsii
GTGGGACTGTTGGGTTTTCCACATTATTCTGTATTTACTTATATTCTGTAAGGTCTTAAACCTTACACTGTAAAGTGTCTTAAGATGACTTCTGTTGTGATTTGGTGCTATATAAATAAAATTGAATTGAAATGAGTACACTAATCACTGTATAAAACTACAGCTAGCACCTGGCACAGTTGGCTTTGCTTTGCACCAAGGAGAAAAACAGTTTGCTCTGTCCAAAGCAACAAAATCTGCATACCAGCATCTTTTGATTTGTAGCTGCAACAACTGGTTTATGAGTTGATCATAAAACCCTTGTACAGGTGACTAAACATCTTGAACAACAGGTGAAGACAAAGTGTTATGGTTAACACTTGCACTTATACAGTGATGTTGATTAAAGTGCATTGTTCCTGTAATGATACTGGAAACATCTGACAGACCTGTTCCTCCCCACATCTCTGACCAGAATGTGCTTCACTTCACACTGTTTTCTACCACTACAGGCTGTTTGCAAATCTTCAAACAATCAACCAAAACTTCTCCATATCAATCCACTGCAACACTGGCTCGTATGTAACACCCACAGTGGCCCCTCAAGGCCATTTTTGCCCGGAGCCCTCATTTGTTTCTCACCCTGCTGTCAGCAGCTCTGCCAACACCTCATGTTCCTGACACAGACAGCTAATTCTCTATATGTAGCCCAATGTGACTGCCACCGACCACCTCTTTCCTCTACCTCTGTCGCTCCTCCCTCCACTGATCACTTTGTGCGCTTTGCTACAGTGCTGATTATTTCAGAAAGAGAAGGTAGAAGGGGCAGGACACAGAGCCAGACAGTGTAGGGGAGGGTTGATCTTTGTGACTGGAGATAATATTTACAGCGTACATAGCTGGCAACACTCAAACACTGTTAACTGCTGGGACACAAGAGCAGACAAGCCCTCACACAAAGGCAGTAACACATCGCTTATATGCTCGACAGCTCAGCGCTCTCCCTTTCCCTCTGAGGGTGTATCAAGGCTTCATATAAACAGCCGTGCAGGTTTTGCAGTGCTGCAAAACTTTATTTCTGCCAGTAGCCTCAGGCAGAGAGTTAGGAAGGGTGAAGGAAGGTTAAATGAAACAAGAATGTGGAGGATTCAAAGAAAAAACATATGGTTGCAAATTTTCCCTCAGCTACTCACAAGTGTACTACATTTAGAAATGTTTTATTATCACAATAAAGATAATGTGCATCACATGGTGGTGAACATAGAGGAGGCTAAACGTGCCTAAAGTGCTGTTATTGTCTCTGTTGTGTTCCATTCACTGTAGGACTGAGCAGTGCTGAGTATCAGCAGCCAGGGAAGGCCTCAAGTGTGAGCATCAACTGGACACTGGGGGACGCACAGTTGGAGGTGGTCAACACCACCACGGGACGGAAGCGGGACTCAGGAGCACCCTCGCGCCTCTGCAAACACGCCCTCTTCACCCGCTGGAGCAGACTTTACCGAAAGGTGAGGCCAGACACGCACAGGGAAGGTAACGCTCGGTTAAAGGTGTCAGCATGGAGAAAGACTTAGGAGAGCAATACTGGTTGTATTTTAGGCAGCTGTCAAATACACAGTGTTAACGCATGACATGTTCTACACATGATCCACAGAGATCCTGCACAGGCTCACATTCTGGGCACATGTTTGCATATATGCAGATGACACCCTCATGGTCTAGGGCAGACTGAGCTAAAAGTCACCAAGGAGTTCATTTTTAGGTTCAGTTTATATATTTTTATTTTTTGCCTCTTTCTACAGCAATTTAGACACAAGGCATCGATTTTATAATATGTCATAATATTGATAATAAACTGGAAGTTAAAGGGGGTTTCCCAGAAATCAAGTTGATGTAATTAAAGCTGAAATTATCATTACAACATGTGGGCCTTTACAGTGGTAAAAATATTTGCTCAAAAGTGAATATTTAGACGTTTGCGTTATGTTAGGAAAAGTACAGGCATAACATTAATGATAGCCCTGTTCCATTCAACAGTACCAGCCTGCACTGTACCAGGGTGCTGCCACAGCTAAATGGAATTCAGCCATTGTTAATGTCATTAATTAGTCTGTACTTAGCTTGTTAAGACATGTTGACTGTGAGAAAGTCCTATTAATTAAAACTATCAGTAAAAGGCAACTTCTGCAGTGTTTATTTTACTTGCTGGAAAAAAATATTATGATGTCTTTCCTAATTAGTGCAAGTGGATGAATAAATGTGTGTTCACATCCTCTGCGGAAAGCAAGCAGCTGAACTCAGTTGTTGTTGAAAACAATATGCAACCCATAGCCGTCAGGAATCACACACAGAGTGATACAGGAACATTAACCTCAGAGATGCACGCCAACATCTCCTCAGTCAATAAGCACAGGCGTGTATTAAAATCAGAGAGTGGTGTGGCTACAGGTGAACGCTCTGTAGAGGATGTGTGGAATTTCCTCTCTGCCGCAGATAAATGTGTCGGCCCGTCACTGCGGCTTATCAAAACCCGGCAGCTCGGATCTTTAACGGCAGCACACAGACCCGCTGCACTTTCATTTCCATTCTGAAACTTTATGTAACACACACTGGCTGCATCACCAAATGGCGGCCGTTAAAGCATAATGACTATGAAACCATAATTATTTGGAGAAGTACTAGAGGAGGCCCCCACCCTAAGTGCTCCCAGCGCGCCGCATATAAGGGCCACGCAACAGCAGTCGCACTAATCTCCAAAAGAAACTTTTGCTCACTCCGTCTCTCTCTCTCTTTGCGCATGATCTTCATTGTTTCGCCTCGCGACAATAGGAATGCACAAAAAGCACAGAGAATGTTCAATTGCTTGTGAAATTTAAATGGGGAGATTACACAGCTGTTGAAGCCCCCCGCCACCGCCACCTCCCAACCTCACCCAAATGCATTTGTGCCGGCTCATTCGTTTTGTTTTGCTCGCTCTTCTCTTCTACCCCCCCACCTCCAGCCTCCCAACAACTTAGGGAACCTTTAGCCTCTGTGCCCCCGCTTTATTCCTCTCTTTGTCTTCATGTCTGTCATTTTTATCTGACTCCTAACCTCTCTCTCTCTCTCTTGTGCTCTTCAGTTGGGGTTCCACGTGTCCGTCTCGGCGGAACGCCAGCTCATGTACTGCGAGACAAAGATGGCGGCGCGTCCTTACCAGACAGCGAAGCAGCACTGGTTCAGATCGCTGCAGGAATCAGGCCTCGGTACCTGGGTGAAGAAACCACCTGAGCAGGAACAGTTCTTGCTGCCGGTCTGAGGAAGTGTGTGTGTGTGTGTGTGTGTGTGTGTGTGTGTGTGTGTGTGTGTGTGTTTAACCTTTATTTTTTTAGAGTAAGAGCATCCCACGTCACGCCTTCATACCCATGAGTTAAACTCACGGCTATCACCGCCATCATCCACCCGGCACAAAAACATCAGGAGGAAGGTCAGCTGGATGAGCTGAAGAGAAGAGGCACGTGAAAAGATGATTTTTTTTTATCTTGCCCTTCTTGAAACGCACACATTTAAGCAAACACACCCCTCTTTGGCTGTCAGGGGGTGGGGTAACCTTGAGCAGAATGAAAGGCAGGTGCTATCTTGTCATCAGCTATTTCCGGGCCCCAAGGCTCCTGCTGAGGAGCAGAGCCACGGGGGAGAGAGAGAAAGAGAGAAAGGGAAAAAAGAGAGAGAGAGGTCCACGTCCAATTACCAGCGCTGTCAGGGTGACGGCTGATAGAGGAAGAGGAAGGGCCGAGGGAGTGAGAAAAGGAGAAGGACGGAGTATCACATGCTTCACCTTCCCCACTCTCATTTCTGTCTTCATGCCTTCCTTCTCCTTTTGCCTCCATCTCGTTCTCTTTTGCCCAGTCTCCACCTGTTCCCCTCGCTCCTCTGTTCTTAACGTGACACAGCGACCCTGTTTTTTTTACCCCCACCCCCCCCTGGGCAGAGAGGAGGAGAAGAATTGAGCCTCTTGCCTAAATATGAGTGGAGGTGATGAATGGCGGCTGGGGAGTATTTTCCTGTTTTTCCTTCTCTTTACTTGCTTTCTCTCTCTCTCTCGCTCTGTCTTTGACCTGGATGACCTCAGTGTTTTTGTGTGACGAGTTTCTGTTCACCTGAATGGAAGCTGTGTTGCCGCCATCAAGAGCAGGTTTCAGCTGTGTTGACCTCGTTGACCTGGAGACTCGGGTTCCCTCTCTGTGGTCGTCACACCTTGAACACATCCCACACGAGCACCATACGAACGCCATTTTAGCAGTGAGGCGAACATGCACACGCCTGATCACTACCATGTACATTTGTAGCTCACACTATTTTTAGTGTGTGATTTCTTTTTTTCATGTCTTTACTTGTGC
The DNA here is from genome assembly GCA_032362345.1 of Sandelia bainsii. Taxonomy (NCBI): domain Eukaryota; kingdom Metazoa; phylum Chordata; class Actinopteri; order Anabantiformes; family Anabantidae; genus Sandelia; species Sandelia bainsii. Next base: position 33,227,353 of record JAUMHL010000013.1, read on the forward strand.
AAGTAGAGTTTATATTCATTACCATCGTGACCGTGTTGTTCTGTCATTGCTGTGCTCTCTTAAAGAACTGAGACGAGGCGTCCAAACCACCACCTCCAATCAAATCTAAGTAGTGAGAGTGACATCTAGTGGTGATTTTCTGTCATTGTTCTCCCAGACCTGCTCCTGCTCACACTCCATGTGTATGGAGCTAAAACTCTCAATAATGGTGACAAATAGGTGGCTGCAAATAAAATGATTCACAAATAGCGACTAGTTTATGGTGTTTACAAATGTACCCTTCAATCTGCAAACAATTTGAGCAAATAAATACACCACAACTTCAATCTCAATCTCAGTATTGAACATATAGTGTCACTACAGTGACAGTATGTAACCAAGACATAAAAAGAAGACAGCCATGTTAAATATACAGATATATATTCAAGCTGTGATGCATTTGTTTTACTTAACAGCATAAATTACACAAATCGTCCTTCACATTTGCGATTTTTATTCTCACAAGCTTTTGTCTCCATTATTAAGACCCATATTTCTCCCAGTGTTTGTGGGAACATTTTGAGCTCCAGTGAGGACACAGCACAGTACTGTCAGACTTGATTGTAGATTTGAAGAATAAACCCTTAGAAAACCCTAGTAGAGATATGTGTGTGTGTGTGTGTGTGTGTGTGAGAGAGAGAGAGAGAGAGAGAGAGAGAGGATAATTTGACATACAGGCAGATTTACACAAGTATTGAAAATTTGACCCACATGTGATCTGCATTCACGTTTCCATTGGTTACAGCCAATTTATGGATTTAATAAGTCGTTTATTAGAAGAAGATTATTGGTCAATGACTCACATTCTTTGTTTATTTTCTATTTTAGGTTCATTTCTATTAAAAACTGCAGTTATTGAAGTAGAAGTTATTTCTAGGTGATTAAGCATATAACACATAAACTGAGGTGATCTGCTGTGATTAGATTTGTATCAGGCGTCATATTTTATTGTGTGTCAGTTAATATGATGAAACACAACAAAAAAATTTAAGAATAAACAGTGAATCTTTGTGACGTGTGCTCGCAGCACTGACAACAACACAGGACCTTGTGCTCTCGCATTGATGCCACTGTCATGTGATAACTGAACAAGTGTAGGAACAAACAACAAATGTTAACATTGTTTTCCAGTAAGAGTTCTAACAGCAGCACGCTGTGGCACTGTAGCTGCTTTTTTATCCTCTGTGGGTTTCAGGGAAGAATTGACCCAGAGTTGATGTCATTAGCTTTTATAGCGTTTGAGATACTCAGTAAAAACCTGCTCACCCCCGCCCTTCTCCACTATTTCCTATGGGACCTAAAAATAAAAAAAAAAGATACTTTTTGTCCATTTGTCCTGTTAGGAAGAGCACAGATTCATTCCTGTGGTGACAAATATGATGTTTTGTGTAAATCTTGTCTTTGTCAGAACAGAGAGAGTGTGTTTCCTCATCTACGCATTATCTTCATTATCGTCTACACCCCCTCACCCATTTCAGACTTGTTCATCATATGCAGCAGATGACAGCGTCCCTCAGTGCATCACAACATGTCTCATCAAATCTTCATTGGCCATGAGAGCAAATGAACAGATTTATTTTGAAATAGAATCAATATAAGGCATGTCTGATTGGCAATATTGTATCTCGGAGTGTACATATGTATAAAACATGTATAAAGGATGCTGACAGAGATGTGAGAGAGATCCTAACACGTCTAATTCTGATGTACATTACAGTATATGAACCGCTGCTGCTAAGGTGTGTAAATTGCACTTGAGTAATAAAAAGTGAATGTTTGTACTGTACATGTGAATAAAACCACAAAATCTTGTCATTTTATTTTGTCTTGACAGTTTGTGATTAAGCTGAGTTTTAATAGAGATCATGAATGATACATGTCTGATCGTTTATAACAATGTTTCAACATAAATACACATCTAATAATGTGCAGGCTGATGTTAAGAGTGAGCTGCCTCCTGGTCTCTCACAGGGTGGAGTCCATGGGGAAATGGTTATCTCTGTCAGGCTCGGTAGCAGGTGTCACACAGACCAGCCACCAAATTATCCTGGAGGAAAAAGAAGAAGCAGAGTCTGGGGGTGGGGGGTGGATTGGGCAGGAAGGCGTGCCTCCTCTGCAGCATCCACACGTCCCCCTAAGGCCATGGAGTCAGCTGTGTGCTCCACAATAAAAATCCTAATTGACAATTTGCTCCAGTGGCTGGTCACAGCCTGCTCCAATCTAATGGACGACCACAAACCAGCGTCCCGCGTAGAGATGTAACACACTGAGCAGGACACCAATATACTGCATTTATTTTAGGATAATTCCTACATTTTCTCCAGCATGATGAAGCATTTCTAATAGGACCTAAGATGCACAAAGGACAGTACATGTTCACACACCTCTTCACATTTCACTCTCCATACTGTGTGTAAAATGTGAATTTCATTTAAGACTAAATAAATAGTAATTTTTTCCAATCAATGGACAGACAATAATGTATGATGACAAAGTGAAAAGATATTTTTCAGTACTTTACCTTCAAGTCTACTGAGGTGTCTGTGCTCCTGGGAACACTCTGAGCTTTACAGAAAGTGTCACCAGCACCACAACATGAAAACCAACACAAACAAGTAGTGAACACATCACTGACAATAAGTTGATGGGTTCAACATGCTGGGAAACTATTTCTTCTTCCTACATGCAGCAGTTACAGGTGGAGTTTGTGTTTACTCGGTGGATCTCCTGGAGGAAATATCTGACACTTCAGTATCTGTCATAAATGCTTCACCAGGTGGTCTCTAACCATGGAGCTAAGCAGGTATTGGTTATTTTCAGACCTTTTTCTCTAAAAATAGCTGCCTGCTGTGGCTGGAAATAACACTGAGATGGTAAAACAGTGAAGTTGTGGACTGGACTTGAAACAAAGCTCTGTAAAGAAGAGAGGAGCTGCAGACTTGGGTCATAATTCTCTCTTGGTCCATTGCTTCCAGAGACACCAGAGAAATATGAATAAGAAAGTGCAATGATAACAGAAGTTTCCAGCAAATACATGTCAGGGGGGCATATTTCTGAAGATTGAGGATTTGTTCTTTTAATACAAATACATTTAATATTCAGCACACTACCTTCATATCTACAAAGACAGCACTGATGAGTTTTATGGACATTAGAAATTAGAATGTACATTCTCACTCTTTGATGTACTATAGCTGCTGCTGCAGTAAAATAATTCCCCTGGTAAACATTACTTTACTTCAATTGTGACATTTTAAACAACAAAACACTCTAAATTAAGTTAGATATTGGCCTATTCCACAAATGCTGTTTGAGTATATAATATGTGGAGTGAAAAGGTGAATAGAAACCGACTGTAAACAAATGTCCTGACTGAGACAGCAGGTGTCACCAGCGGCTGGTTGGTGTACAGAGATGTGTAAAACCAGATGTATCTGACCAAACAGTTTCATTTTCATTTTGATGCAGTAAATTAGGAGGAGGTTTAGATATTTTTTCACAGTATATGTACACTGTATGTGTGAGAAAGAAGTGTTTAAGTGTCTATTGTTTGCTGCCATATGGCGTCTTTTATTTAGCAATGAAACTTTTCACAAATAAAAAATGTTAAGTTTCATATTAGAGCTTGGTAAAATAAAATTGCCGTTTGCCCTCAGTACAAATATTAATAGACCATACGTTCCCCGTTCATTAACACTACACATTATTAACCCAACAGACTGGATTTACATGCAGATGAATAAAGTGTGATAGTCAAAGTGATACATATCTTACTAAAGTGAATAAAAGGTGCTTTGTGTTAAGAAAAAAAAAAAGACATCAGAGACTGTAAAAGAAAATCACACATTTTTATTGGAAAGTGTCAGAGAGCGCAAACCCACCACAATAAAGTCTGCAAAGTAGATCACAGAATGAAGTTTGAGGTGAATATGATTCACTACAATGAAGTGAAGTCTTTTTTTGTTACTTCTCCAATCTACCAACGCCAATAATTTAATGTATCAATCCAAAATCACATTTCCTCCAAGTTTGAATTTATATGTTGGGAACAAATCGGACGTTGTCACTGCAGATTAAATGACACCGATACTACTGGCTGTGAGATTGAGTTCCATGAATGTAACAGGAATAAAAATCTTATCTGCGCTGTGCAGCGGAACACAATTAGTTCTTTAACAAGTATTTGGAAAAGCACGTTGATGGATAAGGCTAATGCACTGCATCATTTTCAATGCTATAGTAAGGCATTTCAATCAGCTTTATTACATTTTAGGTTCATGCTACTTCAACATCCACCCCTCCATCGTTTGGTTAGAAACAGCAGTAGAGTGTTTGGGGAAGTTCTGCATACCTACGCATGTGTGCTGAGATACAGTTCCACCAGTCACATTTCATGGAATTTACCAGCTACAAGATCAAACAGCACGACTTCATCTTTAGGATATTGCAAAAGTGTAACAAGGAGTTTTCCTGATTCAGATCAAGCCCGAGTCCAGAAAAGGTCATGTAGAATTCTCAAAGTGTGTATTTCACCACGTGTTCACTGAGTTTCACTCTGAGCACCGGACACATCAAGGAGCGGTGTTATTGCTTCTCTATTTGGCTAAGGAGCGCTTTTCTGTACAACAAGAAGGTGCACGAGTCTGTACAAGGCTGAAGGGTGTAAACACTACCCCTTCATATCAACAGGGTGCTACTGAAGCACAGACATGACCAGTAACCAGCAAGTTCACTTGGGCGACATAGGCCAGCGAGCGGGGGTGTAGGGGAAAAGGATGGGAGGAAATATGGGGCAGATTACAGTCACTCACAGCAGCAACATGTTAGGAATACTCCATCAGAATTATGTCAACGTCTAAAGCATCTGTGAACAACCAAAAAAAAAAGTGCAGCCTCATTATTGCTACACTCCCTGCACTTTGTACACTGACAGAAAAGCAGAGCAGACTTAAAAAACTGAAATCCTATTGTAAACACAGAAAAAGGCTGAATTACAGTCTCACAAGTTTGAAATATTGACAATGAAATCTGACACATACAGACAGAACGTGCAGGCCTGGGTGTGACACCCTATGTTCTGCTCCACTGGAAAATGTATTTGACTAAAAAGATCAAACCTCTCACAGAAGCACGCACGCTGTTTTTCAGAGCTCCACACGACTCCATGAACAGGCAACAACCTGCAACACAGTTGGCATTAACAGGCCACCGCTTCATATGTTCATAATTCATATAATATACTGTTACAAATTAGAATTGTTCAATCACAACTTTACAAGTTAACATTTGCAAACTGAGTGTATCTACATGCAGCAGCACTACAACTGTGGGGTATATAAATATGTACTTAAACAGATGGATCAGCCTGGTCACAATTCACAATCCATGCTAAATAATGAAAGGGTCAAACTCTCGTGTACGAGGACACAGCCTGCCGTGCTTCTTTGTATGTACATGGATGGATTCTGATGGGTCGTCTCACGTCGCTGTGTGTTACAGTTGTCCGTGCGTCAGCGGCTTCACTTCTCCTGCAGCAGTGCAGGGATGTTGATGTTCCAGCCGATGGCCTGTCGGTCAAAGCCGCAGGTGAACAGGTTGCACGACTGGTTCTCTTCGTTCCACGCTGTACAACACACCATGCGCCTGTGGCCCTACACGCACACAAACACAGGCAAATATATTGAAAAATTTTTAGTTTTGAATGATACTGATAGAGGAATGGATCTCCACACTTTTTGAAATCTATACCAGACACCTAAAAGCAACGTATACTTTAATCACTTTACACTTGTGTGTGTAATGCAGTAATCAAGTAACATGTGTTACATAAACGGTGGCTGAGAGGATACCATCGCTGACAAGTGCTGTGCTTTCCCCCACCAATGTGAGGAGCATCTGACACACACACACCTGCCTCTACAGCAGCAGGAGAGTTACTTTGCTGTGAGGAGGACGCAGCTTCCTTCACATCCGACAATAAAGTCATTAACTATATGAAGTCGGGGTCATGGAGATTCTGAACCGTAGGCTTTCTGAGTTTGTTAGGCTTGTTAAATGCAGTTCATCCACCATTTAAACGTTCATCCATCCAGCCATCATCTAAACTGCTTCTCCTGTTGGGAGTTCTGAGGATGCTGGGCCAGTCCCAGCTGTCATTAGGTGCCAAAACGTGACTACGTTTCACCCTCCATTCCAGAGAGCTTTTTCAAGTCTGACTGACTGGTAGGAGCAGCAGGTTTATAAACCCTGTGGAATCCTCAAGTCGTTAGTCCTTGATGGTCACCTGTGGGTTGTTGTTCCTCCTGGCTTTCATGTATGTCACAGTGACCACCTGAGCCAGGGTGTGAACGACTGTGAAACCGCCTGGGTACAGTTGAAAGAACTGCATTGTACGTGGGTG
>JAUMHL010000013.1:33241817-33257478 GCA_032362345.1 Sandelia bainsii
GAGCTTAGAGTGTCACAGAGTGTCATCAGCAGGTTGTAACAGAGATACAGAGAGACTGGAAGAGTCACAGAAAGGCAGAGAAGTGGACGTCCTTTGGCCACATCCATAAATTACGTTTTCCATAAATTTCACCCGAAAGCCAAATATCCCTAACTTTTTGTGAGTAGTGTAATTGTATCACACTTGAAACAGGAAACAGCTGTTTCCTCCTATTTAGGTTTGGAACTAGGGAAGAAATTATTTAAAATTGTTTCATAAAATGAACAAACAACTATTTGTTTAACATTCTAATTTAGGAGTGATGGAAATTATCAAGAACTAGAACATATCTAATTAACTGACATGATAACATGACATGACAAATACAGCTGTGTGCAAACGTTTGGGTTTATCCCATCAGCCTTATCAACCACGTGCTCTAGTGTGTAATTTGTGTAAAATGCACAATAATTTACAACACAATAATTGAATAAATCCAAATTACACAGTACAGTGTTATACAATGCCACTTTGCCTACCTGTGAGTGTGTGAACCAGTTCAGATGTCTCCACCTCGTACAGGTTGGCAGCACGATCCCAGGAAGCTGTCACCACTTGTCGGCCTCCAACCAACCAGTCGGCTGCAATCACTACACCTTGGTGGCTCTTCAGAGTCGCCGTAGCAACCCGAACGGTGGGGACCTCGCAGGAGCCCTCACCATCCACTTCTCCCTCCTCTCTGTCTGACGAGTCCTGGTCATCGTCGCATGAACCCTATGAAGGACACACCAGTCGATACACACAGAAAAGAAATGCTACAACTGATGAGCAGTTCACAAATCAGCTCCTTCATCTCTGACACTGACCCTGAGCAGGTCAGACATGCTTTTATATGATCACATCCTGAATTGGCTTAGGTTTAAAGGTCACCAGTCTCAAAATTCTATGAAATCCCAGGATATCCCAGTTGAAACCCTGGGACAAACAACAGCACAGAGCTACTCACAGTGACATCTGGTGGAGGCTGGGGAGCAGGAAGCTGCACCATATAGCGCCAGATGTGAGCCGTCTGGTCCCCGGAGGCTGTGCAAATGTTAAGTACACATCAACAAACATGCAGAATGTTCAGATGGACACACAAAACTGACTGCTTGAGGCTACATAGGCAGGAAAACGAGCTGTGAGGAAATTCAAAACATTGACACAAATACTAAATGGAAAAAAATAAAAACATTCAAATACATACCTGTGAGGGCCATCTGCTCTGTTGGGTGGAACTTGATGGAGTTGACTGTGGGTAATATGCACATGATGTAAATTTAAGTACAAATGCTGTAGAATGACCTCATTGAAATGTCTTAATCACAGTAGACAAATACAGTTTCTTAGGTATAATTACCTGATCCTGCATGGCCAGCATACCTCAGCAGACACTTCCCAGTCTCTATGCTCCATAACAGAGCAGAGTGGTCTGTGAGGGGAGAGCAGGGTGGGCAACGTGAATCAATAATGTAATGTATTGTATTTACGTAGTGAGTTTTCTGGTTAGATTTGGTCAGAAAACTGAATGAAACAGGAAACTGTGCATATTAACGATGCTAAGCTTTTAAAATCCCAATTAATCATGGAAATAAAATTGTGTTAAACAAAATGAAGTCATTACAGCTTTTTTTTTTTTTTTTAGACAGAGCTGTCATCAGTTTTCTCAACTATGTTCTCATTTTTTTAGCTAATATCACCAAGACATAGAGCTAATTCAAGAATGATATAAATGATGTAAATTCTACAGGCGGCACCTTTAGTCTTGACTAATTAACTAATTTCAATATTCACTAAATGTACTTGGTGTACCCGCAGAGGCAGTGCCCAGAACTACTGGCTGAGTTCTGGTGACGCCGAGGTCCCAGATCCCGTCCCTGTGGCCCACGTACTCCTTGAGCAGCTGGCACAAAGCCCGGGACCCTGTGGTGGCTTTAAAACTGGACACAATCTGAACAGGGGGGGGCAAGAGGTGACAAAGGTGAGAAAGAATCAGAGAAAGGGATGAACACTGACCTAATGCTGAGACAAAGACAAAGTAAACAATGTTGCTGTAGTTAAATAAAAGTGACTGAACTACAAAGAATGCTGACTGCTCTGACAAAATCAGTCAATATAAATACCAGTGCGTAGATAATTAACTTATTATGGCACCGTTACAGAAACAAGTGGGTTTAGAATTTGTCATAATTGAAAGATGGCTACATAATCAATCTATAGACTAAACACATGATAGGAGCTTTATGATGCATCTCTGTTAATCTGACAGGTTTTCAGATAAGGTGCAGTTTGGTATGTATCACAAAATGAGAGCAGTGAGTAAGCCACTTTAACTTTAAAGCCAAGTCACTTTTAACTGCACATCTAACCTGCTCCTGCTTCAGAGCAGAAGATCAAATTCAAACCTGTCAAGAGCCTGACAGAGACGCACAGTAGTTTACACAGTCTCATGTCTGTGGAGACTCTGTCATCCAGATCATTATTGTCCCAAATGTGCTCCTCAATGACAACTGAACATGCTTGAGGTTCTTGATGACATTTCGCTCTGAACTCTCGAAAGACTTCTTCAGTTCTAACTGACTGGCTGGAGTCCCACGTTTTTAACCAGTCTGTAGGTTGACAAGAGTGTTTTGAGTGGCAGCCTAGCTGAAATTCAAAACTTGTAGCAACAACCTGAAACTGAGATCAGACTGAAATAATTCATCTTCAAAGAAATGTCTGTGCCAGAGATGCTCAGCATAAACAGTGAAAAAATAAACATACTGTACAGAGTGTGCTACGTGAGAAGAGAAGACATGAAATGCTGATTAAACATTTACAAATACATGAAGTGGACTGGCAGCGTAATGGACAACTTGATGTTAGAAAGAATGAACTTGAACTAAACATTATCGGCCATTTTTAAGAAATATCAGAGTCATATTCAGGACCCTTTAAGAGTTTTTAAGACATTTAAGGCTTCAAATTCAGAGCTATTGAATTTTAGTCTTTTGAAGGACCTGAAGAAACTCTGTGTTTAGAGATCTTTTTTAAGTCCAGCTGCCACTGAGCAGCACCACTGGGACAACCACAGACACATGACCAGCGCACGCTGCATCATAAATAGCATTTCAGCATTATCACTTTTATCTTCCTCAGCCACTGCTGCACAGGCTACTTGTAACTTCCCTTTCTTTGCTTTTCAGGCCTTTATTAAATTCATCACGAGACGAAATGTATGTGCAGCTTTGTGCTTAGTATTTGAATGTCTTTCACAGTGTTTCTATAGATTCTTGTTTCTGTAAATCATTGAAATGTTAACCTGAAAAAAAGACAATAGAAAATGAACTGTCTTTATAATACAGGCCAGTTGACTGGTAATCTGTAGTATGTGTGTATTTACTGTATCCTGTCAAAGGACTGGTTTTACATCAGAGAATAATTATTAAGTTTATGGTTTCAAATTGCACTAAACTGTGTCACTGGAGTATTAATAACCAAGACTGCTCATGCACCATTTCAAGTAGTGGTGGGTGGACCAATACTGGGCACTTACAATATCCTATATTATAATTGGTGCACCTCTAAAAATAAGATTACACAGTTAAACTGTAGTTCCACATGTCACAGAGCAGTTACAAACTCACATGCTGCTGCAAGCAGACGGCTGACCATGGCAATAAGCTGAGACCACCGGCAGCTCATAGATGCAGCAGCAAAGCATCTGGTTCACATGTGTCAATATATGCTCTCATTCTTTCTGCTGTGTTTACATTACACTCTTATTTGTCTCCTATTGTTCGAACATAATGAGCGGCGCAGCAACAAGATGGTCCATTCCAGTCAAGGTCATCCCAGTAGTAAACTGAAGATACAGTTAGTTCAGCTCATTAGTTTCAAGTCCCATTAGTCTTAAAAAAATGAGTTAACAGCCGATTAGTTAGCGGCGTGTTATATGGCAGCTTCTGGAGCTCTGTCAGGCCATTCTAACAAGTCCTTCCTTGATCCTGTTTGTCCTCTTTCTAACTTTGACAAGAGGACCGTGTCCCACTCTTCATCTAGCTCTGACTTTGGCTGCAGTCACATTGTTTCTTTGCTTTAAGAACGACAATGTCGAGGGAACACTTGATGTAAAGTGACAAGAGAAGAGAAGGTCAAAGAAGTCATCACACTTCAGTAGAACATTTTCAGGACTGGTACTTGGACCATTACACACTTATTTGATCTGGGGCACAGATGAAAATTAAAGGGCAATTCATGCTTTCAGTATGGCATAAATTTTCTCTTCTGCCTAAGTCTGCAAGGGTCTGCATGAGTAGTGCACTGACTGTGCAGGTGTCAGGTAAGTAAATCGGACGCTCGTTTTGTGCAGTGCACGTATGCACTTTATGTCTTCTAGACAGCATGTGCGAAATGCATCAGCGCACACAAATACTCCATTGTAGTAAGAATAGAAGTGGGTCTGTGGTGTGCAGTGTGCGTCCAGCCAAGGGCTGCACAAACCAAGAACAGGTCATAAGATTCACTTTTTTTAAGCAACCATATGAACGCCTACAAGTATACACTAACAAACTGACTTGACTAGAGAATTATTAAAGAATTTTGAACATTAAGATGTGTCATTTGTACACAAGCAGTTAAATCATGGTTTAATTCTCTAATTTTCTCTCACATATTAGTGAACATGGAATATGCAACACTTACGTAAAAACGAAAACACGCTGACAATTATTTAGCTGCTTTGTTGCACAGAGTCAGAATAGAACATTAATACTGTTTATATCTGTGCAGTACATATGAAGCAAATGCCAACTTAGCCTACTGCTAAGCTAAGCTAACTGGCTTCAGTGAACTTCATACGTAGTGTGCAGTAGGCTGCTCATGAATTTCCCAAAAAGCTGAGACGTTTGTTCAGGAGATGTTCAAAGACTTTTTTTTTTACCCAACATTGCTGTTTTTGAGGCCAGTCTGTCCATACTTCACTATTCAGTTAAACCTGCCATGTGAGGTGGTTAAAACTGTTTGATTTCTTCATGAAATATTGGTTTATTTTGTCACTTGATTTGACTTGATTTTTCCTTTTGAGATAGATGATGGTATCTCAAGCTAAAGTAATTTAGGTTCTACTCTAGTGGAAGAAGTTTAGTGTAATGAATAAATAAACTGTTATGATCTTTTAAGATACTGTAAAAATACATTTTCTAGATTAAACAAATGCAGCTGTTAACCCAAATGACCTCTGACTGGGTGCAGAGCAGAGCAGAGAAGAGAAGAGAAGAGGAGTCAAGGTCAGACTGCAGTTTAGAGACACAGCCCACAGCTGTTCAGAGTAACAAACACAGCATTCAGGAAGTTACCCATGAATCTCCTCCCCACAACTCCCATGTGGCCACACTGAAGTTGCAGGGTCCACCTATTTTGCCGTGGAAACTGTACAAACACTATATCGGTAAGAAATTAACAGAGGAAGAAGTCAAAGGAGATGTCTTTTTTTTGGTAAATGCTACAGATCACACACAGTCCAAACATCTCTAAAGCCCAACATTCACATACATGACAAGTCCTCTGTAGAATGGGTTAAGATAACAGGTGCCAGGTACCTTGCTGGTTGAGGCTTTGTATGTCGTCTTCAGCTTCTGTGACAGTTGGCTGGTGCTGTGGCTGGCTGTGTGATGGAGAGACAAACAACAGTGAGTGAAATTTACTGACTGACAAACTCATTGATGTCAGTGCTGCAGTAATGGCCTAATAAAATGTCAAGACTTTTGAAAACCCTATCCAGAAGAAGTGCTGCCACATGGGGTAGGGTGGGGTGGTGGGGGTGAATAAAGCAATATTACCAGCTAAGGCTAGCTTATGTCAGCAAATCAGAAAAAGAAAGATAAAGCTTGTGTCCGTGGTTTTTCTTCGTTATTTGTCTGTGTTGTAGATTAATACTGAAGACACCAAAACCGTGAAATAACAGATATGGACTTATGTGGCTAAAAAGTGTAACCAAAGCACAAATGTGTTGTAAATTACAGGCAGCTTGATAAGTGGACAATAGAGTGTTGTAGTAGTGAGTCCTAGAACCCACAAATGAATTACCATTTTAGCACTTCCCCTTCCTTCATCACAAAGTCAATAGGTTTTTTTTAACCTGTTTTTCATTAGCTGCCTGAAATGAGCTCTTTGGTTTACACCAGGTTAAGAGATTTTCACATTTTATTCTACGACATAACATTTGTCAGTAAATACCGTCTTCTGTCTTAATGTGTCTTCAAAAGGCATTTTAAAGACACATGTGGCTAAATGAAGCTACAGAGGTTGTCAGGAACATTAAACTACATCATGCCCACTATCTACACTTTTTGATGGCCTTTAAAAAAAGGATGTGAGACTAACAATAGACACTTCTAGATCAGGTCACACTAAGAGGAAAGGCTTTTATAGAAGAGGTAAAAGCACTAAATCAACTCACAAGCTACAAGTTTAGTGGTGGTGATGCTAGAGCCATGCGACTGTGGTGTGTTCATTAATACCCTAAAACAGCTTTTTACTTCTGGCAAATCAGATTTAGGCTTCAAATATAAGTGGTGTTCATTTCTGAAGATTATCTTGTTGAACAAAATATGTACATATCATAAACCTTTGTTTGTCACAGAGCTTATTTTCTGCAATATTAAAAAAAAAAATCCCATTGGCTTTTTGTTGAGGGAACCTGGGTGATGCTAACTTCCTGGTTGAACATCATCTCTACAGCACTCTGTGTGGAGCAGATCACATTCTTTATAATCACAATCCATGATCAGAACTGCCATCTTTCAAATTTTAAAAGATGGATAATGAAAGTATGTCTATGTATTTAGAAGCACAAAAGGCTAAAGAATAAAAATGTATAGTAAACAGTGTACCTTTTGTTTTCAAGGCCCCCTTGGCAGGGTCTCCTCCATCGATAGTCTGCCCATCTCCGGTCAGCCGCTCATTCAGGGAGTCAATTTCCCGTCGTACTGTAAAGTTAGCACAAGCGACACTCATCAGTACAGAAACACTGCCTGGTCCCTGCAACCATCTGGTTAATCAATCAACACCTGAATATCAATACAGTTAGGTAAGATATTGTCTTACTTTTCCTCCCAGTTACTCACATTCGAGATTTTCAATGTAGAGATTTTCAAACTCGCGCTCGATCTGCCCAAAAAGGTCAAGTAGGTTGTTCCGTAAGGAGAGGGGCAGCTTGGAGTCCTGGACAGAATAAAAAAATAAAAATAAAAGATCAGAGTAAGCTTGTTATCTGTAGATAACAGACAAGTATCCCCCTCTGTGAAACAGAGAAAAGTTTTGTGGAGCTATGGAAACAACACTGCACTGTAGTCCGGACACGACATTAGAGCTATCAAATAAATTGTACAATCATTATTCAAAGAGAAGTTTGAGTGACACACCACTTAAACAAATTGAAAGCAGCCCACAGTCTTTTGTCAAACACAACCTGTATGTTTATCTTATTTAACCAGCCACCAACTGCACTTGAGTGTATACTCAGCTACACAACTACAATGAAATAACTACACACCAGCCGGGGTCCAACCAGCCACTCTATAATGTTTAAGAAACTTACCTCCATGGTGAACTCCATTTATCTGCTGACCAACAGTCTAAACTAGACTAGCGTGCAGACAGACTTAAAGGCTGACATGAACACAATGGATTCAAAAAGCTGCATTTGACAGCTCAGCTCACCCTGAGAGCTGCTGCTTATTTCCACAGCCATCTGGAAGACGAGGAAACCAAATATTTAACTGTGGCTCGTTGTTCTGGCACACATTCAAAACCAAGAGTTTGTCACTGTGACGCTAACTGCGTGACCATTCTATCAGTGCCACATGTCAACACACTTTGTAAAAAAGAAAAGAAAAGGTCAATTAGCAAACAACAGGCAGCACTTATGATTTTAAAGCGGCTTACAATAGTTGTGACCCTAAATCCTGCGGTGAACTCATATGAACCAATAATGAGAGAATTCAAATTGTGGTAGAAAATGCATTCCATGTGTTGTACTGTGCTGTATAAGGTTTATAAAACTATCTGTGTATGTGCAACTGTGGGGGCTAGACAAGTACATACAGTAAACAGAGCCAGCATACAGTCTGTTGGCAGTACACAAAAGGGCCCGGTGAAAGGACTAATCAGAACTAGACGAGCAGCTGATATTAAAATTTGATGAGACTACAGGTCAGCGCAAGTGGAGCTGATAATTCAAGTACATTGTGAAGCAGACAGAGTAAGTGCTAAAGGAAGCCCGTGGTTGCACATAATGCTGGTGAATACTTAAAAAAATAAAGCAAAATTTATTTAAGACAGTCTGATCTGGTTCATGAAAAAAAGCACATGATAGGATGATACGATCTAAATCACTATACAGTCACTCACAAACTGTATCTGAGAGATGACTTTCAATAAGATCAGTCCACAGCCAACTCCCATCATATTCTTAAGCAAACAGAAACAGCTTCTCAGTAGCAAAGTGGCTCGACAGCTCGCTACAACTGGTTTGCATCAGGAAATGCCTGCTTGTCAAAAAGCTTACTTTTCCAGGAGTGATAAATCAATGGAAGGTGCAATTTAAATAACCTGTGTGGAGATGGTTAATCACTAACTTAATGGCACCAGTTGGCTAAAAAGAGGCACAGTAGATTCCTTTGACAAAAAGGAATCAGTAACCAACATGCCTGCTTACACAAGGCAATTTATAAAAGTATAGACAATGACAACATGACATTGACTAAAGCAAGTTAAGATCCTGTAGCTACTAAAAATGCCTTCACGCCATCACATCAACATTGTAGCATGGAACTGTGAATGTTACCACGACAGGTAGAAAATAAAAGCAATGCTGCTAAACCTGCTGGTAACACAACAACAGCCTCATACCACAGACAATCAAAATGCTAATTTCAAAAGAATAGCTTGCAGCTTGTGTTGTTTTAGGAGAGCCACAAAATATGTCATGCCAGCAACCTCAAGTTTACCAAAAATGTGAAGGAAATGTGGCTCTCCCTCACCTGTCCCTCCAGCATGTCTCCTCTCTGGGTGCCCGGTGGCCTGTCCTCTGTGCTGTTGGTGCGCCTGATAGATAAACTGTGAGCTTTGCGCTTCTGCTTGGGGTGACGAGCAGCTGAAGCAGATCCGCTGCTGCTTCCGCCCTCCACAGGCATCCCTCCTACGTGTTGGGTGGCCCTGCCCCCCCCCCCTGTTCACGTCCTTTCTGTGAAGCAGGTGAACAATAGCCAGACACACTGGCTGGCTGGCAGGTGGGTGGGTTAGCACGGTCGGTGTTCAGCAGTTGCCTGCAGGTAAAAAGTGAAGCTTAGGTTTGCAGAGGAACTACTCGAGATGAAGGACACTTTTCCCCAGAGAGACAAACATACAACGAATATCAACATATAGATTAGATTTGGGGCGCATGTTGGTCTTGCCTTCAAACAACATAGTTCCATGTTCCACTCCATTCAAAATTTCACCAAAAAAATGTATAGGACACCTTGCAGAAAGTGACATTTTATATGTCCCCGATTAATTGCACGCATCACTGACGGAGGTAAATGTTAAATGAAACTGGACATTCTGCAAATAAACAAGTCTTTCTTAAATTACATTTGGGGGGCTATGAAACCTGTAAGACCCGTCTGTAATGTCCCTGCATCTGCCAACAAGCATGACAATAAATTCACACTATTTTCGGCGTCACTATTTACATGTTAAAGAGGACGACACGCTTTAGGGCTATGCCGGCTTTTACTGTCGTTATGGTGCCGTAGCAGCTGGATAATACGTACCAAAATTTAGCTAATGTTAGCCTGAAAGTGGAAGTAAGACATGCGCCAGAACACATAAATTCATATAACATTAACGTCAAGCCCAAAAAATAACTTACCCTAATCAAATATCAGGTTAGCCTGCAAAAGTAATATTTAGTCACCTTCACCTAACATATACGGAACAAGACAGACACTTACCGCTGTCACCGCCTGCCTGAATTCATATTTAGCTAGCATGGAGGTCTAAAAAAAGGAAATTAGCTACAAGCTACTTGCGGGATATCTGCCGCATATCACTGCGGCACCTGACGTTACACATCACCGAGCAGGTTATGAACGGATTTTGTAAACCTATTAATTTGCAAATTTCAGTTTGCAAATTAATTTCAATGCTGTTCAACGTGTGACTTTAACAGTGGATGCTGACAACATGATGTAATTTATAAAGTATGAGAATTTCCATTTTTTTACACATCAACGTATATTATTGAACCGACTTCCGTAACACGTGGTTTCTGTTTGCACTTTGTCAGCCAATGGCCTGCCATGCCGACGCTGACGCATCCAATGAAAGACCCGTGACGTCAGACACGAGCAGTGTAAGCGAGGTTGTTCGACCGCACTACTCTGCTCTAAAAAAATACGTCGTAAACGAAAGCGAAATACATTAAAAGAACCGTTTTATCCACTCGAGAGAGAAGAATAATAATTTTGTAAGTAAATGACCACTTTATCAGTTTCTCTGTAGGTTATATATTTAGCAAACAATGCGTACTTAATATCCTGCTGACGGAGGCCTGGGTGGTGCGGATTGTGCTATGGTCTGATGGCGTGTTGACAATCAGTGTTCAGACAAAAACCCAACGTGGATTCAGCTGGAGCCGGACAACGACATCCAAGATCTCTACCATTTCCCCCTGTTCGTTATTGTCATAGATCATAGTAGTGATAATACATTTAAAAACGAATGCGCAGTACATTCAGATGCCAAGTGTCAGCTTTAATTTGAGTAGGTTTATATCAATTGGCTATAGAGAAAAATGTTGCACCGAGTACCCAAAGTTTAGGTGTTCAGAACGAACTGATTGGAAGCACATGAAGTCAAATAATCACATTTGATAGATAGATAGATACTTTATTGATCCCCAAAGGGAAATTTCAGTGTTGCAGTAGCCATTAAAAATAATATTACAGAACAGTACTGAAAAATAGAAAAAATACAAGATAATAAAGATTAATACAGGAAAGAAATACACATCAAAACACATCTAAACAGAAACAAGAACAGGTTGTACTTAAATTTCAGGAATTGAGGATCAGACGAAGTAATTGGAAATAGATGGAACATAAACAGACGGGGCGAATGTGTCTATATATATATACACGTATATATATATAAAATCGTGTAGAAAACAATTTGCACTCGCTCCCCATATTATTAGGGGGGCGAGTGGGGAATTTTTTTATAATCATGTAGAAAACAATTTGCATATTAAGTATTATTGAGTATTAATTACTTAATATTATTAGAATTACAATTCATATTATATATGAATATATATATTATTATTAAGTATGATTACTGATATAGTTTAATAGTAAAATCACTGCATATCAGTGGCTGCCTGCTAAGAAAAACCTTGACAACACACAAATGTTAGCCACATGTACACTGAGTTCTCTAACTGCTGATGCTGTTAGAGATACTACTAGTACTGTAGTACTAGTACTGTAGTACTAGTAGTAGCTGATGCTGTTAGAGAACAGTAGTAGTAGTAGTAGTAGTATCTGCGTATCTTCCGATCCTGACTGTTTTGTTTTCCGCTCCGGTGTTTAGCTACATCTGCACGTGGGCCTCGTGATTGGCGTTCTGTTTTGGTCACGCGATGGTGCGGGCCGTGTGGGCGGTGCTCCGGATGGTGTCCCGCGAGGGAGCCGCTGCGCTCAAGTCAAACATAACGGGAACCAGGAGAGCTGCTGCTACTCCGTGGGACCTACCTGTTCGCACCATAGCCAGGTAAGCTAGCGTGGCGTGGCCCGGAGGCTTTCTCAAACAGCTCCCGCTCACGGTCTGGGGTTGAAGAAGCCGCAGATAAGACTGTTGACTGTGCTACTGACAGCTGAGCTCTGCTGCAGCCTGTCTAGAGAAATGCGCATGTCTCAGGCAGAGGAAGTGTGACTAACGTCAATTTCTACTTAAAAACGTTTTGTGCTTGTGGCGTATTGGATTGAGTTTAGAGAGCTCAAAGCCTGAGGGTTTCTCTTCAGTTGAGTTTGCTTGGAATAAATTAAGCTACACGTAACGCTACCACAATACAAAACATGTACATTTGATATTTGTGTCGCTGGTGTCGGCTTCATATATATTAGCCCGTTTAAGAAGCTAGCTTATCACACGGGACACACTGAATTATATTTCACGTCTATTTGAATTAGTGTGTGATTGGGGTTGTAAAAGTTATATAATAAAATTATTACAAAAGTTCATTCTTGGGCATTAAAAATATCAAGGTCCACTTACTAGATTTTCTTCAGTAGGTGGAGTTTGGCACTTCAGTGTGCCGTAACAAGCCATTAACACCTGCAGTAGGTTAAACAGGTCAAATGCTACCTACAGTGTTCAGATTGTTATGTAAAAAGTGCACAGCTCCTGTGGTCTGAAATCTCACTGAACTACTTCATGCTCTTCCTCGGATTGGCTGCAGCGAGTCGAGAACCCTCCAGTCTGTAGTGAGAATGCCTGAGGTCACCACGAACCACCTGGATGAGAAGCAGGTGCAGCTGCTGTCCGAGATGTGCATCCTCATCGACGAGGACGACCGCAAGATCGGAGCCGATACGAAGAAGAACTGCCACCTCAACTCTAACATCGACAGAGGTGTCTTTCTACTGTGCCAAAATACATACATGTTCTGTGCCAAAATACATACATGTGTGCTACATCTACATAAATCTTTTTTTTTTAATATTTCAGATTTGACTGTATAGTAACTTGCTTATTTATTTCACCAGGTTTATTACATAGAGCCTTCAGTGTCTTCATTTTTAACAGTGAAGAGAAGCTGCTCTTACAACAGAGGTCTGATGCCAAAATCACTTTTCCAGGTGAGCAGCAAACCGTTCATCCTCCCAGTTTGACCCATATTGAAAAACACTTGTAGTCTCAGCATTAGTAGACAGTGTGTTCAACCCTGTATGTGTGTGTTTGTACAGGCTGTTTCACAAACACATGCTGCAGTCATCCTCTACACACTGACAGCGAGCTGGAGGAGAAGGGTGCAATAGGAGTGAGGAGAGCTGCTCAGAGGAGACTTAAAGCTGAACTGGGAATCCCCATTGAACAGGTATGCTGTTTGTGTGTGTGTATTCAGGGGGAATGAGGCTCTGGCTTTTGCTTTTAGTCAAAGACAATCATTGAGGATTGTGGTCTCTGATCTCCTCTGCTCCTCAGGTGACACCAGATGAAATATCATATCTGACAAGAATCCACTATAAGGCCCAGTCAGACGGTGTTTGGGGTGAACATGAGATCGACTACATCCTCTTCATGCAGAAGGTAGCACAGTCTCGGCCACCGACAGGGGGGGACAAACAGGTCACTTGTCCCGGGCCCACGGTAGAGGCCCTTCAACCCAATAAATTATTGGGAGGAATCATTTTTCAAAATGGGCCTATTTGTGGGAAAAAATCTGTAATATTTTAGTGACATAAAGCGTTTATTTTTTCTTAATAATTGTCCTTGAAATAGTGTTCAATAATACCATCTAAGATTATCTTGTCCCGGGCACAGGGAAGACTGTCAGCTGGCCTGAGCACTGTAATGTCGATTTGATTTTAGTTGCATAAGGGTGTGTGATGCATATGTAGCTTCAACTAGTGTTTCTCATGTGTTTCCAGAATCTTTAGTCCTCTAAAAATCTGGAAACTCATCTGGTGCGTGATTTCGAAACATTGTGACATTTTAAGTAAAATGTTTTCATCCTGAATTAATTCAGATTAAGGAAAGAAACTGTTAATTTTTTATGTCTCTTAAGGACGTGGACTTGAGTCCAGACCCCAACGAGATCAAAAGCCACTGTTACGTGAGCAAAGAGGAGCTGAAGGAGATGTTAGAAAAGGCCAAGCGCAAAGAGCTGGAGATCACCCCCTGGTTCAGCCTCATCGCAGACACCTTCCTCTTCAAGTGGTGGGACAACCTGCAGAACCTCAAGCAGTTCATGGATCACGACAAGATCCATCGCATGTAACCACAGCAAGTCACGTCAGGCTCTGAGCTCTGGTCCTTAAAAACCCACAGTCATTAACACTCACCTGACATATGAGCACAGCCAGCTGAGCTGCTAGAGATAGAAATGGAAATAAATATTGCTGGTTGCTTATGTCAAGGTGGTAAAAAGTGCAGAATTTCCACACTAGAAGAGACAAATGTTTTAGTCTTGTTAAACGTAAGCGGTGACAAGGTGTTCAGTAGGTTTGTAGCTCTGAGGTGCATTCACTGACACATTAGAGGTGATGTTGAAGTGTCTAGAAAACAGACAGATAATCAGTTCTGATGAGCTGACAGATTTACAGACTGAACCACTAATGCTTTGATTTATTAGGCAGAGAATGGTTATTATGGACACTGAAGAGAATAGTCTATTTTATATACAAACTAATCTGTGATATCAGTGAAAAAGCTTCCCGTTTTTACTCAACACATTTACACAATAAAGCTTTGATTGAAGTTGTTGGTAAATGAGTATATTTTGTATTTTAGGGCTGTAAAAAGTAATATTCATGAGATGGTACATGTCACAGTGTTTTGAGGAAGCTAACTGGTGCTTCTGGTTCTATTAACCAAATGAAAGGTTTAAGATAAGTAACGAGGATGCAGGTGTTTGTGACTCTGTAAGCGAGGTTACATGTGTTGCAGCCTTTCAGATTTTAAGATATGAATATTATCATTAAACTATCTCAGTGATCTCCACTAGTGGAGATCACTGAGATAGCAGGAACACCTGAGAATTTTTTACGAAAATTAAATAATACTTTATTTGGCAGACGCAGTAACATTAAAGACATAATACTACTATAGTTTACAAGTGAACCGTCTCCGTTCACTGGACAACGTCTGACTTTTATACACTTTACATCTCCATAAACATTACTAACAGCATTAGAGTCACAACATGGCATCCTGAATTACAAGTGTTAGTTTAAACAGTGTTTTCATTTACATGACGTTGTAGCAGAAATCTGGTAACTGAACGTCTGTCATAAATTAATTCAGACACATGTGAGCAGACAAAACACAGGTCGGTAACGTCGCTAAGTCAGATGTACAGCTGTGTTCAGATGCGCACACTTCACCCGTTTGATCTCTCAGGCTGTTTTTACGCCCAGTCACATGAACAGAAACAGCCTTATTCACAGACATCGCTCAAGTCTAGTCGCTGAAGTCTGTTGGTTAATAAATGGAGAGCACGGATTACTAAATGTGTCATACAACTGCTTTGAATCTCTGTGTGTTCCTCTCTATCAGCTCAAATAAAGCCACAAAATAATCATAGTTTACAGGTGAACTGTTTCCGCTCACTGGACAACGTCTGACCGTCAGACTTTTATACACTTTACATCTCAATAAACATTACTAACAGCATTAGACTCACAACACCTCATCCCGAATTACAAGTGTTAGTCTAAATTAACTATACAGTGTGTTCATTCACATGATGTAGCCGAAATCACGTATCTGAATGTCTGTCATAAATTAGAACCATGTCCAGTTTTTTTTTTTTCTTTTCAATTTATTTACACTGAAACTAATGGGCCAGTACTGTTAAGAAGCCAAGTTAAGTTCTTAGTACCGAGTATTGAAATAG
>JAUMHL010000013.1:33279121-33293763 GCA_032362345.1 Sandelia bainsii
ACAATAGTCATTTAAAATATGAACAATGTCTACACATTCATTCTGATCAATTTGATGTTATGAAATCTGCTTTTCTTACACAAACATACTCATTTCTATGTGTGTCCAAACCTTTGACTAGTAGTGTATGCACTACAGCCCTGATTCAGGGGAAAATGTTTCTTTTTGATTTGCTAATGATCAAATGATAAAAAGTTTAATGTATACATTTTCTTTAGGTAATGAACTTTTTTTTATCTCTTGTGATGTATATCTTCATACTATTTTCTGAAAGTCCTAGTTACTGTTTCAGATAACACCAATATTACACCAAGATGAAACAGGGAGCATTTTACAAAACTGCATCTTCACGAGGACCGAGTGGAACTGTACTTTTAAATGATGACGTATTATGTCCGAGATTTATTTTCCCCAATAAGAATCCTGCATATCGGTTACAGTGTCAAAGAAGAAAGACGGTGGAAAATGGCTGCTGTGTCATCACGCACCTTTATAGATTTCTCCACATCACCGCCACAGAGTGACTGTAGTGAGATACGGAATGGCTTCCATACTGGATTTAGGTTGTTTTTCACCACCTGCACAACAGCACAGATTAACAAGACACATCAACTTACTGTTTGTCCTGCCATCACCTCCTTAATTAAAAAAATGCATTTGCTTACAGTATTAATAGTTTGTCATCATAGATCTAGAAAAAGTTTAATTATTATGAACATTGATCCAGAAAGCAAGTTACAAAACCAGCATATTCATACCTCTGTCCTGTGTGCCAGCTGCCAACCAGTTTCTGTCTGTTTATAGAATTCCAGGAATGGGTCGGACTTGCCAAAGAAATCCTGGAAATACAAAAGAAAGTAAACTACCCATTTCTAGTTAGTAATTAGGTGTATAAAGTGGTAAGTACAAGTCTCACCATACAGTAGATACTAAGGTTATATCATGTTTTCATTATATTCACCAAAGCACCTTTGTTTCTATTCTTTAAACTGTCCTATGCAACTAGAGGCACTTTATATGCCTCTAGTTGCCTCTAGTCCAGATATATATATCTCTTTCAATCTGTTTTTTCACTGTGAAATCTTGAGTAAGCTGAAGTTTTTCTATATAAATGTTACTGAAAAGCAGCATGTACTTCAGCCTTTTTTTCCCCAAGAAAGCCTACAGTTGCAAAGTTGTATCTAAGGTCAGAGATGCATAGAGTGATGTGAAGGGAGACAGTGCAGACCACTGTCAGACACACAGTTACACAGGCAGAAGCACAGAAGATGGCAAGTACAATAATCCAGGGGGCACGGGCTTTGAGCACCCTTGAGCTGATTTTGTCACAGGACAAAGTCTACTCTGCTCTCTTGTTCATGTCACCACGGTAAAAGCAGCAAGTCCCGCTCCTTTCCTCTTACGTCTTTCATGATAGATGTTCCTATTATACACCAAAGCTGATAACTCTTGCATCTCCTTCTCTCCTCCTGCTAGTCTCTGTTCTTTATTCCCGGCTCTGCCTCTCAGCTGTATCCATCACTGCCCTTCATCTTATTTCTCCCTGGAATATACATAAAATTCTACAAAGTCAAGTATAGTATAATTACTATTTTTATATAGTAAACCTAATATGGAAGAATATTTTTCTGTTATTAAAACGCTCACCTCTAATAGCAAAATAACAACAATTTCTGAATGTATTCATTTTTTAATTTCATAAACATAATCCAAATGCACAAATTAGTACCTTTTTATCCAGTTTTCTTGCTGCAATATCAAATGCGACCGCCCTATTGTCTGTTCTTTCTTCTGCACATATCTACAAAACATGAGACAGCACTGTGCTTAAAAACATTAAATATTAAACATTAAATACTTTACCTTAATGGTTCAGATATCATGCCAATATGACGTAAAGAAACTCACAGTAATGGTTCCTTTCCCTGCAGGTACCTTGTCCCTCATGACAAGTGGTCTTGTTAGTTTCCTCGAGGACACGATCTGAACACAAAAACATTTTTTCAGAATCACGGAATTATCTTAGGTATTACACTTCTAATGATTCTTCAAAAAAGGTTCTAATAGGCCTTGGTGCTCAATCCAAATAAAGACAAGGAAGAATTATCAATGAGCATCTGTAGTGATGAATGACCCGTTGTTGTAAGGAAAGATGGCTAACCTGTCCCAAGGTACACTCCATTTGTCCCAAGAAGTCAGCATCTCTCAGACTACAGCTGTCACTGTCAATGTCGTACACGTCGAACCTCAGCTTCTGCACCATCTCAAAGTAGTAGTCAATGACTAGCGTCTTGGAAAACTTTGGATTAAGGCAGTTCATGATTCTTTCTGTCCGACCAATCTAACACAGACACATGTTACACAGTCAAGAATCTTGTGTTGCATAGTCTCATTCAGACACTATTTCTTACTCTTACTGTATGTGACAACAACTACAACTGAAGTATCTCACTTTAAAGATGGATCTGGATAGTGGAAATACTTCTAATATTAGACAATCTTAAGGAGGTTTTTTGATGTCAGTCTCGCTGTACTGGATGCTGTGTAATTGAAATGCTAAAACTAAGTCTCCTCTTCAGTGTGTGACAACTTATGTGTTCACTGGTGGCAGTTTAGATTTCCCCCGGAAGACCTGTATATACATGTGTCCAGGAGAACTACTTACCTCACTCCACTGGGACCCTGGGTTGCATATGAAAAGCACACACAGAGGATCAGACTTGGAGAGCACGTCCATGTCGAGCAGATTGTCACAGGAGATGGTCAGCTCCACCTTTGTCACACAGTCTGTGACTTTAGAACCTGGTGGAATGACAGCAGCCATCCCAGCCTGGAGGACACACACTCACACACAAACTGACAAACATAAACACAGAGGAACATGCTGAAAAAAACATAAACACCACACCCACAGACAGCTCAGTCATGACTGTGTTATGACTGCAGCCATCTTAATTCTTCTGCAACACTTGATGCTCCCGCGCATGTAACAGGCGTCACTGACGTCATTTAAACTCAAATACATACATTGCAAAACACAACGTATATAAGCATATAACTTTTCGTTGTGGTCTTTCTGTAAAACAGACTTCCGAACAACTTCTGGTGTCATGTTTGAGTTAAGGTGACGTTACCGCTGTGTAACTTATCTAAAGACAGGCGCAGTGCGGACTTTAAACTTCAGTGTGGTAAACGGGGAAGGCGCTGGCTGTAGCTGAAGCCTGTGGTTAATTAACGTTAACAAACCGAAACATTGATAAGGATATAACAGTTCAACGTTAACGTAACATTAAGGTAAAGCAAGCTGTAACCTAAACCAGTTAGCGGTTAAACTGTTCCGACTGTTAATGTTACAGAAACACTTCACTCAACGTTATCCAGCTAGTGACTTTACAGCCTTTATATTTATTTTGACTAAAAAGACATCAAATGAGTCCCCTCGTAGTGAGCATATCTTACCTTATTAGCTAGGCAGCTGACTGCAGTGTTTTGGTGTTAGCTGTAAGAAGTTAACGTAAACTAGCTTTGAGGACGGCGGTGCCCTGTGCGCTCGTTTCCCGTCACAGGGACATCCGCCGGCAGACTATGTGATTGGTTCAAAGAAAATACATTAACGCTGTACAAAGAAATCGGAAAATATTATACATTTATGTGTGTAAAGTGGCCACAAACACACAAAGGTGGAAATTTGATTCGTGACACACAGTAGCAAACACATCCTTTCCATCCACTGGTGTAAGAGCTCTGATTTGACGTCTACCAGTTGCGACATAACTTCTTGAATCAGAGGAAGCAACTTCTGTGTGATTTCTCACATCCTTTGACTGCAATGCTGCAAAGGATTTGTAAGTATTAAAACTGACAAATGAGTTCATAGAGTGTACAAAAGCTCTACATAGATATTTTATTAATCCTGGATGACATTTCACAGCTTTGACAGCATTAGTGCAATAAAAAAATAAATATGCATTGATGCAGTTGCAGATGCAGTAAAAACGTGTCTCTGATAAATACTGTATGTTTACAGCATTGGCGTATTGTGAAAAGTAACAGCAGAGAAAAAGTATTACAAGAAAATTTAAACAACAAAAAACATTACAAAATCAACAGTCATATAATACATTTTAGTGCACATAACAGTGTGATTACATGCATGCATGAAATGCAATCATGCATTATAAGTTGTTGTATCTCTTTTTCCTTTAAGAACTTCAGTTGAGTTAAAGCATACTTTAAGTAACAGTGATACTTGGCACTGATTTACACCCTTAAAGAAGATGCAGGAGATGCAGAAGTAGAACATTTTTCTAGTTAGGCTCAGAAACACTGAATAAATTAGGAGGTTTCAGCTTGTAAGAGTTGAAGAAGGAGGACACTTGGTCCGGCAGTTCGGACAGAACACTCTGAGCGAGAGCCATGCTGTTTCCCTGCAATGACAACGTCACAACTGTAAGGGCTAGTCCCAGTACTGTAATATCCATACAGTGCTACTGTTTCAATCAGAAGACAGTAAAACACATTCAAGAGCTCAGAGGATCAAGTCACACAATGAATATATACATCTAATCTAGTTATTAGAAGCTCAGTGCTGCACTAGTGCTATTTTTTTTAACTAAAATTCAACATTCTTTACAGAGAGCTTACAATACCAGACTCATTCACCCATTTATTTAAGAAGAGGATGGGGATCAGGGTTTTTGTTCCTATGAGCACTTCATAGTCATCTGCACTACTGTTGCTATTAGGGCATTGAATGCCACCTAATCACCTCCAATGCAGATCCAGGACAGTGCAATAGTGTCTTATGTGCAATGAGATTTTCTGTTGAATTACTGTGTTCTACCTCATTTCTTATATTATCCTTTCGTAATTATATTTATATATTTTTTTAATATTTCTCTGACACTGCAGGGACTGCACCTAATTTCGTTGAACCTGTTACAATGACAATAAAGATATTCTGATTCTGATTCTGACTACTGAAGCAACTGAAGGACGTTTTGCATCCAGGAGCACCCTCTTGCTGGACAGCAAGAGCAGTTGTCTACAGATTAATCATCCATACAGTATTAGTTTTACTACGTGCTAAAAGGCAAACTAGAAGGAGGAATTGATGGTTAAGCCATAAGAAAAATGTCCATTTTGATAAATCAGGCGAGTGTCTCATTGAATTTGCAGGTGAACATGTGACTTTCTCAGTGTTATAGTTTTCCAGAATGTGGAGGAATTATTATGACAGCTCTCAGATCAGTTTGGCACTGAACTGGGAATACTGACTGGAACCAGTGTTAGGACAAGTGAAGATTACATTTATCTACACTAAGTGTGTATGTGTTTGTGTAAAGACAACTGATGCTTATCACTGAAATCAAAGAGAAGCTAGAGAGAGAAGGCAAGTTGGCAGAATGTGAGAGGAGTGAGTATGGAGGGACAGGAGGAGGAAGTCAGGAATAAAACTGACAAAAACTCAATAATGAAATGTATTTTACGTTTACACTCATTTATACATATTAAGTGACAATGGGTAATAAAATATTCTATGATGAATTATGAGAAAAATACGCAGCTGTATACAAGCTGTTGCTTACTTGAAAATTTCTGAAGGGCACAAACTGGACGATGTCTCTAGATGCGAGTTCACCGGTGGGCGAATGCAGCAACCTGTCGTCACTATCAAGGAACTCCATTGCGCTGAAGTCAGCCCCGCCCACACCTACTATGATGATAGACATAGGCAAACGAGAGGCCGCCACGATCGCAGCCTGTGTCTGATCCATGTCTGTGATCACGCCATCTGTGATAATGAGCAGCACAAAGTATTGCTGCAGACAGAGAAAAGAGATATCAACAGAAAGTAGACTTATCATTTTCTACATTTCCAATATGGTCTATAGAATATTCTTATTATTAGTTTGTTCAAAAAGATACACATGTATAAATAAAATATCAATAAGTTGTTCCACAGAACAGTGAAAACTGCACTGACCACAGAGGATTTAAACACTGTGAGAAAAGAATTAGCTATTTACTGAGGCCACATTCTGCTGGAGAGCTTGTCTGGCGAAACAGGCTACATGGTTGATGATTGGAGAGAAGTTGGTGGGACCCCAGAGTTTCAACTGGGGTAGACACAGTCGGTATGCATGCACCACACCCTCTATGCCTGCAACACACACACATACATACATATGGATATAAGGCAACAAAATGCAGCATCACTTAATAACAGCCGAACACAGTCTTAGGACAAGTTTAACCGACCTGCACAGAAGGGATTCGCTGGATCGAAATTGATTGGGAACTCATGGGAAACCTGGAAGCATGAGTCAGGAATAGATAAATGGAAGTCAGAAAAAAATACTGTCAACCTCTTCACATCTCATGAATGGTTATCTTGTTAGAAACCTGAACAGCTCAAGTCACAAGGACACAAATAAATAAGCTCTTTTAAAAACATGATACACTACCAGCAAGATGAATGACAAAATACATAACCACTGTGATCACATCCTTCATCAACATCTTTGATTTATTTGAACATTCTCAGGCTGGTTACATCAAAGCACGGTGTGTCGTCTCATCAAGTTCTTAAATGTCTGAGCAAAATGATCATGTTTCATACCTGCCAGGTGGGAGGAACCTGGGCTCCAAAACCTAACACCGGAAACATCTTGCTACTACACATGTAGAAGAAACAAAAATACATTTAATACAACACATTGATCATCTCTGACAGACAATAAACACACTGACACATGGTTCTGTGGAGAAAAACTGTTACCAGTGAGGTCAGTGGATTAACTGGAGGTACTGGGACATTGCCTTCCTCCTGTATCACTTGTCACAGAAAGATTGAAAGTGGCAGGATAATGTAGGTTGAAGCAGAGTCTAGTTAAGTTTACCTGTTGTAGTCCTGGATGATGTTACCCACTGCCCAGATGGCTGCCAGGTATTCATTGTAGCCTTCGGGGTTGATATAGTGGAGCGATTGGGGCAACCTGGGATCTCCATTAGAGCCTGTGAAGTCGATGGCAATCTGGAGCAGGTCAGTGATACAAATATGGGTCAAGACATGGGGAACTGCTCAGTGATGAAATGCACATGTGGGCTACAGTATTTAACAGTCTATACTAAGGCCGGCTGATTTTAAGGCCATTAAAAATTAAATGACTCACAGTGAAGTGAATTTGACAACCTCCCATGATATAATCCAGGAATGTGTGCTCCTTGTGGACCTGAAAGAGTAAGATAAGGATGTAATAAACAACAGAAGCAAGATTTTTATTTACGATTGTCTTTAAAATACAAGGTCTCAATATTAATGTTCAGTGCAAATATGGTGAACGACAGAGAGATTAATAGAATTACCTGACAGCGTTTAATGCAGATGAGCCCAGAGTTTTTATAGCTCTTATTGTTTTGTTTTTTGGGGTTAATGCACTGAAATTCAGCCTGCAAAGGAGAACATGGGTCAGATGTATGCCAAATAAAATATAAGTTACTTTAGTTTACTGGTAGCACACACACACACACAGTCTCACCGGGGAAATGTGTGTTCCTACTTGCATCTCTGCTAGTGTGGCTTTAAAGCTCCCAATAAGGTGGTGAGAGCCACTGACATGATGATCATAACAGTCAACCTGAGGACAAACAAAGTGTGTAGGAGGTGAAAACAGAACCCATCCACGTACGTTTAAAGACAATCAGGTCAATATCAAGACAGGATGAAGAAGTTAGTGCTAATGTGATACAGTTTTTAAGTCATTAATAGCATTTTGCTGATATCGAACCTTTTTCTGGCTTCTTGGTTGATAATTCTGTCTTTCTCTCATTAAAATGAAACTACCATAAAAATTATTCATTTCATTCATTGTTCATTTCTTTGTAAGTTAGTAAATTTACAAATTCAGCAGGGGATCAAATAATTATTTCCCTCACTGTATATTTCTATTGTGCTAAGAGTTACAGTTTTAGCTTTGTCAAATCCCAAAATTTTGCAAGGCAACTTTCTCTGGTCGTGGATGTGATATATACATAATAAAAACACTGGGTTTTTTATATTTGGGATCAGCCAGGTAGCTTCATCCTATCATATGTGTGCACATGGTTCAAGGTAAAGTCACAAATGTCACATTTCACATGCAGAAATAACCAGCAACATTTCAGTTATCAATGTAAATGCAGTAACTGGTATAAGAGTGAGTCAATCGAGTAAAATAAACGTAGCAAACACGCACACCTTCATGTGGTGATGTCACGAATCGTGCATACACACGCGCATCATTTATCCAGCCGGGTTGCAAGCACTCGCTTGTTTTAAGATTGGGAGCATTGTAAAGTGAAAAGAAAATGCAAATACAAGTCACATTATTAGTATGTTAGAGCAGTACGGTCAGTCAACAAGCTAATCCAAAAATAAGAGAAAGAGAAAGAAAGAAATGTGCTGTTCTTCAGGGAGCAGTTTATTACGTTTTAAACAGGTTATGTTAATAGGCTGCATTTAACCAAACACACAAACTGAGAAAATAAGTACCTTAACAGGTTTCTCCACATTTCCTCCACAGAGAGAGCGCAGTGAGATGCGGAAGGGTCTCCATATTGGGTTTAGGTTATTTTTTACAACCTAGATAAAGAGGTAATGATGAGTTAATCATTCTGCACAAAAGGACTGAGCTGTTGGTAAATGTGTGTACCTCTGTCCTGTGAGCCAGCTGCCAACCAGTTTCTGTTTGCTTGTAGAATTCCAGGAAAGGGTCGGACCACCACAAATACTGAACGACCACATCCAATTGATTATTTACAGAACGTAAAGGTATTTAAAGTTCAAATAATAAAGAACCAAGACATCAGAGCTAACGTTTGGTACCTTTTTGTCCAGACTGCGGGCTGACACTTCAATGTCTGCCACTCTGGTGTCTGTTATTTCTTCAGCACAGATCTATTAAAATAGGAATCAAAACGCTTAAAGGTTTGGGCAGTTTCAAAATTAGAGGTAACAATTTTTCTGGTCTTTTCAAATCCAAAAAGTGTATAAACTGACTTACATAAATAGCACAAAGTATCCTGTCCTATCTGGGATCCTGGCTATTTAGTGTCAAGACACATTCTGTCATGTTGGTGTAAGGGTGGTGATGTCATTGCTGAGGGTATAACTTTTCACCTCTATAAGAATGAGAAGACTTCACTCACTGTGATGGTCCCATGGCCTGCAGGCCTTTTGTCCTTCAGCAACAAAGGTCGAGTCATCTGCCTGCTAGAAACAATCTGAAAACAAAACACAGACGGCGTCATGGAACAATAACAAGGCAGAGGAACGAGTTTTCTTTTAAACCTGCATAAAGCAAAGCTCACCTGACCCAGGGTGCATTCGAGTTCCCCCAGAAAATCATCATCACTCAGGTCGTAGGTGTCGTTGTCAATATCGTACACGCAAAACTTGAGTCTCTGCACCATCTCAAAATAGTAGTCGATAACAAACCTCTTAGCGAACTTTGGGTTCAGGCAGTTCAGGATCATCTCTGTGCGCCCAAACTGACTCACAAAGAAAACACATAAATCTACCTAAATCAGAACCCAAACAGAGAACATCATTTACTAATGCACCGACCATTCACACAGGTAGCTGTGTGCTCTGTGATAAACACACTTAAACTGGTCTATGCCTGACCTCATACCACTGGGAGCCTGATGTGTTGATATACAAAGCACACAGGGGGTCAGACTTAGAGAGGATGTCCATGTCCATAAGGTTCTCACAGGAGATGGTCAGCTCCACCTTGGTGGTCATATGGGTGGCCCTTGGTACTGGGGGGCCGCCTGAGGCCATGGCAGCTTGTTGTCCTAAGATGATCACACAGATGCACAATAAATAATCCACAAACTCATACTGAGAACATTTAACTACACAACTGTACTTTACTAATTTGAGACACTTGTGCTTTAGTTAAATATTTTCACTTTCTGCTGCCTTTCATTTGGACACACAACATAATAACTACTTTTACTGATGCTTTAGATTGTGTTGCACTGTTGTCTTGCTAGTTTAACTAAGTTAATACTTCTTCCAATTTAGTTTTTTATTTTAAATCATTGTCCCGGGTGATAGCGATGTTATGTTTGGAATTCTGCCAACATGAGACACCTTTTAACTTATCTGTTAGAAATACATATAGATTTCATGATGTAGCTAATACAGAGGCCTAGTTTCTATACATTAAGTGTAAGGAACAACTACTAAATAATGCCATGATAATAATACTACTATAGTTCATTAACGTTACATGTTAAACGCTCACGCCCGTTAAAGAAGTGAACGTTATGTGTGACGCAGCAGGAGAGTGTAGCCGAAACAAGCCCCTCAAAAACACGTTATCTTTTAATACGACTTCAAACCTTTCTCAGCTTTATTTACCTGTATAACTGTTCCAAATGTACAATTTCTGCTCCGCTCCTGCTCGTATATGAATAGTAACGTTAACCTGACAACAACAGCTGGGCAGGTCCGGGGGTGGAGCCGACGCTCGGTCCAGCTAGCAGCTAGCTAGCCCTCACCCTAACCCCCCTGCTCACTTTATCCACTTATGACTGTTGATAATGTCAGACCGTCTGTTTATGCGTCTCTGGTACATTTGTGTTCAAATGTAAAAAAGAAAACTTTGCAGTGACATTACCTTGACTAGGGTAATACAATGATTAGGATATTCCGACAACGGAACTGTTACGGGTGGTGATTGTTTCTCACCGACCGCAAACATTAGGGACACAACTCACCGTGGTGCGTTCAACGAATCTAGCAGCTATAATTGAACGTTGCTCAATTAAGCTTCTTTTTATTAACAAATTACCATAAATAAACATGTAATGTGTGGTATAAAGGAGATGTTCATGTAGCTTTAAAGGTCACAAACACTAAGAATATGTGCAGTGTAATGCAGTGAGCCCATAATTTGTAAACCTCGAATCACACAGCTAATTTGGGGGTTTCTGTAAAAATTAAACTATAAAAAATAAATAATATATATAAAAAAATTAAAAAAAAACACACACACACACATACTATTGTTCCAATTGTATATCCAGAATATCAACAAAAAAAAAGATTTTAATTCTTTTTCTAAGTTGCATCTCTGTTTCAGAATCAAAACAAAGATGGCGGCATATAGGGTAGGAACATGTGGACATGAATATATATTTTTATTAGTATACAATGTTGACAGTGTGACTCTCTGGGATTATGAAATTATTGTCAGAATAAGGTCAGTTGCTTGGGTTTTAAAAAGATTACCACTTAATTAACTTAAAAAAAATTAAAGATTATGTCTGTAAATCTAAAGTGAACTAATTCACGAGAGGCACAAGACAAATATTACAAGTAAACGTAAAGGTGTAACTGCGCATGTCGGTTAAGTCAATTATTGTCTTTTTGCAACGTATTCAGTTTTGTGCTCTTGAATGCGCCCTGCTCGCATTCACGGACAGGACAACCCTTAAGTTTGCGAAACCCTCGAAATTCTTGCTCATTGAGCGGTTGTGCCTTAGAGACCATGGCTGGAAGAGTGTTAACGCGACGTGTGAGCAGAGTTTTACAGCCAGCAGCTGGTGAAACGTGGATCCCGGTCAGAGGGACACACCGGCATTTCTGGACAGCTGTAAGGACAGCCACTGCTCTGACTGTAAGTAAAGACACATTCTCACTCATCACACAGTGTGGATATCCGGCATTAGACTGTTCATACAGATCATTCGCTTATACTTGCTTGAATGTATTGTATGAATGATTTTGGAGCTTTCAAAGAACGTTACTATTAAGTATATGTAGTTAAAGTCAGAACCGAACTGCAGCTTTGCATCAGGATGTAACAACACAGCTGTCACCACTGTGTCGACGTGTGGTGCTGATGTGCAGGATGACTTAGAAGTTACAAGTAAACAGTTTGACTGACTAGATGATCAATAGTCAGATTTGCACTCTGCAATGAAGACGGGGGAGTGCAGTGACCTGGTCCCCCCCACACCGCCCCTCTGGCAGCTCAGGTTACCTCGGGTCAAACAGACTGATCATTGTGAATAAGAGGCAGCAGCCAGGAATCACTTTTAACTGTGCAGCAGTCGCTCACATACGTGTTCCCTCTGTGTCTTCATGTCTCTTCCTTTTCCTGTGCACAGAGTGGAAGAGCTGCATTCCTCCTGGGCCTTCCTACCTTATCCTGCCTGGGTTATCAGGCTTATCACAGGGTGCAGAGTTCAGCCGTGGTCCACGCGTTACAAAAAGGTAGTTTATTTGGTTTAGAATATCATCGTCCTATCAGCTATGTCATCAATAACCAGTGACTGTGACTGACAAACGTGTGTATTGATTTCAGTTCTTTATCCTCTGTGCTGAATTCACTTTTGTAACCTTTTCACTCAGATCTCTGACAACATGCAGTACATCGCCACAGTTAATCTCACATCCGAGTGTAACAGTTTTGTTGTTATGATGACGATGAGCAGGTGTAGTTTATCTGAATTGTAGTTTAAGTTTAACTAAAATCTTTTAGTATCATTTTGCATCTCAATCTATGCGTCACCCGCAGCGTATGTCCACACATCCAGCTGATCTGGCACAGGTTCTTCCTAGAGAGGCCATGAAGGAGTGAATGCAAGTGTTTTTATATGTAGATGTAACAGAACATAGCAAATGTGATTCTACTTTCTACTTATGTGTTACGTGAAGGTAAATGACTTAAATTATTAATCAGTTATCAATGTTGTGGCATAGTTTCCAATCAATTAACCAACTAATCGTTTGAGCTCTAAATTATTGGTTGATTTCTGTGTGTTTAGGAACTAATACAGCTGTTTTGTGGTGCTCAATGGGGGCCCAACAACACATTTTTGCCCTGGTGCCACGAAGGCGCTTAATCCAGCCCTGGTAAATGCATTGGAAATATCCAACCAATCACAAATCTGTTAGTCTGAGAAAACAATGAATGAAAATTTCTCTCTTCAAGATAAGACAGTAGACAAGATGCTTCATTCTTTTAACATGTGCAACAAGCTGCTGTGGATCAGTCTGTAGGAGCTGGTGCTCTGTGCTTTGCAGTCATGTCCTGAGGAGGTAGCATCAAGGCTGGTTATGCCAGCAGACCAACAGGCTGAGCAGCAAGACAAAATCTGTTGTGTTGTGCTGTGATCTTTTGTACCCATGAACATAAAACACTAGTTTTGTGAATTTGCTGTTGTGCCTGTGCAGAGGAGCTTTTGGAGCAGGCGGACTACCTGTACAGCTGTGCCGACACAGAGAAACTCTACCAGCTGCTGCTGCAGTATAAGAACAGGTGAAGTCCAGTCCGTGTTTTCTACATCCAAAGTCTGCGAGGGTCCTGGTGGACTCCAAAAAAGTCCAAAAAAAACCATTTAATATGAATCATTTAAAACACAGTACATCTGTAGTATAACATGCATAGTCACCTGTATGTAACTAAACGTGTGTTCATCCAGTGATGACACAGAGTTCCTCTGGAGGCTGGCCCGGGCGTCTCGCGACCTGGCCCTCCTGCCCAACACGGAGGCCAACCGGAAGAAGCAGCTGGTGTTTGAGGCCTTTGAATATGCAAAGAAGGCGCTGGAGAAAAATGACAAGTGTTTCGCAGCCCACAAAGTAAGACTGATTTTTATTAGATATTAAAATGATCTTTCAATATGAGGGCCAGTGACAACCACAGTAAAAGAAATACACTTGTGACTCCAGCACAGACACTGAGGTCCAAGTTGACCAAACTCTACATTCTTCCTCTCCTGACACAGTGGTACGCTGTGTGTCTCAGCGATGTCGGGGATTACGAGGGGGTCAAGGTGAAAATTGGAAATTCATACATCATCAGGGGACATCTAGAGGTGACAGGACATCTGACCCAATGTCATATTATCATCGTATAACATTGAACTGTATCCTGCAGTGAAACGCTTTGCTTCTTCTAGAGAGCCATCGAGCTCAATCCCAAAGACGCCACGTCCTTACACATTTTGGGTTACTGGTAAGTCTGGGGTTTTTTTTCTGTGTCTGAAAGTTTAGTGTGTATAAAGTCAGACATGGGAACAATATCATACATGTGTTGTAGTATTTGGAGCAAAAGCTGTTCTCATCACTGGAGGTTTACAAAGTATGAGATGACTCCAGTCAAGTGTGTAGTGGAAGAGCCACATTTTCTTACCTATAATGAACAAAGGTGAATAAAAAATGTTTAAAACACCACAATTTATTCATAGTCTTTCTCATCTAATGGAGTCAGAAGTGCAACAGTTACTGGGACTGTCCCAGTAGCTTATGGTGCTGAAACTGGTGACCATGTACTAGACTTTTTTATAATAGCGTAAATATAATATAATATCAGTAGAAGAGCATAAGAATAATTGATAACATTAAAAATGGCTGCATTCCATTTAGGGCATCACTTACTGAACCTCGCTGGTTGTGTGCTGACCGTCAGTAGGAAACATGTACTTGGATTATGATAAGAAATGAATGTAGAACCTTGAGACATCAAGAGAAAAAACAAATTTAACACTTAAATAATAATAATAAATACTTTATTGATCCCCTTGGGAAATTGTTGTTTGGACAGCTGCTAGACCTGTGTCAGCGCTACTACAGGGTTTCG
>JAUMHL010000013.1:33317919-33330341 GCA_032362345.1 Sandelia bainsii
TAATGCAAATGTATTAATTTAAAAGGATAACTGATCATTAGAAAACCATGTGCAATGATGGTAACACAAGTGAAGACATGTATCTTTTCACGAAAAACATGGTCATTCCTATGTGTGTCCAAACTTTTGACTGGTAGTGTATATGTGTAACCAGATTTCTAATCAGGTTTCTTTAGTGGATGTAAACTTGTTCTTAAGTGCATGTCAAAGCAGTCAGTGAATGGGCAGCTGTTGCTGGCCCCAGCTTTTGTATCTATATGTGTAAACACCTGTGTGTGTGTGTGTGTGTGTGTGTGTGTGTGTCTGTGTGTGTGTGTGTGTGTGTGTGTGTGTGTGTGAACTCCCTGAATGACTAGAACTAGAGTACCACAGGCCACAGTACCACTCCCACACATCCTAGTCTGCTGTGTTTGGACTTACCAACAGCATGGAGCTGTGACGTCCCTCTGCGGTCATGGCTAGACTCTGCTCTGGATAAGAACGTGGCCATGTCATACACCACAGCAGGAAACCTTCAAAACCATACACGAACACACAGACAAAACATCAACACACAAAGTGTAACCAGAAAATGCAATAATGTACTGTGAACTCAGAAATGATCCGAGTGCTGTTTTGGTTTATGGCTGTCTGTGCTTCGTCCATATTGCTTTAATCTAGACTAGTCTGTCAAGGTCCAACCAGCTTCTGACAGAAGTTTGCCCATGAGCCTGTATGTCTTTACTCCAAAAAAAATGACCATTCTTATTTAAATTCTTCATATTTACTTAATATTCATCAACAATTAATGTAGTATTTGTTTTCCTAATTCTAATTCCCTAATTCTACATGGACAGAGCTCTGAAAAATAATAATAATAATGAATACTTTATTGATCCCCTTGGATCGGGGTTTCGGTGTCTTGTCCAAGGACACCTCGACATGCAGCTTGCTGGGAGAATCGAACCGCTAACCCTTGGGTTGGGAGACGACTGCTCTACCCACTGAGCTATCATGCCGCCCCTAAATCATCTATACTCACAACTGGTGTTCTGGTAGACCCTCTGGTTCAGCCTACTCTGTGTTCCATGGTTCCTGTGAAACAGAGAAGAGCTCAGCTCAGCTTGTGCAATCTCACCTCTGAGCATACATACATATCACAACATATAGCAACAGTTTCATACATACTAACTAACTACATACTATGTTCCCAAACATGGAGAAATAAAGAAGACATTCTGCAAAAAATATTTTACTGTTACACAGTATTAAAACAACTGCAAATGTTCCATTCTTGTTTTATCAGTGATCAGCTTCTCCCTTCAGAACTAACTTAGCGTTACCTTTAGTCTAACAACTTCTAATTTGTAACTGGTTTACGATGCCTATTTCACTGTCTCCTGGAATTTATGCCTTTGATCACAAAGCAATAACATAGCATGTAGTTTGCTGCTTCCTGGTTCTACTTTGACCTATTGTGCACAAGGTTTTCCATTGTGAAGATGTATAATAAACAGTTCAGACTACCAGTTTTGATAGACAACTAGGTTAAACTGAACTGTGGGGCTGTTTTGCTGCTTTAGACACAAGGAATCTTGTTTGGGTTCATGGGATCATGAAGAAAGAAGATTATGTTGACATTTTGAAGGATAATGCAAATAAACCTGCTGCCATACTAGCTGTAGGTCACTGCTGGGTCTTCCAGCAAGACAATGACCTGAAACATACATTCAAGTTGGTCCACAAGATTTTGAAGGACACCAAAATCAAACTCGGGTCTCAATTCTATTGAAAATCTATGGCTGGGTTAATGTCCATGCTAATCTAACTCCACGGCCTTGACACCCGTGACAAGAACAACATCCTAATGCCCACTGTTTGGTTGTGCTCATCCACAGCAGCCAAGAGAAAATAACCAGATAACAAGCTGAAGACATCAAACCATTTACTTGTCTCAGGTCCAGAAAATAAGTCATCCACTGTTTTCTGATCCTGTTCAAAGCTTCCAATTAGGACCAAGTATTGTTTTTTTTTCCCTATATGACACAAAGGTTGATTACTCAGACAGACAGTTGAAGTACACAGCTTAGGAGGAACATGGTGATAAGTGAAGTTGTGCTCTGCAACTGGTTAATAGCAATTTATAAGTAAAAGTTCCAGTTAAAGTTGCTTTTATCTTTTTTTTTTTTTTATTAGTTTCCAATGTAGTTTATTTCCAATTTTGACTTTATAGTCACAAAAATCTGAAGCTGGACATCTGAGCAAAACAACCAATCCTGACAGTGAGGATAGTGGTGACATACAGAAAAACACAAACCAGGGGCCCACAAATACTTAATCACTGTAATGGGTCTCAACATATAAACAATGTACAGGCACCAGACAGGCTCCAAACCTCTTGGTATTTCTAATGTGGACTGACCACAGTCTATGAGACTGAGTGACACGAGTCAATAACTGGGTGTACCATATTTTATCTAACACACACACACACACACAGACACACACACACACACACTAGATAAAATGGCAGCAACATGTGTCCTGAATTTCCTGACAAGGATATGACTAAAGAATTGATAAAATAAAAAGTGTAAAATGACTGATATCTTTCTTTGACATAATTACCGTGATTTACTAAAGGTTTGTGTGTACTACATTGCCTGCAAAACACCTGCAAAAAAACGGCACGAGCTGATTTACTAAGGGTGTGCACTGACGATTGCGTCTTTGAAATAATAGTGAGCAACATAGCAAATGTAGCAAAAATAGTGCACACTGTGGTTTTTGGACCTTTGCCTTCATAAATATGCAAAGTGAGATGTTTTTGCTCAAAATGCAAATACACACGTAATGTGATTTATCAAGCCTGAAAATGAAGGCATCCAAAACACATGTTTATCACTTGCGGATCATTCTTCAAATATGTATTTATGTCCAACTTTTTATGCAGTGAAACTGAGTGAGGCTCTTCAGAACCTGAACAGAAGGAAGTTTAATCTCACTGTATAGAGATGAGGAAAGACAACGTAACTACTGTCAGCACATTAGTCATACACAACTCCCTGAAAGTAACAGAGAATGCTTTAAAAGGCAATGCATCACACAGTCAACAACTATCACCAGAAATTCAACAAAAATCTTCAAATCATCAGCCGCCTATATGTTGAAGTGTTGTGAAAGAAGCAATTTTTCATAGAATGCAGTTTGATTAAGTGGACACATCTGTTAGTTAGACTGAAACAACTGTGGTTGAAATTTGACTTAAGCTAAGGATTGTTCTTTTAGTGCAGAGGAAAGTATAACAGACACTATCCACAGATCCTTGAAGACATGAATGAATGACAGCTGCAACAATTAATTCACCAGGTAATCAAGAGAAAAATAATCAACAATGATTTTAATAATCAATGATATAATGAATAATGAAATGTCTTCTTTTATTATAATTTCACTTTCTAAAAAGTGGATATTTGCTTGATTTCATGTTTTTCATTGGAGTAAACTGAATATGACAATGAATATATGCAATTTTCATCATTTTCTGATTTTAATTGATCAAACAACTTATATTTAAGTAACTGTCACTAATCTAAAATGAAAATCCTCATTAGTTGCAGAACTAATGTGAATCATAGGAAATGTGCTATAACATCATATTTGGATTTCCAAGCACAGGTTTTTTTCCAAAGAACATAATAAACAGTAGAAATGTAGGATCAGCATGTGTCTAGGAAAGTACAGCTTGAACAACAATATAGCACCTTGTCTAATGTGCTCGTCAGCCTGTAGAAAGAAAAGCCAATAGTGGATTTGCATACAAAACAGTTAGTACCCTGCTTACTGCTAGACAATGCACATATTTTAGGGTACATGCGTGTTTGTGTCTGTATGATACCAAAGCTTCTTTAGGGAATGTTGCTGACACACCTGACAAACCGGGCTCATACATTAAGTATTAAGGTTTTAAGGTCTAATGATGTAAATATTCAAATAGATGTTTCTCAAATGTTCTATAGCACATTAAAAAACAAGCTTAATATTAATGCACAATATGTTATTCTTCAAGCCAGTGTATTCAAGTATTAAAATGGATGTTAGTCACATTTCCCTTAGTTTTCCATTTAGCAAATACAACATTCCAAATTGTAACCTGGAATAATATTATCCTTCAAGGTATAGAGCAGTTTAGATGAAGACTTGCCATGGTGGTAAAATATATCTCTAATTGAGTGTTTTAATCATGCTGTTGACCTGCCTTTCTTTCTCAGATGTCGTGTAGATGCTGTAGTGCAAGTAAGGTGTGTTCGTAACATCGAGGTACTGCTTACTTTTCCTGTATAATGCGGCACCTTGAGAAAATTCTTCTTTAAGTGATGTCTGACCTTGTAGCTTTAATATTTCACTTGCGCCACAAGCTTTGAATCACTGATGGTATTTCAACACGTTTTCTCCTGAGGTGATAAAGTAATCTGTTAATGTTCGCACCAGCAGCAACAAGTGTAGCTCAAGAAATCTGCTTAGGATTTTTTTAAATCAGAACCCTATTCCTGTTTTCTGTTAATCTACTATAGCAACAAAGCCTTGCCTTTCTGAGCTGTTAACTGTTATACTACCTAGCTAGCGAGCTTTACCCATCAAGCTGTAATAACCCTTCTCTGCACGTGATTTAACAATGCTTCATAGCACTTATAGTGGTGAGCAATATTGTACAATTTCCTGCTTACTGAATATTACAGCTATGTGACAGTATGGCAGTATAGGAAAAGTTCATACTGTGCAATAAATTACAATCACTATACTAAATTACAATACTATACTTATGTACACTGAGGCGTACACACAGTACTAGGATTGCCTGGACTGCAATACATTTGGGGACACCATGTTGTTGGGGGGTGTTTGCTTACAAGTGCAGAGCTCAACCCACTTTTCAAACATACACCCCAGCTGCACAAAAAACCTCAGTAACAGAAAACAAGAATAACAAGACTAACATATCTACTCTTGTTTTGTTGTCTTAGTCTTCTATTTAGATTGAAAATTAATATAAACTACAAAATATAAAGTATATTTAGGCCTTAATACTATACCAACAGGAAGCAGGGGAAGCTTACTTTTAACTTGGCATAGGTTTTCAGTCCTGGTAGACACCTTAGGGTTTCACTGCAGCAGTCTACTCACCATTAAGCACCCAATATTTGGGATAACTGCATAGTTTGGCCAAGGTAACGAGACAGTAAATGTGCTTTTAATTTCTTGAATACACTGAAGGTTCTTAAATGTGAAATGAACAACAATCTTTAACCTAGTTCTCTTTTATCTCAGCAAAATCAGAAGCCACATTTAATGCTCACAACTTTTCTTTATCTTGGCATGACACACTAGCCTCACACAGTGACGGCAGGCTACAACTCCTGCTTTCCCCACAGCTGCTTTCTTGCCTTTCAAAGGTCAATGTGCAAACACGGACACGCGCACGGTCACACGTGTGTGTGTGAGTGAGAGAGAGAGAGAGAGAGAGAGAGAGAGAGAGAGAGAGAGAGAGAGAGAGAGAGAGAAACAAGCCAACGAGCAAAAGTTGCTGCTCAAATGACAACTTCCTGTTAGTAATTCCCTCTCAATGTGGCACTAGTATATACACTTTGTGACAGCTTGAGCTGCCAAACTAGGGTTTATAGCTGAGAGAGGACAGGCTTCTCACTAATGGTCCTGAAATACAATAGCCAAGACAGTCAAGAAAATCTTAATGAGCCACTGAAACAAACAAAAGTCTGGCTTGACCATTTTATTGAATCTATCCAGAAAAGGGGAATGGAAGACAACTCAGTCTAGTGGAGTCCAACCTTACTATATTATCCCTGTGGCACACTGTGTTCCAAATTCTAGCCATCTCTTTTCTCTTGTCTTATCTGACTGTTACAAGTCCAAGTGCAAGTGTTACATTATGTCTGTGCAGTATGTATCCCAAGAATGGTATTAATATGTTGTATTAAACAGAAGAGTCTCATATCAAGCCTGTGTCTTCAGGTATTATGCAATGATGACAAACAAACAGTTAAAGACACAAAAAGTAAGCACCATAAATAAAACTTAGGTCTAAGTGGGGTTTTTTTTTTTTTTCAGACAACAAAGTTTAGCATTAAGGCCACAAATTACTAAATATTAGAGGTGTAAGTTAAGTTAAATTGAACATACTTTACCGCCTTGTTGATACTTTAAAGCAAGAAGTGATCACATCACAGACTCTGACATGGTTCACAAGCACTACTTAACTTTGGATAATCTACTGACGTGCTAACGTTAGCTAGTGAGAGTAACTTAAATGATAACTACTGGCCTGTGCATAGTAATCCTCTAAGAATCTAGCGTTAATGTTTGATAAACCTGTACTTGCACCAGGCATTTCACATACTGTATGTACGTATCTGTCAAACAAGACTGGCTAATGACATGTAGCCATGTAGCTAGCTACAGGCACTAGTCTGCAAACGAAAGCTAAAGTCAGCTCGCTAAGCTATCAATAAGTTAGCAAGCCAGCTAACGTTACAGAAGACAAACCCCAAATTTGGCTTGTTTGTTGAACGTAGCGTTAAATACCGTGGTGGTAGCTGACTTGTACGATACTTACGATATTTAACAGGCTAACCAGTGTGCACACAAATGAAACATTTGAACACAATGTGTTGGTTGCATCCACGGCACAACTTACAGCAACGACAGAGCAGACACAGCTAGTTTATCAGCTAACGTTACAAAGTTAGCCAAGTTAATGTTAGCTAATTTTCAATTACTGCCAGATAGTCGGTTTGCAAACTAACGTATTTAGCAGCTTTGCTAGTTGTCCGCCATCACAGAGCCGGGCAAACAGTTTGGTTGAATGTGGAAGACAGACTTGTCAAGAATTCATTTCTAACAATTTTGAAAAGTCGTTGTTAACGTTAATGGTTGAAGTGACACAGGCAGCTGTTGTTTTACCTTGTCTGTTGTTCCGCTTCTTTCCTCCTCTCTTCTGTCTCTGCGGTTCTCTAACGTTACGGTTGTCGGTGAAATGCCCAACCGTACAGGCCCCGCACTCTGCTACGGTTCTCTTGCCATCTCCGTGCAGAACCCTCCGACCAGCAAAACACTCCGGCGACGGGCGCGCCACCCCAAATCCTGCTGTGTAATAACACGGGGCAGCAGCTTTAGCCCTCCCTGTCAACACTTTTCATAAATTACACACAAGATATTTAACGGACAGTTACAACACAACAGGCGTATATTCATTATTTTCTTCTCACTGTAGGCCTACACCAGTTTTCTCTTTTTTTTTTTGTTAAACTGAATCAATGTCGTTCATCTTAGTGTGTTACTGAAAGCCTTGTTCACTTCACTTTACAAAATTGTGGTTTATGTTTCTACATAAATCATAACCTGAGGGTCAGGACACAGTTACAAGAAAAAAAAGTTATTTTTACCCTGAAGACCTATTATTGTCTGTTAAATGTTACAGAATAACTCAGTCGATTTATTATTGGTACACTGCATTTATTAAAGCAGCGCTCTATACA
Organism: Sandelia bainsii; assembly: GCA_032362345.1. Taxonomy (NCBI): domain Eukaryota; kingdom Metazoa; phylum Chordata; class Actinopteri; order Anabantiformes; family Anabantidae; genus Sandelia; species Sandelia bainsii. Next base: position 33,325,452 of record JAUMHL010000013.1, read on the forward strand.
GAGATGTTTTTGCAAAGCTGGTGTAATGTGTTTTTACTCAGAGGCTCATTCCCCCTTCTTTAGAGGCTGCTGTTGTGGTCTGACACATGTCAGTTTAGGATTTTAGATACACCCTGAACATAATCCAAAGTTTGTTACAGTCACTAATTTACTTCCAAGGCAACATTCTGAAATTCTCTCCATAAGTTCCTGTTTTTTTTAGTAAAGATACATGTACAGAGACAGACATGCAATGATACAGTGTTATATATCCTGCAACAACTTGACTCCTCAGACGCTTATGCAAGAATCCTGTTTGTGGACTTCAGCTCAGCATTCAACACAATAATACCTGAGATTCTCCAGTCTAAACTGACCCAGCTCACCGTGCCTGCCTCCACCTGTCAGTGGATCATGAACTTCCTGACAGAAAGAAACACATCCAGCATACGGACAGTCAGCACAGGCGCCCCACAGGGATGTGTGCCCTCACCACTGCACTTGTCCTTCTACACAAATGACTGCACATCCATTGACGCATCTGTCGTGCCATTTGCAGATGACACAGTCGTCATTGGCTGCATCTGATACGATGATGCGTCTGCATACAGACAGGAGGTTGAATGGCTGGCACCCTAGTGCAGCCAAAACAACAAAGACAGTAGACTTAACCTTCCTTAACCATAACCATACTTCCATCATACAGAACAGCAGTGCATCTGCAGAGGAATCCTTCAGGTTTCTCACATACGTACATAATCTCCCTGCACCTGAGATGGAAATCCAATGTCAGCACAATCTTTAAAAGAGTCCAGCAGAGGATATACTTCCTTGCTCAGCGCAACCTGCCTTTAGAACTGCTGATCCCATTCTACACTGCAACCACCAAGTCTGTTCTTTGCACATCCATCACTGTCTGGTTTTGGTCGACTAAATAAGACAGAGACTACAGTGGACAGTCAGGGTTGCAGAAAAGATTATTGGTGGTGACCTGCCCACTATCCAGGACATGTGCAACTCCAGAGTCAGGAAATGGGCAGGCACATGACATGATGAGATACTTGCAATATCTCGTCACCTTAAGTTTTTTTGTTCTCATTTAATACAGCAAATTTATCACACATGAGATTTATGTAATGTGTAGAGGGTTAAGATTCTGTTGTGGGGTTTAACATAGAGTTAGGTTTAGTCTATGGTTAGGTGAAGGCTTAGGGTCAGGCAGATAGTGAGCGTTCTGACAGCAGTCGCATTGATGAGATCAGATGTGAATCAGATCTAGAGCCACATACAAAAGTGGCGCAGATCGGATTTGAAAATATCAGATTTGGTTTGTTCACACCTTTGTGAAAAAAATAATCAGATCTGAGTCACTTTGAGGCAAAAAGATCAGAGTTGGGCTTTTTCAGCCTGACATAAACATAGCCTACATCAATGTAATGTAAAAATAGTCAGCAGAGGACGCCAAAGTACACTTTTACAAACACGTTTTTATACCTGTAAAACTGCAGCGCTTTATTAGATTCACTTACATACAGTGAAGTTGGTGAATGGATTTCTATAGTTCTATGTTTAAATGGTGGCCATTTCAGTAGCAGCATGCCTGTCATTAAACTGCAGACCAACTCCTGGCAACATACATCAAAAACTGTATTTAACTCATCTGTCTGCAAAGTGTATCTATACATTTGTATCTGTTTGAAATCGTGCTATTTTGTTTGTTGATGATTAATTTGACACATTTTTTTGTGGTGGCTACTCTTTCAGATGTACAGTACATATTGTGAAAATGGTGCAGATCGGAATACTTACAACAAAGTACCTTTATCTCTTTTTCTTTTCTCCATGTTTCTTCTGGTAGATCATTTTCTCAAACCTTTAATTACCTGACAAAAGTACAAAGAAAATATTCACCAAAAGCTCAGTCTTGGGTCATGGCACCACTATGTGCCAAACTTCATAAGATAACTATTAATCAAGATTGCCATATTGCAATATTTTTTTTACATGTGGAAAGACCTGAGGACTCTGGGGAAACCACAACTGAATGTGCGGTACATGACCTTCGCACCCTCAAGAGGCATTGCATGAGAAACTGTCATGCTACTGTGATGAATATAACCACATGGGCTCAGGAGCACTTTAGAAACCTTTCGTCACACAGTCCAATGCTCCATCTACACATAGAAATACAACCAGAAACTCTATTATGCAAGGAGGACACCATACATTTATTCTTTGCAGAAAAGCCATGGAGTTCTGTGGGCCTGAGCTCATGTCAGATGGATTGAAAGGCAGTGGAAACGAGTCCATGTTTCAAGCAAGATGCAAAAGTCAGCATCTGTAATGGTAACGGGTGCATCAGTGCCCACAGCATGAATGACCATCAACATAGAATTTTAAAGAGACATATGATGCCATCAAAGCAACGTCTTTTACAGGGAAGTCAATGGATATTTCAGTAGGACAATGTCAGGCCTCATTCTGCACATGGCTTCACAGAGTATGTGTGTACTTTCACTGACTTGCCTGCAGTCCACATCTGTTTCCTATTAGAAATGTATGGTGCATTGTGAAGAGGAGAACCCATACACTGTTGAGCAGCTGAAGTCTTGTTTCCAGCAGAAATGGTTAAATATTTCACTGGCTGATTTCCCCACAAATCAATAAAAAAGTGTTATTAAAAGTAAAGTGGTAAACATGCCTCTGTCCAAAGTTTTTCCCAAGAGTGTGTTGCAGCATCAAACTTGAAATTTGCTTAAAAAACACACAAAAAATATTTTCTTTGTACTTCTGCCTGATAAATAAAGGTTCAAGTCAAATTCACAGATTTTAGTTTTTAGTGTCCCAGCTTTTCTGGAAATGGAGTTTGCAATAGACTTTGTGGTTTTAGAGAAGTTGTTAGACCTTATAAAACCCTTTTAAGACTCGTGGCATCAAAAACAAATGAATGCATCTAAGTGGAGCCTGTAAAACTCCCTGGACAAGCATGTCATAGAATGATTAAAGAACACTGACTTATCTCTTGGCACTCGGGCTCTGGTGTTTAGTGTCTTGTCCAAGGACATGTAGCCAGGAGGGACCGGGAATTAAACCACTGAGCCTGCAGATTAGGGACGACAGCTTAACCAAGTGAGCCACAGTTTATGAGCTACCCTCAGACATAGCTCCAGCACATTCAGTAACAAGGGCCACATCATATTGTGACATAATCAGCTAAAACAAATGAATAAACCATTTTAGAGAGATTTTACCAGGCCAGGTAAATCCTAAGGCCTTTGATCCCAGACTTAAACAGCTAACTTCTGTAGCCAACGTTTGGTGGACATTAAAAAATAACCATGTGTTTGTGTTGCATCTGTTTGTGCACATAAAATTCCGGTTTAGCAATCTTTTCAATATGTTGTCACAAATGAAAGGATTGCACATATTGGCCAACTGGCCTCTATTCTATAAAACCTTCAACTCCAATTCATGACCAACACCTAACAGGCAAATGAGTGAAACGTGTGGAATATGTGGATGAAGTGCATTCATCTTGGCAAGTCTAAACAGGCTATTACAAGCTTCCAAAATCTGAAAACGCAGTGATGACGTGAAAAGAAATGGAAAAGAAGGGAAAATTACAATTGAAATTACAATGGTGAATCCCATCTAATTCTCATGTGGCACAAGGTGTTGCAACTTTGGGCCAAAGTGCATTATGAAATCTATGTGTTTCACCAAAGTCAGATACAACTGACAAACAAAGACTATGTATTACGAGAAGGAATTGGAGCCTACAGTGGCTCTGGGGATTTACAGGGAATATGAGGAAGAGATGCAACTGTAGGGTGCAAAAGATACCAAGCATGGACTATGTCTATATCTATCAGTCTAAGGACTGATTCACCAAGCAGTGATGCACCATTTTGCCAAATTTCTAAATCCATTCATCAACTTATCCTGGTTTGGACACAAAAGTTATCGGCGTGTGTTTCACACAGAAACAGCTCCGGTTCCATTTAGTTTCATGTTGGGTCTTTGCTCTTCCTTTCACTGCGTCTCTAAGAGAGGAACTTTGTGTACAAGAAATGAGTCCATCAGCATCTACGTGTTGCCACGTACCTACAGGCCTACTGAAATTATAAAGGGTGTGAGCTTGCTGTCCTGTGCTTCACAACAAATTGGAATCAAACTTAACTCTGTTTTCAAGATAAGTTTTATCCAGGAATTTTGGCAATTTCCCTCCTGATTTCAGGGGAGACACTATCCAGAATAGAACGTGTTATATGGAAAAGCAAAGGCAGCTTGGTTGCTCCCCCCTTCCTCCTTTAGATGTCTTCACACAGCTGGATGCTGGTCTTAAGTTTTTTAACTTTACAGCATGAGTTTTCTTTTTAACCCTCTGACACCCAGTAGAATCACGACTATGTTGTACAAAAGTATTTCTTGTGCCTCTTTAGCAATCACATTCAATGTAAAGGAACTGAGCGAGCAATGTGAATTGATCACATTGATCCTGTCTTGTCCATTAAACATTATCTGTGTTCCTGCTATTTTTGGTTTTGTGCTTTCTTTCGTTTTTATATATTCAGCACACCCACACTAAGATGCAGAAGAAACACCAAAGAGATCCCTCTCTCACATGCTAATAATTCTGTTACAATGGGACAAATTCACAGAGAGAGGCGCATTCTACAAATGGAGACAATAGTGAACCTTCCCAGATTGGGCCAAGTTTCCCAAATTAGACAAGCGCACGAACAAGCTAGACTCATCCAGGACCAAGGACCTGCAGACCTCTCTCACCTCAGTAAAGCTCAGTTATCATGACTCCACACCCATCAATGACATCCATTGGCCTCAAGTACTACTGTGAGGAATCTTGGAGTCATCTTTGACCAAGATATATCATTTACTTCCTACATAAAA
>JAUMHL010000013.1:33333718-33346452 GCA_032362345.1 Sandelia bainsii
GGTAAAGGCCCGACCACCAGGCGCTCGCCATCGAGCCCCACCTCCAGGCCTGGCTCCAGAGGGAGGCCCCGGTGACCTGCGTCCGGGCGAGGGAAAGCGGTATCCATTGTTCTTTGAGACACACACAGATGATGTGTTAAAACCTTATGGAAGAAAAATTTCTGTTGTATATTTGATTTCGGATGTGATAAATGCTAAAGGGGCATCTAGTTTCCATGTGTTTTCCTAAACAACTCAGGCCCTAACAAAATCTCAGGCCCCATTGCTCCAGCAGCAGTTTAGGTTCTCTGAAGGACTGCCTTGTCGCAGTATTTCTGAATTCACTTGTAAAACTCCAGGAGTTTTTCTCTTCCATTTTACTTTTCTTCAAATCTCAAAGCAGACATCGTAACAGGCTGTGGCTCAGAAGCCTGAGATCACCGATTTGCTTACCGACCCCATCCGGTTGAAGTGCTGGTGTTTGTCTTTCTCACTTGATGAGTTGATTTGGTTCAAATAGTGTTCAAGTTGTTAGTTCAACCTGTGTTAACAGTCACATTCATCTCAAATCTTACAGACAGCAAACACAGGGGATTAGCTACCCACTGTTTGGACCGCCTGCTGTTGTAAAAACACAGAGCACAGAACAGGCTGATGAGGAGTAAAACAGAGGCCCTCGTTGACCTGTAGATGGCAAAGTCGTTCATAAACCAGCAATAACCCCAGTGAGCAATGACTACAAATACACTATGGCTTTAAATATCTTATATTCTTTTGTAACTTTGAATCATGGTTGACTTATTTTGGCTTTTTTGACTAAAAATAACATAAAAGGTCTTGTCGGATCACAGAACCTTCAGAGTCTCACACGTCTCCTTTGCTACACATTTAACTGTGCTACAAGAGATACTCAGTGGAAATGTTATTGTATCCATCCCCTGACTTGTTCTTTTGTCTTCATGGTGTAGTTCTTGTCCGGGATACTGATTCACCAGTAACTGGACCTTCTTGATCCAGGTGTGCTTATACCACAATGAAACACTCGGGTGATCTTCACTGAACTAACTGGGTGATTATTAAAACCAACTGGCAACACAGGTGTTTAGGAGAGTCACTTTAAAAGAGGTCAAATACTTTCACAATCACTTATGATCTGTCTTGGATTTTTAACAACTTTATATGACTACTTTATAGACATCTGTTCTCACGTTTCTGTCTTTTATTCAGTTGATCAGTATCACAAAAGCCCACTTTAATTGATTCACTATTGACTTTTAGAGACACTGTAGCAGCGCATTAAAACGCCGATAATTCTCTGCTGCATTTCAGAAAAGCATTTCGAACAGATGTGACTGTTGCATCATATCATCAAGAGGTACCACGGAGTCTTCCATCGTAACACTTTAATGTGCTCAGTTCAGTTCTGTTCTGTCATATCTTCACTCTGTCAAAGCCAAATTTGAACCAGATGCTTATTTCCGAATGTGAGCTCAGAAAAATCCTGAATTTAATTATTTGTGCAGCACTTTGGTTTATGAACCAACAAAGTGACTTGAAGTGAACTGTTCAGGCTAATTGGTGAATGTTACACCTGCTGAATACATCATACTAAATATTTCCAAACCTCAGTGATGTTTTCAAACGTTGAAAATAACTCAAATGGGATTTGCTTGTCTTGCAGCTAAAGCAGTGAAGTACTCAAATGATTTACTATAGTAAAAGTACTATTGCCATAGTGTGAAAATAACCTCTTACAAGTACTGGATTCATAATATTACTGAAGTAAAAGTACAGAAGCATTAGCTGAAAAATAATGAAAGTACCAAAAGTAAAAGTACTAATGTACTAAAAAGTACTTTATGTAGAATGGCTGATTTCATATCAGTGAAAATGATCTAACAGGATTCAAACGACTGATGCATTAATGTGGTTCTTCACTTTAACGTTCATGAAATGATTTAAATTACATTTTTAATCATAATTTGTTACTCTACAAGCTGCTGCATGGCTTGGAAATTTCACACTGGGATCAATGGAGACTTAAGATTTTACTGTAGCTCGTATTATTAACAAAAAGTAACTAGTAATTATTGTTATGAAATAAATATAATGCAATAAAAGGAGCCTACAACATGTAATACACTGGGTAGAGTAGGAATACCTCAAAATTGTACTTAATTGCAGTACTTATTTAAAAGTATTTAGTTACTTTCCACCTCTGTGTATAGGACACAGTGATACAGACACACTGATTATTTGCTGGTCAGCCACTTCCTTTTTTTCTCTTATCAAGCACATCACTTCCTCATCATTCTAACAAATGGCTTGTGTCCTCCAGCAACAAACATCTGACTGCGTTTCCTCCACCACATGACCTCATGTAATCCTCTCTATCGAGTGAGTGCACACATTTTGACACAAGATACAAACAGGAACTTTAATCTGTTCAAATTCCTCCTCTGGTACGAGCAGCTAGCAGAGAAGTGTTTCAAGCCTTCCACCCCTTGTGTTCCCCCCAACTTTTGACAACTGCCAGAAAAATAAAATAAAACCTGTCTTAACTAAAGGAATGTAAACAAGTTATTAATGTTAATATTGCTGACTTATAGCTGACAGTGTGGTTTCGTCTGAGCTTTCCACTTGTCATGGTAAGAGATGGACAGAGAAATGATCGCGTTTGCTTCTTTAAGGATGTTTCATGATCCCATGGGAGTTTCAGGAGAAAATATAATCATATAGAAAGACAGACGTGTAGACACACACACACACAATGCTAGAACATAAAGCCTGACTTTATTGTTTTTCATATATTTCTATGATTATTCAAGTATAGTCACAGACCTGAGCTGGTCACCCCCATACAGCAGTCTGCTGCACACACTGCTGACATCATCCTCACTGCATCTTTTTCCCTTGAACGATGTGTGTTTCCTTCTATGCTAACTTTCCCTAACTTTTCCCTTTGATTTCTACACTACAGAGGCTTTTAACTAAAATGACTCTACATTTGATGTTCTGCTTATACTGGTGCTGGTTAGTCCCACACAGGGACTCTTTGTCCCATGTGTTCTCCCTGACATATAGTAGTGACCTCACTCCTTTACTTGATCCATTAGTTCATCCACTAATCAGCTGCTGTGCATGACACATGACGGCACTTGAAGCGGGTCAATTGTAATATACATCCTTACTCGTGGCAGATTGGCTTTTTACTGGGCTTATGTTGTGTCGTCTGGCCAAAAACATCGGTTAGTCCTTATCCTGAAAAACTTGATTGTTGTAATGTTTGTGGTTTACTAGTATGCTGAGCAGCCAGGGAGAGTTATGTATGAATATAATTACATTTCACATATTTTTTCACTTTAGTCTAGGACTAACAAGTACTAACATACAAGAAAGCTGTTTTTATATTTCCACATCTTGTGGATTAGCAGTGATAAAAATATGTGTCCATCTTAAATCTACATAGTAAACACTTGTTTTTAATTATTTACACTGATGGTGTCTTTCATCCTCAAATTTGTTCAGTAGTTGTGCTGAAATGTTCTACATTCATTCATAACTATAAGCCTAGTACCTACTTTTTTCTGATTCTGGCAAGAAGGCCACAAAAGATGAATGAAAATATTTGCCTCATTCATTCTCACGAGGATCCAATCTGTCATGCAAAATAATATTCAAAATATAAAACAACTAAATCTCAGTATTGTTGCAGCGGGCTCTTAAACATTGTCCTTTTGTTGTAGATTAATAAGTCAAACATTTTATTTCGAATTACCACTGTGCTCTGATGTGTATAGTATAGTATGAATTATTTTTCTTAATGTGACCATATTTCATAGAAACCAAGCATCAACATGGCCAAAAGGATAAAATCAAGAGAGACAAAAAAGACAAAGACTGTTTCCAGAGACAACTCCCAGACCACTGATGCCTCCTGATTCCATGGAAGCAAAGCCTCCACTGTGACAAAGCAAGAAACACACAGGTTTGTTCAATATATCATTCCATGTTTAATTTTGTGTGAACTAAATATTTCTTTCAGATAAACATTTCAGACCAGATTTTCCCCTCTCAACTCAGGACATTAAAAGTGACACCAAATGATATTCATATAAATCCTCCATAGTGCAACTATAGATGTGTATGTGAACTAAGACCATTAATAGATATTACAAAAACACATTGGTTCAGTCTGATCCAAGCAACGAAACATAGTGTGTCAGTTTAAAAAAAACATGTCAAAAGAAAAGCAAGTGGAAGAAATTCAAGGCACTTTATCTTTCGTAATTATACGTGTCATTACGGCGTGAAGGGAATTCACACAACAAGACAACATGAACAAAACATATTGACCCGTGGATCCAGTTTGGAAATCAAAGACAGATTCAGTGATTGAAAAGGCACGTTTCTGTCTCAAACAGATGAAGCAGTCCAAAAAAAAAGACAAAAAAGAAAATACGCTAACAAACATCATCCATAAAGTGCATCAGATGACCTTTGTTCAGGCCTAATTTGGGATAATTCCAACATCATCATCGCCAAAGACAACAGCTACCATGCGGAACCTTTGCCTGTTGAGAGTTATTTGGGTCTTATATATAAATATGGCTTTTGGAAGTGACGTGTAGGCCTGTTTACAGTTGTGACGCTGATACAGCGCCGCTGAACATGCTTATGTCACCAGCACTACGGTTTTGCATCTTATTTTCCAAGTTGTCAACTTTTGGGCAAAACCCTGTAAACTTGGACAGGGGACGAAATCTACGTCACGCTTACCCACATGGATGCAGAAAGCAAACCGGCCTCTAGGGTCTGAGCTCAACTCCCCCCCCCACCCCCACCCAAAGAGCACCACTTCAGTTTAATAAAGAGCATCATTCTGCATTCTCGAGTCTCTTAAATCACCCAAATGACAAACTCGTTTACTTGTAGTTATTTATGTGCTGGGATTTTGAGATATTTGGCTCTAAAATGTCTTCGCTCACCACAGTATGTTGAACGATACCACCCCAAGATCTCTCTTCAAACTGTTCAAAGTGCAGTTTCTGGAGACGGATTACAGCTTCCAGTTTCTGCAATGCATTTCCCTTTACTTTGAGCACCAGAAACACAATTTATCCGAAATGTATCACAGAAAGAGGCAGAAACGAAGAGGTGGATTTCTTAAAATATTCTGCATGGAGACACCCCAATAAGGATAATTACAAAAGTGTGTTTTTTCAGAAGTTGGGCGAACTGATCATTTAATAATTTCCACATCACAATATTTAAACAGACCTTTAGGCATCTGATACGAGTCCAGGTCCAGACTATACTCTATGAACAGGCAAGTAGCCAGAAGAGGTTTTAGTGTTGTAAATATTTACGCATCCAGCTTAAATGGGTGTCATCAATGCCTAAGCAGAAAACCATTGAGCACTGAAAAAATGCGTTTGTGTGTATGAAAGTGGACAAGTCAGCAGTTACATTCCTCTAAATGCAATAATAGGCCACATTTCCTTGGGTTTGTCTTGGTACAGTATGTTACAGATTTGAGTGTCTCTTGCAGGACTTGGTTTACTGCAAATCACACATGGCACTAAAAACATGAGGGAATGTAGGCTTTTAGATGGGAATCTGAGTTTGACTTCGAGTGAAAACACAATGAAGCTTCTCATGATAGGAGGTCCACCTATACCCGCGAAAGTCGGCAGCAAGACGAAGAAGAAGTTCTTCTTGCAAACACGAAGGGAGAAATCCTCTGTGACACCACCTGCCTACCAGTGCTTGTCCTGAGGCATTATCCTATACTTTATTACTCTACAGCCACATGGGGGCGTTGTTTGTCCAGTTTGAGAGGAAGGCCTCCTGGCAAAAGTGACGAGCCGAAATGTACATCTGCACACATGGATGAGATGAAAGTGGTGCAGATTGTCACAGTTGTGAGAGTGATCAAAGCATGCAGTGACGTGAGTCTTTTCTTCTTCTTCTGGTCAATAAGCCAAACAATGTCTTTGTGACCACAGGATTAATGATTCAATCTGGTGGCCGCAGTAAGACGTTCACAAGTGGGGGCCATGGAATTCCAGATATAAATCTCCCAGGAAGTTGAAAGAAGAATTTAGACTTCTTTAGGTGTCAGATAAAAGATCCCATTTTCAGTATAAAACCATTCATTTTAACCAATTAGAGAGGCTTTGAGGTAAAGGTTATATCAGATCCAACTGGAAGGTGAAACAGCTATTGTAAAGGAGGAGTTGTGATGTGTGAAGAGAGGGCAGTTCAACATAAAGAAGGTGGAGTGGTGTAGTAGGGAGAGGAGGAGACTGAGAGGAACTGCGGGGGGAGACTGGTGTCGGCTATCAGTGTTACGGCTTCTGATGGTAAAGCTGGGTGACCTGGATGACAGGAGGAGAGGCACTGAGTGACGGACCGCACCAACAGGCAGAGGATCGCACCAGCTGGACCTCACACCTTCCACTGGAGAGAGAGGGAAAAGATCACAGCAGGAAAAAGCATTTTTAACATCTGTCTCAAATTAAATGCATTAGAACATAAAGAGGGACAGCCTGAGAGGGTGCAAGGAGCAATGCACAGTAGAGAAGAGGTGCTAGAATGGCCCCGAATGTGGGAGTCGTTCATGTAGAAATACACAGCACAACAGTAAGTTACAGGTACACAGCAGGAAAACAGGTGTTCTCTCTCCTATCTCACACTGCATGACAAAAAAAACAAACATATGAGGGCCTCTTATTACTGCTCTACATGATACTGTCCAGTCGCTTTGTATTCAGACCCCCTTTTTTGCCCATCAGTCTACATGTAAAACCCATTGTGACAAAGTGAAAGTGAAATATTTTTGACATTTTTGTAGGACTCTTCTAGATTGAGAAAAAGAAGGCTGAGCAAGAGCACAAAGAGTCTGTGGTCTGATGAGACAAAATGTAACTTTTTGATTAGAACTCCCAACCACTATGTCTGGTGAACACCAGGTGGTGATAGAATCATGCTGGGGGGGCTTCTCAGCAGCAGCATGGACAGGGAGACTAGTCAGAACTGAAAAAAGGATGAATGCAGCCAAATACAGAGAAGTCCTTAAAGAAAACCTTCTCTGGAGTGCATGAGACCCGAGAGTGAGGCGACAGTTCACCTTTCCACTGTGATCCTGAACAGTCAACGCTGGAGCGGCTTTGGGACATAGCCCTGATTGTCTACTTCAGATCTCTCAATGAATGCTTCCCATCCAACCAAAAGAACTTGAGAGAAATCAGTCAGGAGTGAGAAGAGACTTATGTGGGAACATTCAAAGTTGTAACTGCTGTCAAAGGGGCTTAATTGAGGAGAGATTTCTGGTTTTATTTCCAATACATTTACAAAATGTCATGCCATTATAGATCATTGTGTGTAGACTGTTGAGCAAAAATAGCACTTTTTCCATTTCAAAATAAATAAAGTCTACAAAGTGTGTAAAAAGTGAAGGGGTCTGATTTGATTGTACAACATGAATGAATTTTTTAAAGATTTAGTTCTGTGCCACTGACTTTCGGTTTTCACACTTTGGCAGAGACGTTATAAACTATCAAGACAACAGATGTGAGGAGGAAAGAGGAAAACCTGAAATCCAACAACCTACAATACCTGGATTTGAGCACATCCCACCATGTATGTGAAGAAGAGGCATTAACAGCATGTGTTAGTCACGTATGATACACAGAGCACAACACACTGCGGTACAATGACTACACACATACCACATCTGGGAACAAATCATTTTCAGGTCACTCAAAACTAAGAATAATTTGGTCAGGTGTTAAGACACCACACTATAATCTAAATTACCTTTGTGTCACTGATGAAGTTTGACCATTTTTACTGAATTAAGTGGACTGAAAGTGAAAAACGTCCTGACTGCAAGCTCTTACAAAGAGAGATCTGGACATGAAAATAATGCAAACTGATCCTTTAACAGAACACCAGCATAACAGTACAGCAATTAACAGAGGGATGCACATTAATGAGAAAAAGAGAATAGTGAAAGGACAGGGTTAGCCTGCTGACTGGTTTATGAAGTACCTCATGTTATGGGGCTCTTTTTTCACACTGGGGCAGCACTGCTGTGAAATATGATGGCAAAAAAAAGAAAAACATTTTTAAAAGGCAACTCAGCTCAGCTGTGATGATGAAAACAATAAAAGGTCTTAACCTTTCTACTTTCAAATGACAAACGTTCACGCTTAAAGAACAAATCACAGACACGTGTTCTAGTCCAAAAGTCAAACCTGAGAACACACATTAATATTAAACTTCTGGAAATGAGCACTGACATATTCAGAGCTGCTTTATGTCGATTCTGATGTCATCAGTGGTTAACAAACATTAAGAAAACAGACAGTGACTTCTGTCATACGTCTGCCTCCGTCTCCTGAGAAGAGAAGCTCAGATGTAAGAACTAAATAATTAAATAAGCTGATAAAACAAAGAGAATGTGATCAGTTTAGTTTCATTTTTAAGACAAGCGAGAGCTTCTGTTATCACCTGTGTGATTGCTGGTTCAATGAAATCCACAATCTTCTTCAGTGTAAATTGTAAAAGCAGCCTATGAAGGGTTAACCTGAATTGTGTTATTGCCATGTTTGCTTAAGCATCAGAGTATGTCTTCCATGAGTAGGAGCAGAGATCAGGGTTATGGCGCATTAGTGGCTCCTCCCTCCTCCTATGTGATCTGATTAGGTGGTAGAAACAGGCAGGAAGATCTGTCTATACTAAGTTTAGTATCATATTACTCAATTAGCCAAGATCTTATTTCCTTTAACCAAAGACCGATCGAGACCTGTAGTTGATGCAGGCCTTCATTTCCCCTGCCTTTACACAGTAGCAAGAAAATTGTGTACACTTTGGATTTTTCTGCATTAACTGGTCTGCATTAACTAATTGTGATCTGATCTTCATTTAAGTCCAGTGTAAACACAATGTGCTTCAGATAATCACACAAAAAGTCCAAACTCTAAATGTAGCTCTAAGCCAAGCCTCCAATCTGGTTTCACTGATTTGACTCCAACCAGCTTCTGCTCACCATTAACCAGGTACTTGGCAAGAACAACACTATGTAATACAATAAAATAAATTGTATTTGTTCATGATTGTAATTTAGACAAAGTTCAGACCAGGTTTGAACAAATGTAAACAGAAATGGGTTCCCTCACTTTTTCCTGCTGCTGTATTTGTAAAAGATAAAAATCAAATTCATCCTCCATCTGTTTCACATTAGTCATGCTCAGTAGTTAATGGGGCATAATCCCTGCAACTTCACTAAAGTGTCATTGTGGTGTTTATTTGTGCGTGTCTTCCGTGTGTGGGGTCGGCGTGTGGTTTTTACCCGCCGTCGTCGGGCATGTCCTGATCAGCCTCTGCAGTGGACGACTCCACGTCTGCGTCTGCACTGCTCTCACTGCCCTGAGCTGACAGACCACACGGAGACTCTGGGCTCACATACTCACCACTGGGACAGGCAGACACACACAAACAGGCTGTTTATACTGACTTGATTACTTCATTTAAGGCCATTTTAGCACTGCAGCTATCACAGTCATATATTCTTCCTATGATGTATGATGGTGAACCACATGCATGTATGTGTTTTTATGTTACATGTGACCCCTTATGTTCTACTAACTTGATTTGTTTCTCCAGCTGCACGATGGCCTGCTCCTTCTCCTCCAGCCTCCTCTTCAGGGAGACAATCTCCTTCTGCTTCTCTAGCAGCTCTTTCTGGAGACGATAGTTGCTCTCCTCCAGAGTCTCACAGAACGCCTGGAGGGAGGCAAAGACAGAAGAGGTTTGTTGCTTCAGAGCAGTCTGCACATTCAACCAGTCATTTGTTAAATCCAGAATGAAAGAGTTTTAAACATAAAGGGGTGAGATGTCAGCCTGAAAAAGTAAAAGGGACTGAGAGACTAGTCAGAGTTGAGAGACGGACAAACACAGCCACATACAGAGAAGCTCCTGAATGTGACCTTAGACTGTGAGAGTTCACAATAAAAAGTGCAAAAAGTGAAGAATATGTTCTGAATCTCTATTTACAGACTGCTGTAGCATGCCATCAAGCTACTTCATATCCATGTAAAATGTAATGTGTTCAAGTAGATGAATATAAAGATTTTTGGTAACAAAAGAACGTTCTTTAAAAAAAGGTCTTGAGGTCATGTGTATGCACACTTACCCTGCTCTCCTCCAGACTATCAAACGGCCCAGGAGGGTCATCCAGACATAAAAACTCCCTCACTGCCTGACTGTAAAGAAGAAAGGGTGGTGGTGTGATATCCGTGTTTTTATTGGTTCCACATAACACTGACAGGATCAACTTGTCTGCACTGATAAAACGAGAGCATGGATATGGGCTATGACCTCACATAATAACCAACACATACCAGTTGGCAATGTCCTTGTGCGCGACCAGATTTTGCAGAAAGGCTTGAAGTCCCATCTGCCTGTCTTCCAGGAAGTCGCTGTCGTAGTTGTCTTTGAACCACCTCTTAGGAGGCAGAGAGAGGCGGAAGCCTGGAAACATCTCCTTCAGCTGCAACACAAACACACAAAACAGTGTTTACTGCTGCACACACAGATTTAAAAAAAAAAAAGCAAATCACTCACCCGCCCTCCTGCACCTGTTATTATATGTAAGGCTGTCACAAATAAACAATCATTTTAATGTTCTGAATTAAAAATATATCCACACATAACTAATTACATATAAGCTTAGTTTGGCAAAGCTTTTTTTGGAGGAGATTATGATATGTCACAGTAAGAAAAACACAGGTGTCAATAATAAAATGAGAAAAATTGAACCATTTCTGTCCTGTATGTACTGACCGGCATGTTTCAGTCAGAAAATAAACTTCAGTGCTCTCCTGCTGCTATTCTGTGTTTCTTTCATACTGTATGTCTCTGCCAGTTCTGTCTCTTTCCCATCAGTGTATTCAACATAGACTGTCAACAACACATGATGACAAATAAGATGTACAGTGTCACAAACAAAAAAAGAAAATGCCCCATCTCCACTGATATCTCTTGTAGCACTGCTCACCCCATCAGGAACTTAACAGTTCTGAGATTTCACCTGAGGCTCCCTCAGAGCTGCTCTTTGAGTAGGTTGATTGTGTGATGTGAAAACTCAACTACTGGAGCTTTTATCAGCCGCAGAATACAGCAGGTGTCAGGCCAGACTGAGTGACTGTTTGCAACGTTCTGCATTGAACGACCAAAAGCAAAGTTTCTCACGTGTTTTTCATCAAAGAGCTAACCAAACACTTTACAACAAATTCTATTGTAAATAGACTTTATTTAACTTTATTATATTAGTGTCAACATCTACAGACGACCAGCATTTTTAATGTAACCAACTATCCTGTATCATTAATACATTTCTGTCATTTGTAACAACCCAACTGTTGGAAAACTGACAATAAATTCAGCAAATTAAGATCTTAGCTGTGGATAAACTCCTGCCTCCATACACATACATGCATTAGGAGGCGCAGATCCCCTGATACAACACGGCAGCCGAGTTGATGCATCACCACCAATGGACAGAAGCAGGTCAAGCTACATCCATGGCTGTGTCCAAAATCACTCCCTACTCACTTCTTATATAGGATGTTTGCCATTTTGTAGTGGTGTCCAAATGTTGAGAGAGACACAGTTGATACATAGAGCAAACTGTCAAAATAAAAGAAATCCATGGTGGAAAGTGACTTATTAGTCTCTGAGACACTGTAGTGTTAGTTTCATTTACAGTCGGACTTTAATTTAAAAGTGAAGCGGCATCGCTCCGTAATGATCTCTCACTCATTCAGCTGTCTTATTATGCACATGTGCTCTCTGGGAGAAATCTACCTGGGTAAAACTGTCTTACTATTAAAATGTATCATTGCACCATTATATGATTGATACCATGAAATGACACTTTTTTTATCATGTAAAAATTAATACTGGCGTTATTGCGGAAGGTTTGACATGGCACACCTCTAGTTAGCATGGTAGGGCAGAATGTGGAAGACAATGGTGTGGTTATAATGGACTAATTAGCATTTAAAGCAACAGTGTTCAATGTGAGGAGGGTGGCTACAGACAGGTTTAGAAGTGGACTGTGGTCTATGACCTTTGTGGATTATTTACACAAGTCTTCTTAGGATCCCAGAGGCCTGATTATATTTGATGAAATAACATGGGACCTTTAAGATAAAGGAATTTTTAGCAGTATGAGGTTATTGATATTATTTTAATAACAGACCTGGCTGTTAGTTAACTCAGCAGGATGTGGGCTGGTACGTGTATGCACCTACACCTACTCTACTTGTTTTCAAACTTGACAGCCTGAGACACCTGCGTTAATAGAAGTGAAGAGCAACGTTGCGTGAGACCCAAACTACTACAAAAACAATGTGTGGGGGAAGCACTGCATGTTGAACACCTGATGTGTTCACCGTACCTGGTGAGATATTGCTTATCTCATTTTCATGTGCATGTTTGGCTCTGTAAGGATTACATGAAGCATTATTCTAAAGTATAGGTTCTGGAGTAAAACAACATTTATGTGCTCATATGTATGTGACAACAAGTCTTGGTCACTAACTATTCTTCTGAAGTTTCATATGGTAATTTTGAATAGGAACACTGCAGCCACCTATTCTCATTTACTGCACATACACTACTCACAAAAAGTTAGGGATATTTGGCTTTCGGGTGAAATTTCAGGATGAACCTAAAATGCACTA
>JAUMHL010000013.1:33346552-33359161 GCA_032362345.1 Sandelia bainsii
TGTGAACTTTTTACGTTTTCCATAAATTTCACCCGAAAGCCAAATATCCCTAACTTTTTGTGAGTAGTGTATATGCTCATCAATCTACAAGTACAAATGTCCCTGATGTTAAAAACATATGCAACCTAGTATGGCCAACGAGACTTAAAAAAGAAAAGAAAAGAGTGTTCTGCAAAGAATGAACACCACAGCTGCTACTGTGGAACAGCCACAGGAATGGAGAAAAGGATGTCCACACCCACCTCTCTGTCCTCTCTGCTTGTTTTTTGATGGTGTTCCCATCTATTGTGTTTCTAAGCTCCCTGTATTGTATTACAGTCTGAAAATTTTGTTTTTAAATTGTTCACTGAATGTTTTCATCAATATTTCGCCAGGCCTGCAGAGATCCTTTTCGGTCTCTGTGTTGTAGCTTTCTCTATTTTTCATTTTTATTTTTTCTATTCTTTCACTTGACATTTTTCCCTTCTGCAAACTCTAACATCCCTATCGAAACCACGAGAGACTTGCTGTAAGGGAACAGTAGGCTTCTTTGTGTAGCTCTAATCACTTCCACAGTGCAGTCAAAAACAAAAGACAGTCTAAAAAACAGTGCCTGCAAACATGGACATGTGATCACCAAACTGAGTTTATGCTGGAACTGAAATTTGGGACAGCCCACGATTTCCATGCAACCACACATCCAGACGCACCTTGTCGTTGAGCCTAGAGAAGTCTGTGTATCTTCTAAAAATAACCCAGCTCTCGTCTGGGGTCTTCCTGACCAGGATCTTGTACACCTATAACAGAGAAGAGACGGCATACACGCAAATGTATATAACAGTTGCCATAACAACCTGTTTCTCCATGCTTGGTGAAAGGTAATTAGGTCATTTGTATCCGAATAATAAAGAGGGTGTGCTGAGTAAATGTTGACATTAGGCCTTTAATCTCTAAAATGAATCATGAGTATCCTGTTTGTTAAAGTGTTTCGAGTCACTATAGTACAATGTGTCAAAATAGGCTAAATACTGTTAATCTGAGCTCTTGCTGTCATGATGTTGCATTTCATACCGTGAATTTGGCCCTCTCCTCCATGACTTCATACCCCAGCACCGTGGGGGTTATTGGCCTCTCCTCGCCTTGCTGGCTCCCAGCAGGATCCGATATGGAACGGGGGCAGCTTGAGTATTGTACTGAGGGCTCCAGAGCCCCATTGACCCTGGCCTGAGTCACGGGGCTCTGGATGGGCGGCGGTGTCCTGCTGCGGTTGCCTCTGTCCTTGCAGCGGGATTGGCGCTGGGAACCTAATCCTCCACATCCACTTCCGTGGTAGGAAGAGGACTCGGAGCTGATGGAGACGCTGCCTAGTGATGACGCTCGCTGTGGCCGTCTGAGCTGGTTGCTGCCACCTGACAAGGCTCTGTCCATGGGCACAGGGACAGGCACAAAGGGTGATGCCATCTTCCTGAGCTGCACACACCTGCCCCGCCACTGCAGTTGTCAGCTAGGATTCTCACAAAAACACCAAGCTTGACTCGCTTCAGTGCTGCTGCGCAATGAGGGAGTGAAGCAGTGATGCTCAGCTCTCCCTGAGAGGGGCTGATGAACACTTTGAACACCCTGTGCAAAAAAGGACATATTCACCATGATTTCAATTAACTGCAGGCTTATAAATATAGAATTGTCCATAAAGAGCCCAATCTGTCAGTAAACATTACCCTGAAATAAGGTTATCAGACTGTAAGGGCAGATGAATTATTGACATGATCCACGTCATTCATAATTTATAGATTTGTGCATTATGTGTAAAGTTCATGATGGAAAAAGCCTGTAAAGACTTGATTTGTGTTCAGACCGGGACACTGGCGGCTCTCTGTCAACAATGTTCACGTTGATACAGCTTCAGTGGCAAAAATCCATAATGAAGAGCATATATAACGTGTAGAAAAAACTATCTGTGTCATTTCAAACCCTGTGATGGAGGAGAAAACGCACAGCGCTACATACAAAGATGACAAAGTAAACGCAAGGTTACAACACTACACAATTTCTGCTCACTCGTACAACTACGTTACAGTTCACAAACTTGACGAAGGAGCCAACACTACAACATAACAAAACACTACCTGCACAATATCTATACTTTTGTTGAGGTTTCATGTTTTAAAATGCAAGCTAGCTAACTGCGATTCATAATGTCGATTTAAGAACTAGCACAAACTCCATTCACAAAACGTGGGATTGTACGTTCGTTAACGTTAATATTTCCTTGCTTTTGGATTCAGCTCAAACTAGCAGCTATTTTCTAAGAATTTACAGTTGCTGGTTAAGCTAAATCGTTTCAGTATAAAATCAGCATGACAATCGCCGCAGCTAACGCTACAACTTAACTAGCGTTAGCTAGCGTCACTTAGTGGTGCTTGACAGTTGCTAGTCACAACAATCCCAACAAAGTAGGTTAACCTCAATTCTATTCAAATTAAAGCTGCCTTTGATAGTTAATTTACGCCGAACCGAGCAGCAACTCTTAATAATTCGCCAAAGAGCTACTATTATTTTCTTTCAGGTATTTTGCCAATAATAACTACAGCAACGCTTAATATGTATATTTTTCTAAGGTGTTTTGCGTGTCCTTTATTCGCGCTGAAAGACTGAGAGATACTAGCTAACATAACATTACGTTTACGTTAGCTGGTAGCGCTAAGCTACTGGACCTGCACCCTATGGACGCAAAGCTAATATGTCGCACGATGACAAGGACCTTCGCTTACCTTAGGAAACCAGTGTCCTTCCCCTTCAGAAAAAGTAAAATATTATACACATAACGCCCGATGTCAGATGGTCCTGTTGCTGTTTATCCACGGCATCTCCTCCCCTGCCTTGTTCACGTTGGCTTGCACGGGTTAAGTCCACAAGCAGCAGTGCTTAAAGGTAGCCAGCTGGGGGCGCTGTAACACATAAGATGCTGGACGAAGAGGAAAGTGTCAACGCAAAACCACGCAATGTGAGATCAGAGCAATGCAAACACGTTATAACCGAATGTACCGTATAACACTTTTTAACTCAACCCAACTTTCCCCTTCTTTTTGTAATCACTGATGTCTTTCAAGCCAAGTAGATGGTAATAATTCATGTTGGCACAAGCAAAATCCACAACCACACATTTTCAGCATAGACAGACAAAAAATGAAGCACTCAAATAATATCTTGTGCATGTCTTGTGGTGACTAATCATTATATTCTTCAGATATTTTCTCTTGTCTATTTTCAGACTTTGTTTGAACCAGTTGAAATATTTCTTGTCTCACGCAGCCACATAACCTGTATCATGTTTCTACAGCAATGTTCCTGAAAAAGATTAGCCTACTCATTCTCTTTCTGTTCCCCTTTTCTGCCCAGGTTCTGCTCAGATGTGTGTGCTTTGCCAGAGCACACCCACTGGCACGATTCATGAGCCCAAGCAAAAAATATGGGCGTCTTCCACTGGGTGTGTGAATGGGAGACGCTCTCTCAAGTCACAGCCAGGCTTACTTGAAGCTTGGGTGTGTCAGCGTGTATAACACAGAGCTGGCTCAAACAGATCAGTTCTTCCAGTAACTAAAAAGTTACGGATCACTTGTTGACTTGAAGAAGAGTATTTGTCAGTAAGTACAGGTGTGGTCTTATTAATGAAAGTGATAGGGCCTGATAAGGGGGCCAACTGATTTAGAATCTTTTCAGCTGGTTTGTGAAATTGGTGTGAATTTATTTAGTTTGCTGAAATTTTGCTTTTGTTTATGAATAAGCCACCAGAGAAGGAGAGTATTGTTTCAATATTTGCAAAAGCTACTTAAATGCGTCTGTATATTCTCTGTACTCTAGCATCTAACACACTGTTAACTGTTGCGTGTATAACTTCTCTTGCATCAGGTACCATGACATCATCAACCCCACTCTCCAAGGCCAACGCCAGCTTCTCTCTGGATTTATCCAAAAAGCTGGGTGATAACAACAAGACTGCAAACCTCTTCTACTCTCCTTTGAGCATCTCCTCAGCTCTGGCTATGGTGATGCTGGGGGCCAAAGGCAACACAGCCACACAGATGTCAGAGGTACGCTTCACACAAACACACACACACACACACACACACACACACACACACACACACACACACATTAAAACACAAAGTGTGAACAGGACAAAAGTTGCAGTTGTCATGTTAACACGTCCATTTTGACCAGACTGTTAATAAAAGCATGGATTCAAATGTGATTGCAAGTGAGTGCTTCTGGTTTATCCCGTGGTTGGAGTTGTGCCACCATTTTACTGAAAAGAAAAAGAAAAAAGGGCGTAGGTTCAGGTTTCAAGCTCTGTCATGTGCACCAGTTGCATAATACACTGGACTTTTTAATGTTAGAAAAGCTTATTCATTTATATTCAACAAAAGTATACTATACTAAACTAAAGTACACTGATCAGCTACAACATTTAATACACCTGGTGGTGTTAATGTTGTGGTGGACAGAGGCCAGTATAGACAGTCTGACTGGTCTGCAGCTGCACAGTCCCACACACAGTAAACGGCTGATGGGTGTATACTAACTATATCTGACAAAACTGAAAAAAACATGAATCATTCACAGCAGTGTGAATGTAAATGTCTCTGCAATGTTAACTCCTCTTTTTGTCACATGAGGTGTGGTTGAATTAAGTTTCTACACAGATACTGATTACTCATTCAGTTGACAAACATGATTTGGGGCAAAAATAAATAAATACATTTACTCACATACAAGATTTGTTTTCTTTACACTTCTACTATACTACATATGAATATATATGCAAATATATGCAAATATTATACTTTTTTTTTTATCAAGTATAGTAATTGTAGTTGCCAGTTATAATTTTTACATGAATGTTATGTACATGCAAAACATATGATGTCCTTATGAAATATACATTTTTATTTATTAAACAACATGGCATTCACAGGAATCTGTAAAATTTGCTACAAATGTTCTTACGCTAATTCATCAACAATAAAAATTAGGTAATATAAAATGCAATATAACACTGTCAGGGGGCATTTTTCCTGCAAAATGCTTTTACTTTTAGACTTCATGTTTATTTTGTTGTTTAGTTCGAATCCATGACCTTTACTTGGTATTGCTCCATTTATTAAGTAAAGGATGTTAATACTTGTACAATATGTTGTTATAGTAATGTTAAATGTTATTCCCAAAACTAGTCTGTGATCCAGAAAAAATAAGGAAGATGGGAAATTAGGATCATTCTTTAACTTGAATGAATAACAATAGACCCTAATTTAACTGTATTTTATGTCCTGAAAGTACTGTAACCCTGGCAACCTGGTTCTCATGTGTTGCAGTAATTACTAATAAAGTGTGGCCTTTGTTCCTGTGAAATGGGAATGTTGATGGAGCAACATGTGCTTTTCCTGCCGACTGTGAGGTTGATAATTGAAGCTCCACTGTACAGAGTGTGTATGCATGCCTTAGTTTGTATGTGTCCTTCTACCTTAAGTTTAAAGAGATTTCCTGCCCATTGATTTGCCCTGCCACACAGACACAAACACACGCACGCACGTGTGTGAAAGAACACAATGTTGAACTTAAGAGAGATCCTAATAAGAGAGAAACCACTACTTCCACCTCCAGGCCCTCCACTTCACTGAGGCACAGCAACCGAAGCAGGAAGAAGCCCAACAACAGCCGCAGACGCAGTCGCAGTCGCAAATGCAGTCGCAGATGCAGACACGGATGCAGATGCGGACACAGATACAACAGTCCAGCAGATTGCCACAGTATCTTCTCAAGGTGATGAAAGCACCAACAAAAAAGGGATGATTGATGGTTAGAGTGGGTGTTGTATGTGTATTTCACACTTCATTTCCCACTGCTTCACTGTTGGAAATATACAGCTTAATGTGCTCAACAAGATAAGCCAAGCAGATTTATGCAGCAGATGGGAAATTCAGTGTCTTGACAAGAAAAGGCTTTCACATGGCTGATTTCATAGTAACGTTTGAATGCATGACTTGTATCAGTTTAGCTTTTTTCCATATTATTTCCAAAAGATGCTGGAGCTGTCATGAAGAGAAATTAAACTTCAGGATGATGCAGAATTTTGCTGAATGTCATTCTAATTACAGTAAATGATGAGAACACTGACACTGAAGCATCCACATGATAGCATTCCTACCAGCACAATACCATACACAAAGTGGCCAATACAGCAGCATGAAAAAGTAAGAAACTGACCCTGTAACAGAAATGTTACGTTTATAGGGAAAGTTCATGATGTCAGCATCCCAGTCCAATTTACAATTTAGTGGTAATCGGCAGAATCTCCAATTTTGTGCAGCTGATGGAATAGCCAGACACTAACAGGATATTGTCAGCGTATAAACTTATTTCATGATGGTGTGACGTCACCAGGTAAAAGTCTTTAAAGACAGTGGTTGTCTCAATACGGTAAAAACTGTTTCTGGCTCAGTGTTTCTTTGTGACACACAGGTGTTGTCTGCTTCTTTGCAGTGCCTGAAACCCCAGGACTGTCAGGATGATGTCCACGCTGGCTTTGCCCAGCTGCTGAGCGAGTTCAACAAGGCCGGTGCTCCTTATTCCCTCAGTGTTGCCAACAGGCTGTATGGGGAGAAATCCTACCAGTTTGTTGAGGTGTGTGAGTGAATTCACATACAGCCCTATAATTTGCTGCGTGGATATGGCAACATGGCCTTTAAAGGTGCTGCAGGGTGAAATGCATTGCAGCAAAAACAAGATGTAAGACTCTATATGGACAATAGCATAAAAGAAGTACAGTATATTATTGTGACAGACCTGAATACTGCATCCATCCATGTATTGTCTTAACCGCTTGTCCCTATATATCCCTGCTGTCATTGTGCGAGAGGCAGGTTACCTGAATAGTCTATATATGAAAAATAACTTCACACAAAATGCATTTGTACTATATGTCTACATTTGGTTTACATTAATTGAATTTAGGAACGTTTGAGCATTATTTTAATCATAGATTATTTAACTGCGTTTACCAGAAACAGTTCATGACACTATTGTTGTGACTTTAGCAGTGAATCTGTATATTGCTGGTGTCATTAATTACAATATGTACAGTGCTGTACACTGTATCTTACTTATGTAATGTTCCTTATCAGAAACAGTGTGCTATAGCTGTTGTAGTTCTTTCCAAACCCAAGATTCCTGTTGCTTTCAATGCTCCATTCAAATTGCCTTTACACCTTAAAAACATGATCATATCATAGATTAACAGGCACAATTAAAAGAAATAACCAGTATTCTCCTGCCTGTGAACTATTTAATTGTGTTCTGAGTATTGAGATGGTCTGTTTATGATTCCAGGATTTTTTAGCAAAATCCAGAAAGCACTACAATGCCGAGCTGGAGCCTGTGGACTTCAAAACCAACGCAGAGGAGGCCAGGGTCAACATCAATAACTGGGTGGACAAGCAGACACAAGGTAAGATCTCACAAGCAGCGTGTTAATCCAAGTGCCCCGCCAAAGCTCAACTCATCTTATGAGACAGACGGTGTTAGTTCAGCATTAATAAATGATGTTAGCAAATCCTTCTTAGCCTCTGTGAATCTTCAAGGATCAGTGCTCGCTCCTTGTTGTGTCATGTTCTGTTTACAGGTTGCCATAGACTCATATAATCAACACGCAATATTTCATTTTCTATTTCCACTTCCAGTTTAATCCAGCATTAAAAAAGCATTAAAATGAATCTTTTATAGTAGGTTCAGCCAGTTCACTACAACTGATTAATTATCATGGTGCACTATCCAAATATGTGTTTGATCCCAGCATGGCATCCAAGTGTGGCCTTTTCAGTGGCTCCCAGGTCTTAGAGTCAAAACCATACGACACAGCTACTCATTAGAGGGGACATTTTGTACTGCCATTTGTTTTGAGAACAAAGTATTGATGAATTTGCTTACAACAGGTAAAATCAAGGACCTACTGGCCCAGGGCGCGTTGGACAGCATGACCAGACTGCTGCTGGTCAATGCCATCTACTTCAAGGGCAGCTGGAATGAACGGTTCAAGGAGGATTCTACTGCTGATACTCAGTTTAGGATAAATAAGGTAACAATGCACAAAGGCAGCACTGGACAGAGAAATACTGAGAAACAAAAGTAACGTGTGAAATGATGCTGAGCACACAGTTGTGCAGGGAACTTGGATAGACAACGCTGTCCTGATACAGCTAGATGCAAATTTATACTGTAGCTTGGAACTTGGAAGTGATGCTTACTGTACATGATAGTCTTAACATGTTTGCAGTGACAGATCTAAAAAAAATTACATGAGGTAGCCAAAGGGTGGCAAGAGGTTTTGCTTAGGTGGCATGATGGGGGACTCCCTGTAAATGCTGCTGTACATACGGTACTTGGTTTTAAAATGTATTTAATCAGGTAGCAGCCTCTTTTTCAAAGGATTCCCGGTCAATATGGCATAGCTCTCATTGCAAAAGTAAAAATCAGGCCACCCTTATTCTCTTTACCTTTGTAATCCATTAATCACTCACTCAACTGATGAAAGAATGAATGACTCAATCAATCATTCAATCAGTTAGTAGGTCAAACTCAATTTATTTGTGTAGCTGCAAATGTGAATGTGAGAGCTTTACAAAAGCCTGACAGGCTGATAATAATGTAATCCATTACTGTGAAATGGACCATTCTGTATATTTCTTTTAGCACTTTAAGCAGATTTCTATTCTAATACTTTTGTACTTCTTGTCTGAACTGAACTCACATTTGTTGCAGGACTCGTTGTATTTCTGCACTGTGGTTTTGCTACTTTTACTTAAGCAAAACATCTGAGTTTGCATCGCTACACTGATAAACCTCCTGCTGTCAATATGATGTGAACTCATTATATGTATTTATAACAGTGGACCAAAATCCCGATTTCTTTCTGTGAGCTTTCATGTTTGCTTTGTTTTCTCTAGAATGACACTAAAATGGTGAAGATGATGTGCCAAACAAATGAATTTCCTCTCGTCTCCATTCCTCAGGCTGCCTGCCAGGTAATGTCCATGTGTTGCCTGTTAGCATGTGTGAAACATGACGTAAGGATTTACTATGATCCACAGAACAAACTGTTCCATTTTGACATTGACTGAAACCTTTAAAACATATGTTTTAAGTATGAATAAAGTTTGGGACTCTAAACCCTTAACCTGGTTTTCAGAATGAACAAAGCAGATTATCTTCTAATTAAATTAAAACAATGATTTTGCACAGATCCTAGAGATGCCCTATAAAGGAAAGGACCTAAGTATGCTCATTTTCCTGCCCAATGAGATAGAGGATGATACAACAGGCTTGGAGAAGGTAGGACACATACAGTACAATACACAAATGCACAATTGTAAGCAGACTAATAATCTGTATTATGTCCATGCTAGCTGGAGCAGGAGTTGACCTCCGAGAAATTTGAGCAGTGGACTCATCCAGCCAAGATGGTTCAAACTGAAGTTGAAGTGAAGCTGCCTCGATTCAAGCTGGAGGCAACGTATGACCTGAATGAAGTCCTGAAGAGCATGGGCATGGTGGATGTTTTCGATGTCACAAAGAGCAACTTGTCTGGTGATGGAGCTATTTATTATGATACATCACTGACCTGTTATATAAAATAAGGTATTTGTTTAAAACGCTGTCTCTCTCCCCTGCCGGCAGGCTTGTCTCCAGCAAACGACCTGGTCCTGTCAAAAATTGTCCACAAGGCTTTCGTGGAGGTAAATGAGGAGGGAACTGAGGCTGCTGCTGCCACTGCTGTCATGATCACCGAGTGTGCCTTTAGAATTCCTGCTACCTTCATTGCAGACCACCCCTTCCTCTTCTTCATCAGACATAACCCCACCAAGAGTATTCTCTTTGCTGGCCGGTACTGCTCCCCCAAGTAGTGACAACTGTGCCCTCCAGTCCATCCTGCAGGCATGTGTTTCCTTGTGGTCGTCATTATTGGATACATGCGTTTTGGTTCACCTACTGTAAGTCTTGCACCACGTTCTCCATGTGAATGAATATAAACAGTATTTGCCTCTAAGTCAGGATAAAGATTAGCTTTACCTATATGCTTTCTGCATGTATTACGATTCAAACTGACAAAAGAAACGTTTGGTTTTGTTCTGCTGCCTTTTAATACAGACTGCTTTTTCTTCCTGTGCTTTTACAAACTGAATAAAGAGAATAATACGCCTCACTGTGTGTTATAGTTTTCTTTCATTTAATATGTGTTGCTCTCCAATTTAATAGCCCCAATTGGTTTTTTGCTGTAGCCAGAAGTAATCACCCAGTCCAAACAACTTACATAGCCTAAAATCATAATTTATGAGGTGTTGTGTTGGGACCATGAATTTCTTTAAAGTCAAATATCTTGGATTATGTTATATTTTGTGCCACTAACATTTCCTCAGGATGAAACCCGTAGGCTAACTAACCAGCAGGCCAGCAGAGGGAGCCACACATGCAGATGAATGCTGTCTGTCCTGCCGTGAATTTCTTATAGGTGGGTAGTCTCATTACATGTCCTTAAATACACAAACAACAAGTTCAATCACCACAGCTTGTGTTCCTGCAATAACGAAAGTAAGAAAAGGTAAGAACATCTGTCATTTTTCTCTTTCTCTCGCTTTCTTTAATGTTGTTTTTTTATTTCACCAATTAAGACCTCAGTTTATGGTCTGGTGGCAGTGACACAAGAACAGCTATGATCTATGATCAGTGCTCATATCATAGATTATCACACAAAGTGATGTTGATGTTACTGCTGTTTGGCAGATTACATTTCCTCGTGTTTCTTGGCGAAGTAGTGGTAAATGGCCAGTAACAGTGGTGTGGTGACAATCCTGATGAATATGTCTGCTCTTTTCAGTTTGATGGGTGGACTGGTTATCTGGAAGCCTGTTGGCTGGAGATACTCTCGGCAGGATACACAAACTGACAGTCACTAGATATATTACTATAATGATCCTTTAATATGAGAAAAATAACAAACTCACTGTTGAGTAGCTTTAGGTTAGGTAAATTAGGTTAACACCATTATGCCTAATGTTGGGTATGATCTGAGATGTAAATACAACACAGTAGAAGTATCATAAATTACTGTATGAATATTCTAAGTTGATATTAGCACTTACATACTAGAATGTGCTACTTCAATTCTATTTCTAGTTCTTTTCAGGTTACTAAACTGCTGTATGATGATGTTCCTTCTAATTGGTGTGATGCATTTGTCTGTACATTAGCAAGCAAACTATTTCTGTGTATCTCAAAATTCATTCTGCTGCCACCATCATATATCATCAGTAAAGATTAAAAGTCATGACGCTATTTCTACTGTGCTTCACACGTGAACTCATATGGTTTGGATCATGAGCAGATCCTTTCTTCCAGCACACGCTGGTCTTGCCCTCACATTGGTAGAGGTAAATCTTCAGTAAAGATCTCATCAGTCCATTAAACTTTGGTCCAGAACTTTTGCTCATCTCTCTACTTTCTGATTCTTACTGCTCATGAGAGCTTTGCATTTTGTTTTTTACGGCCCTTCACTGTCACTCGATGCTCCTGTCATTAGCTGTTGTGCTGTTTTATGCACTGTGTGTTCATTACAGATTTATAATGGCTGATTCTCTCTTATAGACAACTCTTTAGTTTTCATATCGTTTTATCCTTTTTAGCAACAAATGCAGACGTCACAGGTAAAACCCCATGACTAATATGTAGTCTTTTATAGTAAGTAACTGTTGATTGACAGGACACATATTCAGTGTTTGGCTAGTTTGGAGCAACAAGTGCTTTGCTTCCAGTCACAATCATCCTCATGATTATACTTGTGTGAGCGACTTCGAAAAAGCGAATTGTCATCATTTAGGCTTCCGTAGAATGACGTGAGAATGCGGAAGGTTTTCGGGGCGTGTCCTCTTGTAAACAATAAAACTGACGCTTCTGGGACCTGACTGTCACTGAGACCCCTGATCACCGGAGGACCGCGTCCAAACTGCGGTAAGTAGACGACGTGCCTCAGTATGAATGTAGAATTGAGTTATTGAGTTTGTAGACGGTTGGCGTAAGAATAATGACATGATTGGGGCTATGGCTGCATATTATTATCTTGTAAAGCACCTTGACTTCAGTGAGCCGTACGAAACGTCCCATACAAGTAAAGTTTGATTGATTGTTTGGTTGATTGATTTTCTAATCAAATGAAAGAGGACAAGGTTTGTGTGATTTGTACTTCACTGCAATCAAAGAACGATATTAACGTGAGTTCTTAAAGCTATTTTCTAATATAACGTATTCCATTTGAAAATCGGAATATTTTGGGAAAAGCTCATATTCACAGTGTGTCGGTAATTGTGTAAAATCCTAAATGACAACAATGATTAACAACACTGGTTTACTATGTTGAATATTGAATTCACCTAGATTAACTTTGCCGAACATAAGATGTAGTCATACCGGTGTAGAAACTGTCTTGATATATTGTCTATCAAATATTTATATTCAATTCAATTCATCTTTATTTGTATAGCGCCAAATCATAACAAAGATCATCTCAAGGCACTTTACATAGCA
>JAUMHL010000013.1:33359227-33371283 GCA_032362345.1 Sandelia bainsii
CTTAGTGCTGTTCCTTTAATCCCAATGACATGTTCCAGTCTGTGTAATAAAATGTTGTGATCAATAGTGTCAAACGCTTATATATAAGCTTATATTCAGAGACATTTGATTTAATTATAAAATAACCAGCTTTTCAGTGGAGTTTGGTCCACTAGGATAATAATGAAAACAAGTCAACAGTTTGGGCAAGTTATCCATTACATTTAGCTCTTTAGTGAGTTTGGCCCAACAAAACAATGAGATTCTACAGTAATGAGATGAATTAAAAGCGTTATATTAAGAGTGTAATGTACTGATTAATGCTTTGTTCTCCGTTCTGTACAGACACAATGGCATCATCAGCTCCACTCACCAATGCCAACACTGCCTTCTCCTTGGCTTTGTTCAAAAAGCTGGGTGATAACGATAAGACTGCAAACCTCTTCTACTCTCCTTTTAGCATCTCCTCAGCTCTGGCTATGGTGATGCTGGGGGCCAGAGGCAACACAGCCACACAGATGTCAGAGGTATGGTTCACACAAACGCACACATACACACAAGTCAACACTGCAGGTTGGTGCACCTGGTTCAACTGTAAAGCTTATAATTGTACATTTTTGAACAGTGCTTTACCAAAGGGACGAGAAGAGCATTGCAGGCGTGTAAGACCACGTTCAGCATGACTCACAGCGTCGTCTTTCAGCGTCGGAAAAAAATGACAAAGATCTGATCTGTTCACACTCTAAGGGGGTTTTATTGAGGGCAGCTCTGTGTCGTGTTACTATAGGAACATGATACATAATATGAAGTATAAGGGTAATAAAGAGCTAGGTATAGTAAACTGATCTGCACACCGTATCAGTCCCCATTATGTGTAGTGGATGTGAATTCCTCTGTAACTACATGTAATCATGTCTAATGAGACAGTAAATAGTAATCTCATGCTCCCACGTCCAGTACAATGCAGATACTGCAAGTGTAGAATTAATTCCTGTGTCATTCACTAGAAAGAAATGTGCTTTCAAAAAAACAATGTTAAAACTATATTTGTGCCTAATCAGTGGGTTTGGGATATGAAAATAATTATTCACATACAGTAATATCCTGATTTATACTTTTACACCATGGAGAGAACAGACCGTCGCACAGTGAATCTATGTACCAGTTAAAACAGCAGCTGGCAGTGACCAGTACACTGAGATCTTCAATAGAGGAAGTTGGAGTGCAGGTGGAAGCTGACGTGGTGTAAAACGAGGCCATTTAGTGATCTTTTTATGACTTTTTACTAAAGCAAAGCCACTCCCAGATAAATCATGCTGGTGGAACATTATAGGAGGGGCACGGCCTCACCCATAGTCCTACAGGTTTCTGGGCTTGGGAAAGAAGTGCAGGCTTTTGAAAGGACAATGTCCTGAGTAATAATGAATTTACTTAGAACATGGTAACAGTGATAAGGTTATTCTGAGCATGTGCAGATTGTGTCATTGTGAGAGTTTATGTCAGTAATAACAGATAATGTGTAGAATGTGTAGATAGTGTCTCTCTGTGGTCATAATGTGTCTCTTTGTGGTTATGTTGAGTCCTTTGTGGTTGTTATGTATCTCTTTGACACACAGTTTAGTGTGTCTTTGTGGATGTTTTGTGTATTCAGAACCATGTATTTCGTGAATAAAGGCTGACTAAAGTTGTCAATAAATGAGATATCAATGAAGCTTCAGCTTTCACCACATGTGATGATTAAATTATCTGCAGATGGTGAAACAGTTCTTGGCTGAGACAAGAGCACAATGAGTCTAATCGTGATAGCACAGAGACACTGATTAATTCCTAAAAAACAGTTGAATGCATGACTTGGTAAGAGAAAGTGGGTGTGCGATTGTGTAAACATGAACAGAACAAAGGTAAAAGCAACATGGGGATGCCCTGACTTTCTGCAACCAGAAAATCCAGTTGTGTAAACAGCTTCTTTTTTTTTGTAACTCATTCGTTACTCAGCTGGCCAACATCTGACCTGTGAATGTAACATTTGGTTGATGGGAATAAGAAAGGTGTGGGTCAACAGTGATCTCACTGGGATTTGCAAGAACATGTTGGTTTCACCAGAGTCAAACTAATGATTCAGTCTTGTTTAGAAATGTGCAAGTTGACTAATCCCATGAGGAAATAACTGTTGTGGACAGATGCAAATCAAGGCACTGTTACTTGAGGATTCACTGTCTTGTGAATCCTTCCACAATAATTTGCTGGAATTTTGGCCCATTGCTCCAGACAGAACTGGTGTAACTGAGTCTGGTTTTTAGGCCGCCTTGCTCGCACACTCCTTTTCAGCTCCGCCCACAAATGTTTTATGGGCTTGAGATCCGGGCTTTGTGAAGGCCACAAAACATTGACTTTGTTGTCCTTAAGCCACTTTGTAACTAATTCGGCCATATGCTTAGTGTTATTGTCCATTTGGACCCAAGCTTTAACTTTCTGGCTTGTGTCTTGAGATGTGACTTCTATATTTCTACATAATGTTTTTTCCTCTTCTTTCCCAACTATTCTGTGAAGTGCACCAGTCACTCCTGTAGCAAAACAGCCCCACAACATGAAGCTGCCACCCCCGTACTTCAAATTTGGGATGGTGTTCTCAGGCTTGCAAGCTTCCCCCTTTTTCCTCCAAATGTAACGGGGGTCATTATGGTCAATTGTAGTTTCATCAGAACACAGTACATTTTTTTATATTGCTCTTGGAGTAATGGCGTCTTCCTTTCAGCCCATGTCAGTACAGGACTTGTTTCACTGTAGATAACGACACACTCTTACCAGCTTTATTCAGCATCTTCATAAGGTGTTTTGCTTTTGTTCTGGGGTTTATTCGCACATTTTGCACCAAAACACATTAATCTCTGAGACACAGAACCCGTCTTCTTCCTGAGCAGTATGATGGCTGGACACCCCCATGGTGTTTATACTTGCGTATAATTGTTTGAACAGATGAATGTGGCACCTTCAGACATCTGGAAATTGAACCCAAGGATGAACCAGACTTGTGTACAGACAGGTGTGCCTCCAATTAACTAAAATGTTGTTAATTAACAGAAGCTTCTAAAGCCATGACGTTTTCCAAATAGTTTAAAGACATAGTTTTCTTAGTGTATGTAAATGTTTGACTTTGAAGAAAGTAATAAAAAAGCCTGTGTGTCATTATTCTGGCATTTAGCAAATGGAAATTAATTTGGTAATTCTAACTGAGACAGTGAGGGAAAAAAAGTTTTTATACAGTGTATGTAAACTTCTGGTTTCAACTGTATGTACATACACCACGTAAGTCCTATCCAGGGATTTTTTTTTAGACTAATAAGAATCTGAGATGTCTAAATTTAAAACATTGAAATCTTATCTTAACTTTTGGATCTGTGCCAGCTGGTGCACCTTTCCCATGGCTCACAGCTTTAAAGAGCAACTTGCCGGTAGCTGAAAATGTTTTTTTTGACTGACAGCAAGCTAAGAAGTGCACACAGGGTGTGGTCTGTGTTGGGCTGAGTTACTGTTTAGCATGTCCACTCATACAAAGAAACAATGTAACAGAGTCAGAGCCTGATGACTGATGATGCCACTGTGATTACTCCTCAATCTTTCAGTCTGTAGAGTTCAGGAAATGTAGGTAAAAGAGTTATCAACTCTCCCAAACTGCACCATCGTCTCTGTGGGTTTATGTGCTGAACAAAAAATATGATATCAGAGGGAATAGAGTTAGTGAGAAGTGGCATTGTGGCAGTGGATCAATTTTACCTGTCTAAAGGCACAACACCAGGTCTGCAGAGTATGACTCAGCCCACTGCTAGAAAAATGTCTGAACTTCCTGTATCCAGTAAACAATGAACAATACCAATTGCACCTCTAGGTCCTCTGCTTCTGTAAGGCAGACCCGGCAGCACATGCAGGAGCACAGCAGAAGCAGGTCAAGATGCATCAGCAGCTCCAGTGCAGACAGTCACATAATCTGCCGAAGGTGGTGACAAAGCTAGTACAGGAATGATAAACTAACTTAAGGGCATTTTACTAACAGGTGGTGTTGGTGGTGTCATATGGTGAGGGGTTCCAAGGAAATAAACAATGGAGAGAGTTTTCAGTTGTTTTTTCTGCTTTATTTTTGCTTTGCTAATCTCCAGTGTCCTGCTGTCTAGTGTGTTAAAAAAACAGCCATGCAATGAAACGGGCAAAGCTACAGTACAACATAAGATCCACAGCTCTAACCCACACAGTGCTACAAACACACTGGAATGTGGTCCAGGCTTTTCTTTTTATGGTTTCTTCCTGGTGTGCTCTTTATCTCTTATAAACAGCTGCTGGAAACCATGGGGTGATTAGACTTAACCCTTTAAAAGCTTCAAACTATGACAACGCATTAAGATGCACAAGGAAAAAATTGTGTACACACAAATGAAGATGTTTCCTTTTATCCATATCAACCATGTACATGCATCCATTGCTTTGCAAAGAACAACATGGTGGAGGGATGACGTGCCTTCATGTGAGTGTTTGTGGAGCGGTCAAAGCTTGGGCAGGTTTTTCTATGAGTTATTGCAAAAAAGTTTTACAGTTTTTCTATTGTATTTTCACTTGTTAAGCATATGTTTCAGTTTGCACATTAGTGTTTTTAGATACAATATCATGGCGTCAATTTGTAGGTCACAGTACATAAAAACAGTCTAATTTGTTGCATTGTTCCCAGCTAATCGTTAGGGACTGATCAGTACACTGTGCTGTGTTGAAGTGGGTTCTAAAGATTCCACTTGCATATCCAAATGTTAGATACCTGACCTGTTTGAGGTTTTGTGTTTGACTAATTGATTTACATGAGAGAATTACAGCTAAAATATTCGTATCAGGTTTATTTTTGGATGTAATGCAGAAACACGCACTGATCACCAAAGACAACCATACAGAAAAATTAAAAACATGCTGATTTTGTTCATATTCCTGTCACCACCAGACCAGTGTGTCTCTCTAACAACACTTGTGTTTGTCCACAGTGCCTGAAAACAAAGAACTGTCAGGATGATGTCCACACTTGCTTTGCCCAACTGCTGAATGAGCTCAACAAGCCAGATGCTCCTTATTCCCTCAGCGTTGCCAACAGACTTTACGGGGAGAAGTCGTACCAGTTTGTTGAGGTGTGTGTTTCAGTGTGTGTTTGAGCATTCATCTTCATGATTAGGTGCGGTCCTGCTTGTGGATTTCTAGGCTGCATGCAAAGGATGATGAATGAAGGAGTGGCGCAAGTGAAGCATTGATTGTGACATTGCAAACACTGAGTTGAGTATCTATAAATGTGTTTTGTTGTTGCAGGATTTCTTAGGAAAAACCAGGAAGAACTACAACGCAGAGCTCGAGTCTGTCGACTTCAAGACCAACTATGAGGCGTCGAGGCTCAACATCAACAGCTGGGTGGAGAATAAGACACAAGGTGAATCTTACACAATAACACACATTAAACAGTCTGATGTCACTCTCTTTGAGGAAGACCTGCACACTTACATGCAGATGTACATAAGCTTCCAATGCCATCAGTTTGAAAGAATTTCAATGTGGTGAGCAGAGTTGCCTCCAGTTAGAAATTGTGCTACTTTTTAGTATTGATGAAGAAATGCAGTGTGTGCAGTAAACTGTTGCAGAAATGCAAAACTCTTTGAGAATTTTTCTGTGTCTTCTGACTAAATGATATGACAGTGGAGCTGAACATGTGAAATTTGTGCTTCAAATTCACAGGTAAAATTAAGGACCTGCTGGCCCATGGTGTTTTGGACGCACTGACCCGGCTGGTGCTGGTCAATGCCATCTACTTCAAAGGCAACTGGAACAAGCAGTTTAAGGAGGACGCCACAACTGATAAAGCGTTTAGACTCAACAAGGTAACATTAACACTGCACAAACACTGAAAAATCTGTGATTTGTTACTTCATTTGAACTTTTATTTATCTGCCAAAAGTATAAAGAACAGTTTTTCTGTGTTTTCACTGATGAATTAAATAGTATTCTGTAAATATAAGTTTGATGCTGCAAAAATCACCTTCTCTTTAAATGCTACTTATAATGGTTTAGGATCTGAGCGTACTAAATGTTGCAGTTTTCCAGGTGGGATATTTGTCCTTTCTTGCCGGATCCGTGCTACAGCAGTGTGGCTTCTGAAAATATGGTGCATAAAGAAGAGTTAACGGTGACCTCTGATTGCTGTGTCACTGTTGTCTGCTTACTGTTTATTCATCACGGTAGCGTGACGGTTTCTCATGCAGCACTGCCTGAGGGCACAAATATCAGTGGTCTCTGCCCTTGCCCTTTACGCACTGAGATGTAGATGGTGAAAGACCTAAATACTTTGCAATCTTGTGTTGAGAAATATTCTGTTTTGTACCGATTGACAATTCTCTAACAAAGTTTGGCACAAAGTGGTGTACCATGCTTTGCTAGAACAGACTGATGCTATTGATGGATGCTGCTTTTATACCCAACCATGATCCCTTCACCTGTTACCAATGAACCTGCTAAGTTTTTTGGAATGATCCAGAATGATGTTACTTGACTTTTTTATATTTAATTTTGTCTTTGCAGAATGACACTAAGATTGTGAAGATGATGCACCAGAAGGCAAAATTTCCCTTAACCTACATCCCTGAAGCCAACTGCCAGGTAATCAAACTATTCAGTTAATTAAACAGTTCAGTACTAACTTTTAACATGAGCAGGCAATAACTGAGCTATTTACTACCTTAAAGGTGAAGATAAACAGCACTTTAAATCTGACAAACAAGGGTTTGTTCTGGTGCTGCATGTAGTCCCATAACTTGTGTTGTTACTATACAAACCATCAAACACTGGCCAGAGCAGTACATACAATACATTTACTGTCATGTTGACAGATCCTGGAGATGCCTTACCAAGGGAAGGAGCTCAGCATGCTCATCTTTCTACCCAACAGCATAGAGGACAATTCAACTGGTCTGGAGAAGGTAGGACACACTCGCACTTGCATTTTGTGACGAAACCCATTTATCAGTTTGTTTATTCAAACTGATAATGGATTTTGTGTCCATGCCCAGCTGGAGAAGGAGCTGACCTACGAGAGGTTTGTGGAGTGGACGCATCTAGACATGATGGATGAAATTGAGGTTCTGGTGAGCCTGCCTCGGTTCAAGATGGAGGAGAGTTACGACATGAAGAACGTCCTGGTCAGCATGGGCATGGTGGACGCCTTCGACCAGGCACTCAGTGACTTCTCAGGTAGAACAAATTATTGGATCATCATGGATCAACAAATCAATACTAAATACTAACACTGGAGTCCTGCTGTGTAATGTGAGCTGTCTTTAAAATCCCTCTGTTCTGTCACAGGCATGTCTCCAGCAAATGACCTGGTGTTGTCGAAGGTCGTCCACAAGGCTTTTGTAGAGGTCAACGAAGAAGGAACTGAGGCCGCCGCTGCCACCGCCGCCATCATGAAGCTGCGCTGTGCTTTGCGTCCAGCTGCCTTCATCGCAGACCACCCCTTCCTCTTCTTCATCCGCCATAACCCCACCAAGAGCATTCTGTTTGTTGGCCGATACTGCTCCCCTTAGTGGGTGCTGCATCGTTAAATACTGGAAGAGTGTTGAGAATCACTGCTCCAGAATTTCCTATAGCTGATCACACCCTGAGTTCCCATCCTATACATTTAACACCAGTAACGCACTAATAACGATGCCTTTAGATTTTCTAACATGTAGTTTCCGGTCTGAATCACTTCTTATATAAGTGACTGCGTGTTTATCCTGTGCCGATCTGAACAATGGGTTTTTGGACTGTTTACTTTTTTGTGCCTTATGTCATCTTGAGAAACTGGTTTACTTCATGTCACACATGCATAGCCTTATTTGCTGCACCCTCACACTCTTATCTAGTTTATCTATACCATTAGAGTCCAGTCTATCTTATCTTACACCTACAAACCTTTTGAACGAACTGAATCACAGTGTCTATATACCTTCATACCATGTGAAGGTATTATGCAATGATTTAGCAATACTGCCTGCACTTTATCTGCAGAACATGCCTGTTAAAACTTCACTTATCCAAAGACAATGTGGTAAATCACACTGAAAGATACATATGTCTATGTGCTTATTTTAAGTGCAGTTAAATGTAATTGTACCATTATGCATATAGTGAATATAAACCATAAAGAACAAGAGCTGTCATGAAAATTTGTATTGGAACAGATTATTTATATGTATCCTTATGCTTTTAAACATGGAATAAAAGTGTGTGGTTTGCAAATATAGTGTGTAGCATCTTTAAAAATATTGCATGGTAAAAATGATATCGGTGTGCTTGTTAATATGTCAGCCTTGTGATAGACTGGCAACCTTTCCATGGTACACCCTGCCTCTCATTCGTTGGCAGATGGGATAGGCTCCAGCACTCCCGCAACCCTTAGGAGGACAAGTTTGGATAATGGACGGATGGATGGATGTTAAAACTATGCTGTGGCATTTAATGTCATATTACTTAACAGTATAGTTGTACTTCTATCAGTTCTGTACAAGTACATGCATATATTACAGTAACTACCTTCAGTGTTCTGTTTCTATAGGCTCTTCTCTACTAAGTAATGTTCTTAGAAGATCTTGTAGACACATATGCACTGAAGCTGGTATTTTGATTCATTCTTAAAGGTTTAGCTTTAATCTTGAAACAAAAGTTTACTCTCAACATTTTGACTTTATTCCCGACATGGTATTTCAAATTTATACTTAACGTTTCAACTTTATTCCTGATAGTTTGACTTTACTGTCAAACTGCATAATAAAATAAAATATTCCACCTGCTCCTAATACTCCATCGTAACATCCCAAATCCTAATGGACAGAAATGAGAACATTTTTAGTTCCTCAAATACTAAGTAGAATGTCTCTTTGACTACAAACTGCTTTTTGTGAAGGGTCACAAGCAAATATTTGAAAACAACAACAATGTATTTAATACGTTTTTAATATATCTAGTGGTGAAATCTTAATCTGAAAGTTGTGTAACTGACAGGTTGTGTGGCTTCTTTTACACAGAGGTTAGAATTCCACAAAGCGAACAACAGGAAAGCAGATTAATGAGTGATGCATATATGACATGTAACAGTTAGACTTTAAATACTTAAGTACAATTTTGAGGTACTTGGCTGGAGTACTGTCTATTATAGTATTTCTTCTTCTTCTTCTTCTTTCGGCTGCTCTCTTTAGGGGTCGCCACAGCAGATCATCTACCTCCATCTCACCCTATCCCTAGCATCCTGCTCTGTCACATATGAACTTTAATGACACCCCATTCTTAATACATAGGCTTTAATATGGAGCTGACCTGCCATTTGTGGCTATAACAGCTTCAACTCTTCTGTGAAGGTTGTCCACAAGGTTTAGAAGTGTGTCTATGGGAATATTTGACCATTCTTCCAGGAGAGCATTTATGAGGTCAGGAGCTGATGTTGGATGAAAAGGTCTGGCTCGCAGTCTCCGCCCCAACTCATCCCAAAGGTGTTCTGTCAGGTTGAGGTCAGGGCTCTGTGCAGTCCATTCAAGTTCCTCCACACCAAACTCGCTCATCCACGTCCTTATGGACCTTGTTTTGTACACTGAATTCACTGATTTGGTGGAGTGTTCCAATACTTTTGGCAATATAGTGTTTATTTTTTACTCCACTACATTTATTTGACAGTTGGTGCTACTTGTTACTATTTGCAGATGCAGGTTCTCAATTCAAATCATAATCAACTAATCAGTGCTTATGTGTTATTATGACTCAGCCAGCTGCTGGTTTTGTCCCACATTTCATCTCTAACGCAGATCTTTGTCTTTAGTTTTTGTTTATTAGTTACTATCAGTTTTCTTTGCCACATTTTTCACCTTTGGATTTTTTCTGAACATATCTGACGTAGACCTCTACATTTACTGTATGAAATTCAACACTGTTTAAAATAGCCTGCACAGTTTTCTTAGTGGAGTATTTGTACTTTGCATGTTATCACCACTTAAACTTGAGTGCTGAATTTGAAGTGATACTACCACTTGTAGATGAGTTCTTTTTTAGCAAGTACTTGCACTTCTACTTGAATAATAATGGGTTTGTGTACTTCCACCACATCTGTAACACTGTGGACTAAGTAGCTTCTCCCTCCAGCACGGTAGGTGGCGCTGATGCCTATCTGTGGCGGTTGCAAGACCTGTGACAAAGTACTGTCTGGGAACAGCACTTCCTAGTTGTTTTACTGCGGTTATTCAAAAACAAAAGATGACATTTATGTCAGTAAACGTCTGTACAGTAAGGGCAAACTGAGATGGCGCCGGATAAACGGACATTTCATGTTACTTGACGTCCTCGCAGTTGCAACTAGCTAACCTGGCTCTCCTTGCTAATCCTGTTTTCCCTGCTCGATAGGTGATGGAGAGACTGATATCCAAGTTCACAGAGAAGCGTGTGCTTTTCACGGCTTCCTTCGCTATACGACTGGCTTTGGTC
Source organism: Sandelia bainsii (assembly GCA_032362345.1). Taxonomy (NCBI): domain Eukaryota; kingdom Metazoa; phylum Chordata; class Actinopteri; order Anabantiformes; family Anabantidae; genus Sandelia; species Sandelia bainsii. The sequence continues at coordinate 33,369,731 of JAUMHL010000013.1, forward strand.
GCTTATGGGGACTACCAGGACAGGACTATGGTGGTGAAGTACACTGACATTGACTACCATGTGTTCACAGATGCTGCAAGGTTCATTACTGAGGTAACCACCCTGAACTCCGCGGTGAAGTCAGTTTGAAGTTGGGTGGATGTTAGCTAGCTCCGCTCCCAGCTCCACACACAGCTGCTGGAAGTTGGCTTAACGTTGATTAGGGACCATCAATAAATTACTGACAAACACGTATTTTGACTAATAATCTATAACACTTTTATAAAAAAAAAAAAAAAAAAAGTCACAGTTTTTTACATAGCTTTCACGTCGTGATGTCATTTTTTATTTATAAAAATAAATATTAGACTAGAGTAATTGGCTATTTGTGATACTAATATATAGTCACTCACACCTGACATTGTGAGCATAAATAGGCTATACATTAAAATTAGCTTTATGAAAATATTAATAAATAAGCAAATTACTAATATATTTAAAAGTTTACAGTAGATTAAAATGGGTTTAAAACCCTCTTTCAAATTTGTGAAAACTGAAACAAATGGTAATTTCAGTATGTTTTTCTTAAACACACACAAAACAACAAAAGTAAACTGAAACCATAACAGATCAGGTTAATATAAAAACCTACTGTACTGTACAGTTTATGATAGATAGATAGATAAATGCATCTTAAATTATTTTTAATTGTGATATTCATCATTTCACTGTGGGGAAACTTTTACACAGGGTGAGTCCCCATACAACCGGTCAACCTACCGCTACACCCCTCTTCTAGCCTGGCTTCTCACCCCCAACATCTATGTCAGCATGGTGTACGGCAAGATCTTGTTCATTGTGTGTGATGTTCTGTCAGGATTGCTCATCTACAGAACCCTCTGTGCGCGGGGTCTGCACTCTGAGGTCAGTCTCTTCCTTTTGGCATGAATATTTTGACTAGAAGACAGAAGTATCTAATTTTTCACTTGAGTCACAGATAACCCAGTAATTTTGGTTTGCAAAAAGACAGGAAAGCAGAGAGGCTTCTTGCACAGTGCAGATACATTTGTGTTTTCTGGGGGGGATTTCTTTTCAGACTGCACGGTGTGTTTCTTCCTTGTGGCTCCTCAACCCACTGCCCATGGGAGTATCCAGCCGGGGGAATGCTGAGTCAATCCTGGCAGCCCTGGTGCTCGGGACCTTGCTCTGTATGGAAGGTAAGGGTGTGAGCAATGTGTGTTTAGTTCATTGACTGGGGCAAGAAACATTATTTCACAAATATCACAATTAACCAAAAGATAAAATATTCTCACTACAAATAAAGACCACAATGTCATACAATACAAAGATATTGTATGTGATATACAGTAATACTACATATAATACTGTGTAGACTGTTGTAATTAGTAATTTCAACAAAGAAGCAGAGAGTTGTAGAGTGTTTAGTTTTACTACTAGTTTTACTTACTGTGAGTGTGGTGCTCTGGAAAATAACACATATATATACAGTTGAGGTCAGAATTATTAGCCCCCCTGATGAAATCACACAAAACCCTTAATATTTCCATGGAAAT
>JAUMHL010000013.1:33372186-33391991 GCA_032362345.1 Sandelia bainsii
TTTATGGTCATTTCCATGGAAATATTAAGGGTTTTGTGTGATTTCATCAGGGGGGCTAATAATTCTGACCTCAACTGTACGTATTAATAGTTAGTTGTGTATCTAAATACACAACTTTAGTACTACTATTTTTATCTTCTTCCTTCTAGGCCGGCATCTGACCTGGGCAGCTTTTCTCTATGGCCTGTCTGTCCATATGAAGATCTACCCTGTTACATATGCTCTGCCCATCGCTCTGACCCTGCGCACACCAGTAACCAGAGCAGAGGAAGACAGAAAGAGGTGGAGGTGGAGGACAGTCATCAGGTTTATTGGAAGCTTCTTCAATGCAGAGCTGTTCCTCTTCGCAAGTGTGGCCGCAGGAGTTTTCTGCATGCTCACAGCACTCTTTTATTACATGTGAGACAAGTGAGAAATAAATGTAGTAGTTGGTTGAGATGGGATGATTAGAGTTATCTCTGCACACACAAGAACCTGAATGAATACACTAACTTACTTTGAATAGAAATGCTCAAATTATGTGATTCCCCTCTTGTCTCCTCAGGTATGGTTGGCAGTTTCTTCATGAGACCTACCTGTACCATCTGACCAGAAGGGATATCAGACACAACTTCTCTCCATACTTCTATATGCTGTACCTCACTGAAGGTATTCATCCATCCAGACATTTAACTGTATAACTTCCTATTGTGACACCTTACAGCACTGAATTACAGAGCAAAGACTAGTAAAAAGCTCACAGTTCACATTGCTTCTGGACAATAACAGCTGTTCAATTGTTGTGTTTTTTTGGAGCAGACAGCAGGTGGAGCCAGTGGCTTGGTCTGGCAGCTTTCCTCCCACAACTCATCCTGCTGCTGGTGGCATCATGGGCCTTTTACTCTGACCTAGCTTTTTGCTGTTTCCTCCACACGGCCATCTTTGTCTCATTCAACAAAGTCTGCACTTCACAGGTACATAAACCACCACTCCTTCACCCCTCTTTTTTATTTGCTGTCAAATAGGATCTAGAGTAAATCACTAGAAGACACTGTACTGTATCACTGAGATGTGACCAGGTGTGCCACAAGGATCCATCTATGGCCCACTCTTACTCTTGCCTGTATGCACTGTATATTTATGGTTCAGAGATGAACTGGCAAATGTAAATGCCTGACAAGTTGTACAAACTTGCAGGGTATTATCTGGCTTTATACCAGGGCACCTACTAAATGTCATATGGAATCAAATACAGAAAGTAATATTAGTTATTAATTTGCACATATAGCTAGTTAAATCAGATCTTCCCTTCCTATTTTACATATACGTGAGAATTTGAATTTCTGTTTGTGCCAACATGTAGCTAAAATTATAAAATGATTCAGTCCTGGCTTTAGTCAGCCTGGAGTTGAATTATCCAGACAAGTGCTGTTAATCTGAAGAAGAGAACAGTGACTTGCTATGATAAAAATAGAAAGTTTTCCCTGTGGTGATAATGCTGTATAGTGCTCTCTGTAGCTCTCTTTCTCTCTCTACTCTTATCCCAAACTCTCTCACTCCCCCACTCTTACCTTCTTCTCATCTCTTTATTTTCTGCACTGTTTTTTCCTATGTAGTGTTTTCTCCTGTAGCTGTCCTCAGATTCCTTCCTACCATGATTTGACTCACAAAAATCTGATTCATATTTATAATGACTTTTGTGTGGTTGTCACTGAAAAGCTTTGTATCCTTTTTTCTATTCTTGTTTGATGATACACAAATAATAGAGTCTTAAAACATCCATCGGCATTCAGTCTGAATGTTAATTTAGTCTACAATATCATTTGTATAATAAGATTTTGTTGACGTAGCTCACATCTTTTACAGTACTTCCTGTGGTACCTGTGCTTACTTCCTCTGGTCATCCCTCACCTCAGCTTGTCACTAAAACAGGGCGTGGGTCTGCTGCTTCTGTGGTTTGCTGGACAGGTAATTTAAATATTAAATTAAATATGACTTCAGATGGTAACAAGTCATTACTATCACAAAACAACAAAACAAAATCTCTTGGATGGAAAAGGGTGCCTCTTAAATTATAAATGCATCAATGGCTTCCAGATGTTGTGCTTTTATTTTGTATCTGTCAGCTGTGTCATGTTGAATAACTAAAGAAAAAAAATTATTTGTCTCGCAAGATGTTCAAATGAAGTAACTGAAATGCAGTTCTGTATGAAGAAACTGTTCTATTTATCTGTCTTATACCAGGCTATTTGGTTGGGCCCAGCCTACTTCCTGGAGTTTGAAGGCTACAACACCTTCCTGCTCATCTGGCTTGCTGGATTGCTCTTCTTGATCATAAACTGTTTCATCTTGATTCAGATCATAGCTCATTACAAACCAACACAAACTCCACGGAGACTGAAGTCTGATTGACAGATTAAAGGATTTTTTCTCCCTGGATGACATTTTTAACTGAAGGTGCAGGGATATGGATGCATGTACAAATATAAAGTTAGTATTTTGTTAAAAACAAGTCTACTGGTGCTTTATTTGTAATAACTTTCTCAGGTAACTCAAATTATTATACAGTTGACACAGAGAGGAGTCACAAGTAAGACTTGCCAGTTAAATTCAATATGATTTGGTTTAATGCACTGCACTGACAGACCCTGTCATACAAAGATTAGCATACTGTATTACAGTTATTACAGTTCCCATTCCCTGAAACCTATGAATGAAAAACAACAAGAACTCCAGAACATAAATCTGCTATTAAACATCTAACTCCTGACTCTTATCTAATAATGAGTAGAGTGAAAACAGAATGTCACTGACATGTAAAGTAATAATAATAATAATAGGGAAATGGGAAAATTGTAACATGTGAAATGACGCAAGTTTGGCTAACAACTCTATGATGTATAATATGGAGGATCTGGTGAGCGTCTGGTAATCACTGATACTTTATTGATCCCCTAGGGGAAATTCTTGTTTTGGACAGGCTGCCCCCTGTGAGGCGCCAAGGGTCAGGGTATCGGTGTCTTTTCCAAGGACACCTCAACATGTAGCCTGGGGGACCGGGAATCGGACCGCTCACCCTTGGGTTTGAAGACGACTGCTCTACCCACTGAGCTACCATGCTGCCCCGAAGTAGGCCTGTATGAACTCAGTTGACTGAAACTTTGTCATTACTGACCATTATATTATTTACAGATCAAGCAATAATTAGGTTACTGAACAGATTTCAGCTGGACACCCTCACTGAATAATGGATCATCACAGTGATTAAACATGTAGCTACTTCTTAAAACAGGTCTCCATGTAAAACCGCCACTGGCACACAAGGAGTGCTGGGTTAACAGAAACAAGCTGGTTTTACATATTTCTGTGTGAATTGTATCATGGCATCAGATGAGATCCATGCGAGGATGCAGTGTGCCGCTGTGACCAGAAGGTAGAAGCATTCGCCCACAGAAGAAACAGCTTGAGCCTCTATCCTCATGTAACCTCCTCAGATTAATCTGCCAACTGGAGCATGAACACAACCCAAAACAAACAGTGTTGGCAGTGGCTCCATAATCTCACTGTACTCTCCCCCCTAATCCCACATGGAAATTATTAGAGCATTCACTTTAGTGCTGTAGGTTCTGAGCATGTTTGCTGACGGTGCCGTATGGGACTAGTTGTGGAAGTGCATAATAATGATAATGCATTCTGTGTGTGTGTGCAAGAACACTTGAGATACACAGTAATTGGCACTGAATTATTGGCTTTCCTGTGATATTTTTGTGATACTTTTGTAAACCACTCTGTATAAGTGATGGAACTTGTATGTGTGCGCATGACTCATGGTCAGCTGTGGCCTGCATATCTAGTCTATGAATCACCAGGTCGCACTCAGTAACCTTTCAGCTGGCTTGTTGCCCCCAGGCACATACATAAACCATTTCATTTTCACACAGAATGCCATCGCATTCAGCAGATTATTTTTAAATCCTCAGACCTGAAAAATACCTGACTATTGGTGTGGTCTTAAAAAAACTCCCTCTCATCTGATGTTTTAGACCAGTGATTCCCAAATAAAGGTATGTGGACTCCAATGTGTGTACTCCTGCAGTTACCAGGGGGTATGTATGCAAAAATCTGATTGATTTAAAAAAATCAAAGTTTGATTTAAAAATGTGCTCCATACAGGTGTAACACTCTAAATCCTGCCTGATTATTGAGTGATATTCTGTCAGGTCTTGTCCTTATTGTAAGTGGAGATATGAGGAGAGGAAATGCAGGCATTGTTGTCTGTATACACTGGTGCATCTACCTGTGAGCGTGTGAGAGGGAAACAGGCTGAGTGTGACCAATCAGGAGGAAACAAGGAGTGCAGCATGAACAGTCACACAATCATGTATAGTATAGGATTATACTGTCTGGTTTTGGTCTGTATACACACACACACACACTCTCAAAGGTCCAGCTGTCAACAAGCATCACTTTGCTTATATTAAAGATGCCCTAAGCTGTCACCCCTCTCTTTGATGTTCTCATTTTATTGTTTTCTCCCTATCTCTGTCCTTGTCGTTCTCACCCCTTCTCCTCTCTCAATATAACAAGTGTCTTGCAGATGGTGTGATGGAAGGTTTGCATGTTGATGAATATTAAAGTCAGCCTCATTCACCCCGCCCCCCACCCTATCTAATTGTTACATCATGACTCATGACATTACACTGAGTCAGTAATTCAGAAAAACAAAAAGTACTTCTGCCAGTAAAAAAGTTATAAATAAATTTAAGTTAGAGGGTGAAAAATATTAATGTATTATACAACAAAAACTACAATCTGTGATTTAAGTCACTTGAGCCTCTATTTAAAAATACAAAAACGAAACTTTCAGTGTTTCCATTGATCAACTTAATTGCATTCTGAGCAAATAGAGTTTGCTGCTGGAACAAAGAAAAGTTGGGACAAAGTCCAGTTCACTACTACACTATGTTACTAATTGTTGCAGTTTTGCAAGTGGAATATTTGACCATTCTTGCTGGATCCCAGACTTCAACAGTCTGCTCATAGATATGCAAATCACCCATAACATCACAGATGCAAACTTTTGCTTTTGATAGTCGGATAGTACGTCTTCCTCCTTGTGTGTCAGGTTGCATTTCTTTTCCAAAAACCTCCAGAGCCTATGTGGCTACTGTATATTCATCATAGTAGTGCGATGGTTTCTCATGCAGCACTGGCTGAGGGCTCGAAGGTCACGTACATTCAACAGTGACCCGTTGAATGACCGTGAAGCACTGAGTCTTTGAATCTTTTCCCCACATTAGGAACTGTAGATGGTGAAAGACCTACATTCTTTGCATAAGAATTTAGGTTAGAATTTAAATATGATTTTTGAACTGACTGACAGTTCTCACAAAGTTTGGCACACAAGTGATGAGCCATGACCAATCTTTGCTTGTAAAGACTGAGCCTTTGGTGGATTTTCCTGTTATACCCAGTCATTATCCCCTCACCTGCTGCCACGTAACCTGCAAATTTCAACTTGCAGTTACCTGAATATTTTAGGAACTTTTCAGTCTTATTTGCCTTTGTAACCAACTTTTTTTGAATGTGTTATATCATCAAAATTTGTTTATACATGGAGAACAAAGGAGAAAGAAATGTGCAGTTTAGAATTAAGAGGAGAACTAAATTCTACTCTTCAGTGGGAAATGGTGTAAATAAAAAGCTAAATGAATGTGATGATGTGTATACAGTTGATTCTACAGCATCTGTGGACGTTGGTCCTGCAAGATATATTTTTAATGACATAGTAAATATTATTTATATAACGAAAACAGAGCATAAAAGGATTTCTTTGTGAGTAGTCTGTTTGCAAACAAAGACAACATGTGGCTATCTGGTACTTGCTCCACATACAAGCACACACACGCTCGCAGTCATTGCAATAAGTAAAATCCCTTCACTAACTGATCCTGGTGTATGCTGTAATTCCCTATAAGCTCCGACCGAGGTAAAACAAACACGGGCTTCTGGCAGAGTTTAGAGGGAGGAATCGCTGTAAAATCACTGGGAGAAGCTCGTTCCTTCGAATCATAGCAAAAGCAGTTAAAGGAACCCAGTGGCACTGAGCTCTGATGGAGGTCAGGGATCAGATTCAGCTAAGGATGCATGGCTACATTAAACAATACATCAGGAACAGAAATGTTACAGTTTCTTCCAGTGAAAGCAGTTTCTGAATATCATATTATACATAGTATTAAATGATATATTTATTTTGGCCACTCGTTGCCAAATAGTGCTTCGTAAGAGTTCCTGGAGCACCAATTATAGCAGATTCTGATATTTAAAGTTATATTAAATTAAGTTTTATTCCAGGCTCCATGTTCTCATGTTTGTCTTCTAACATTTGGCACATTTTTCTTATGTAAATAAGAATAAATAAATGTCCTAAAATGAGATGTAACCATGTGATGTTGCTTAGATTAGATAGTTTGCTCTTGGCCAGTTAGACTTTGCAAAACAAAGAAAAAAATTTTTTATTTCACATTAAAGTTGCATGAGTTGGCCGAGTCACAATGATGCTCTGCTGTACCCACACCACACGTCAGAAAAAGTGACAGAGGGTTAATGCTCACAGGCTATTAGTATGTGAGTCTGCATTGACCTAATTTTTAATTACATAATTAAATAACATTTAGAGACGATTTCTGGTTAGAAACGATACCACACATCCACACTGTGGGATTTAGAAGTTGCTAACTTGTTCAAAGAGAGCTTCTGTTTTAAACATGATTTGAGTGAACACCTTGTGAAGTAGAAGTCCAACTCTATTGGGACTCCCAAGGATCGGGATTTAACCACAGCTTTTAGGGTTACATCTCTTTCTCTTTTTGTCCCCGGCCTCTTCTCTTGCCCTCGACCTCTCTGTTGATGCCAACATTCCCCTGGCTCCACGCCTGCTCCCAGACAGTGGTGAGAGGCCGGCGTTAAGTTTCCCAGATCGTGTGAAGGAGCTGTCATGCCAACGTTATGGCACATTAATCATAAATGGCAATGTCGCTAGAGATCCTCTGTATCCTGTTATGTTCTGCGTATTTATTATTAATAGAGACACAAATCTGAAGGATGAGACCACATTTGGTACATGTGAAAAATTCTGAAGCTACTAAAGAGACAAGAACGTTAACTGAACAATAGAATTTGGACATTTTTTCATAGTGAAAAGCATTTATGAGAGGAAACCTTTAGGTTTAAGGGCCATAACCTTGTATATAATTTCACAGTATTTGGTTTGAACTCTGTGATACTCTTCTGATATAGTTATCACTTTACCTTGATGTATCAAATGTATTTTCACTGTATTTTTAAGTGATAACCACAGTGTGGGTGAATCAGAAGTCGAGTAGAACAGTCGTCCAATTGTGGGGTTGGTGGTTCGATTCCCAGCTCCTCCTGTGGCGTCCTTGGCAAGATGTCAGGCTCACTGCATGGCAGCTCCACCATCAATGTGTGTGTGAATGGGTGATTGAGATGCAGTGTATAAACATTATATAAGACCATTTATTATCACGTGACATGTGATCTGTCTAATGGCAAAAGAAGAGCACTGCACTCAGTTTTTCCATATAAAGGTCTTTTAATAGATAATTCCCATTTGCAAAAACACGTAGAAACACTGGAAGACACTGCATATGTACATGTTTGCTACCTTGCAGCGACCTGCAAGTGAGACAAGTATTTTTAACAATTATCAAAAAGATAACGAGAAAAACAAAAGACATGTTTATTGACCTTAGTGAAAACAGAAAAGCCTTCAAACTGTAGTTTTTAAATTATACACGTCTGCCTCTTACAATAAATACAAAATCGTCACACATTTATTGAAATGAACACAAACAAAGAGAAAAAGACAAATTCAAATCAGTGACACCATGTACAGTTTGTGCGTGTCAACATAGAAACCTGTCTGGGTAGGCTGAACTTCAACTGGACTACTCCCACTAGTGCAATTTAGAAGCTACAACAGTAGCTTCACTGAACTGGGACAATGAATGAGTTTGGTGGTTTTAATGCTTTTGTGCAAAAAATACTGATTGTGAAAATGTTCTCGGAAAACACAACATGAAGAGGAAATGCATCACATCTGCAGTGGGAGCTGAAATGGTGGTCTTACTAATCCAGACTGTACATAAAACAACATCAATTTTTATTATTTGTGCATTCAACAGGAGTTTAAAAAATGATGAACGAGTTGAGTGCATTGAAGGAAGAATCGAACTCGACCCTTTTAACAGCACACTGCTTTTCCTTCGATTCAAACAAACCTTCAGCTGAAAATTCAAACAGTTATTCTTAATTCAAACATCTTTCTTAAGTCCATTTTAGGCCCCAGAATTTAAAGGGAAATTCTGGTGTGATCTGAATCAGTTTAATGCCATTAAATGGTAAATGTGATTGAATCAGTTTTGCCACCAACATCTTAACACTTTTTTTAATTGCATGCATTCAACTTCACTTTTTTCCTTTCATTGCTTGCACGAGGAGACCAGTGCAGAGGAGAAAGTACGGAGCAGCACCTGTTGTTATTCAGTGCCTTGCTCAAAGACACATCAGCTTGAGCGCCAGGTTTGTTTCCTTCGATGTGTGCAATCAGGCTGTTTCTAGTCACTATATTAAAGCTTTGACCATACTAACAGGTGTACACGTTTTGATCCATTTACTACAAATTGCATATACTTTACATTACTGTCAAGTTTTCCAAAAGATGCTCTGACAAAGGCAGTGTACGCTTGGAAAATCAAATTCAGAATGCTAAGCAAACAGAAATGTTGTGAAAAAAATGTGAATTTGGTTGTATAATGCATTAGAAACTGTAGCCACTCAATATCAGATATCAGTGCCCTTGAAAAATGCTTCGAAAACAGACCCTTGTTGCAAACATATCTTGCAACAGTTATGTAACTATCATTTTTTTACTGCAGTGGATTACAAGAAAGTTTCAAGTATTTGCAAGTTGATTTAATAACAAAATTACTAAAATGCATAGAAACTAGAAGTTTCCATTCACACATCCCTGCAGGCAGTAATGAAAAAAATGTATAGTTAAAGCACTAAAATATGTAAATGCACCAGGATAATTATTGTGTGAGTTGTTATCGCTGTGTGTTCTCATCATCAGCCATCTCCCTTGAAGAAGCCAAGTAATAGGTGTTAAACCATCTCCTGTGTATGAAGTAAGAAAAAAATAATTACAGCAAATTCTTTGTTTCACCTACAAAAGCCAGGTGTGCACAAGACATAAAACAAAACGTGTTTCTAGACATAATTTGTCTCATTGTTACTAAATGCAAAAGTGCTTCGATCCTACTACAAAATATATTCCTTTAAAACAAAATCACCTGTCCATAAACAGGATTAAAAGTATTATTTGTGGTTGTCACAAACACGCAAAACACTAGAACCTGAGCCTTGCTTGTGACCTCTTCATCAAACTGAAGAAGTACTTGACATCCTGGGAGTCCTCGTAATCAAAGACGCTCCTTTTGTAATGCTGGTGCACATGTATGAGAGCGCTACTAATACAAAGTACTATAACGCACACTGATTGTCTGTATTCGTGTATAAGGGGATGGGGGCGGGGGTGATTATCTGTAGGTGTCCAATCACTCTCACGGCATATAAATGTAAGGACTGGACTTGTGGTGTCCTGTGCTCATCACACATGGCATAACGTTTCTTGGACCGACCATCATGGACTGGTTGTCATGGCCGCTCTCAGACCACGGTGGGGAGTCCATGGGCTCTCGTTTGATTGAATGGATCAGGCCGTGACCTTTGAACTCGTAAGTGCCATGCTTGTTGTAGTCTGGTTGCATGTAGGACTTGTGAGGGTCCTGTGGATAGACGTGTGAGTCCATGAGGTTGACAGATTGATTGCTGCATAGAGAGTCTGAATGTGAGAGTCTCTGAGGACTGAACTGGTTGTTGTCGTTGTTACTTCCCAAGTCTTTGTCACACTTCAACAGGCGCGTGGTGGGATTCCCACTGTTGTTGACTGCATAGTTGTGATAGTTGCTGTTGTTGTATGGTGGGCTGATTCCTGCTTTCCCTCGCTGACAGGGCGAGTACTGTGGATCGTAATAATCTGTCTCTGATTTGAGTTGCAGGATGGTGCTCTGGTCGTACATGCCATTATAGCGACGGTCGACAGCCTCTGTGTCGCGGCAAGCCCAGGGTCGCCCATAGGGATCACAGCCGTTTTCAGAGTCCGAGTCATGCTCTATCTTGATCGGTGGCATCTCAGGCATTAAATGGCCTTCATAGCATTCTCCATAGCCGTTCTCACTCTTCACCAAGTCCACGCAGTATGCATCTGGGTCTGCTGGAATTTGGACGTTCCCGTAGAGCTTAGAGACAAACACCTCGCCACCTTTGTCGCCTTGGCAGCTCGGAGAAAGGCGATATGGCTTCCCGTACTGGCTGGCCTTGTTCAAACGGTTTAAGGGTATGTAGCCGACACCTTGGCCAGCTCTTAGGGGACCTGAGCCCGGCCGCATAGGCCAATTGCCGCCCAGGCCTGGGCTGAGACCTTTATGGGGACCCATGGAGGACTTGCAGTAGTTGAGGGGCTCCTCCTGGTTGAAGTAACCATCAGGGTGGTACTTGAGGTTGTCTTTGGAGAGCGGGGTCCAGGGAGTGTGGTGACCGCGCTGGGTACCACCAGGAGTAGGACATGAGAGGAGGAGAGGGTCTGTGATGTCACCCATTCCTCCGCTGAAGGAGTGACGGCGGAAGTGTTCCCCTCGATCACTGAAGGGTAGGAATGAGAAAACAGAGAATAAAATCATTAATCACAGCACACGAAGCTTGTTTGTGTAAAGACATTCAAGAAGAGGTGGTCTCTTAAAATCGGTCCACCCAGATCTCCATATGGGAATGTCCACAAACGAAATGTTTTTCTACTGAGCGATGAATGACTCAAAGTACAAATATCTAGGTTTGGTTCACTTTGGTTCATGAGAGGATCATTCCAAACGTGACTCATCTTTTCCGGGATCTGTCTCATCTATAAATTGAGAACAGAGTCAACATTGAGAAAACCAAAGATCGATGCTTTCGAGTTTAAAGGCAGTACAATGCAGTGTTTGTGCAGATTTCTCAGTGATCAACATCGTAACACCAACTAAGGGAGTATAACTAAATAAACTACTGTTTTATAAACTGTCTGTGACCCTCCCCTCTAAAGGGACAGATGGACCCAAACCATGGGAGCAAAATCCGCAACAGCCTAACAGCCACTAGATCCCTTCACTGTAGAGGTCAAGAATTTTAAATCTTTTAAATTGTCACAGTATTTCAGTGGAGACTTTTAACAAGGTAATGCCAAGATCTTTTTTTTTTACTTTACATCCTTAAAACACAATAAGTTTATAACTAATAAGTTGAGCTGAGTAATCTTTAGGGATGCCAGATCTGGAAGTGGAAGTATATGAAATTGATTACTGCATGGTAATATTCATCTTCAATAAAATCCTTTTTATATTGTAAAGTGCCTAACTAAACTAAGCAATAACATCTCTTGGTTGATCCTGTCTATTCAACAATTCAATTACATGTGTATATACAAAGACACCCTTCATATTAGCTAATCTGCTGTGTGCTTCCTTTGAATCAGTTGACATCTATATTGTGCATGGTAAGATCTGAATGAACCCGATGACTTCCCATCGAACTAAGTGTTCAATTAAAAATAATAACAAACTAGTATTTTGCTAGTTTAGCAGCTCATGCTGCCTTGGATGGTGGAAGTGAAATAATGAACAGCAGATGGGGTAGTAGGCCTCTGCTCACTCGCTAAATCTCAGCTGCTGTTGTTAATGATGCATGAATCCTAACAGGCCACAGGTAAGTCATGCAGCGCTCCTTTGGTCTGGTGAGCCTGCTAGGTGAGGAAAGGTCTTATGTTTGAGTTGATGCAGCAGCTGGATTGCATGTGAAATGTTTCTGTGACCATAGAGCTGTTTCTGAGCTATAAGCTGGTATATCTACACTAAACGCAAAAATGAATAAGTAACACATCAGTATCCTTCTTCCATTTTGTTTTGAATGTGTTACCTTTACCCTTTTCTCGTGGATCTTAATCATTGTCATGTTTTTACATGTAAACTGTACAACAACAAAGTGAACTATGAAAGCATCTCGGGGCTGATCGGTGACAAAGTGCATCATAGCTCTAAGCTTCAACAAAACTTTACTCATGGTGTTGTGGCTTTGGCCTTTAAAGGTTTAAAGGTTTGCCCTTTATTTTTAGCTCCCCCATCAGGCAAATCAATGAAAGGACATAACAAGCTGCCAAAATGCATCAAACCTATGACCAGTGCTATCTGGGACATGATGTTAGTGTTAAAAACCTTGACCTTTAATTACAATACGGCACCTCCATTAAATCAATCAGTGGCTTTACACAAATATGTTGCTCATGTGTGAGGCTTCATTCCCTCTTACCCATGCTCCAGTGCAGACATTATCCCTCCTCCTCCTCCCTTGTTCTTTCCCCGCATCAACATGTTCTTCATTTTCATCTCAGTGATGGAGGGCAGTAGCAGGGGTACAGCTATGCAGAACAGAGCCAGCTGAGGAGGCATGAGGGCCCCGGAAGCTGACTTCTTCTTCTGGCCGTGGAGGAACTTAAGCCGACCCTGGAACTGCATCGTCTGGGATGGAAGAGAAGAATTTACCAGCTTGAACATACTCAGTGGTCTGCATATGTATATATTGTATGTGAAGTTATTGTTCTGTGCATTCCTAGATTAATACAGGACAGAACTAGCAGCAATGGGGTTTTTTTTATTTGATCATTTGTACATTTATCTTCAATTTGATATGAGTAAACTGGGTCTTTATATTAAGTTTCATGTTATCTGCAACAATGAAATGTTGTTGCTTGCTGGAAATAAGACAAGTTTGAATAAAAGGTAAAAAGTTGTTGTTAGTGATGCTAGGCCTATGTTGCGTGTATTTCATTAGCCAAGGTATCATCACAGTCAGTTGGAGTTAGTCTCTGAACATAAAACAGAGAGAGCTATTAAAGTCTGGACCAAATGATTAATAAAAGCCATGAAGTCACACTGCTACTGTGTCTAAGCTCACTACAGGTACTCTACAATCAATAAAGCATTTAGTCTTATTCTTTTAACAATCAAACAAATAAGGTCCTTTGGACTTTTACTTGCTTACAAAATAACTACGGTGCATTACATGACAAATTTAGCACCTTTTCTGCAGTTATGTTGACTGAAGAGCATCTTACCAATATTTCCTCGCTACATTGCTATAAGTGCTTCTAGTTTATGTCAGAAAATTGCCGTCTACAGTGTCTGTTGTTCTGCCCAGGGCTGTGCAACCAACCAAAGCAGACCTGGTGACAGTGAACTCCACTGACCCTAGTGAAATGGTCCAAACCCATATTCTTGTCGGTCTGTCATCAGAACCTCTAACTTTTCCACTTCTGGTCTCCAAACCACTCTAGTCACAGCCATAAGGGATCAACTAGTCTCCTATTCTGCTGCTGTGTCCAGGCATCCAATTAGCTTGCACTGTCTAACAATAACTATAAATACTGTAATTGTGCACACTACAATTAAAAATGAAGTTTTGGTGCACCAAATGGTTCATAATACTTTTTATGGGCCTGGGTCTTCTCCCAGAGTCTGGGCAACATTTCCTTCATGCTTAGTGTTTTTTTTTTTTAAGTTTTGGATGCAACCTGAAGTTAGAGATCAATTTAGCTAGGAATTTCAAACCACTCACCAAGAATCCAGACGTGCTGTCCAAAAGGCATCGGACTCTGACTATGAAACATCTGTTGAGAAAGCAGGAGAGCTCAGGAAGAATTCCCCCGGCCTCTGGAGAATGAAGAAGGCTGCTGACTACAAAATCATCACCTATAAGGTAACAGGAAAAGATAGAGGAGAAGAATAATAATTTAATGTGTACTGTAATGTATGTGGCAACGTGCTTCACACACAGGAAAATGGGGAAATGCAGTTTTCACAGAATAACCTCAGTACACTCTGATTTGACTGGTCACAAAAATGTCTCCTTTAATTCTCAGAGTAACTCACCAGTCCCTGCAGCTAGCTGGTTATCCTGGTTTGCAGACGTGCCCTGGTGCTGTGGCGGACACATGGCCCAGTGGAGCTGGTGTCTGAACTCCTGACGGTCGTCTATGTGGATGTAGTCAAACACATTCTGATGCATCACGTCAGTCTGTGGGCAGAGCGGAGTTGGGTTAGTTCATTTCATTAAAACATGCGCAGCCAGCTGGAGACATTTCTAGTTTTAGACTCAGTTGTGTCATCTCCTCAAAGTCTTAACACCCAAGAGACTGCATGTTCACAGCAGTATCCACACAGTGACTTAGGACCAGTGTGCTTTGCTGCTCACTACATCACTGTTTGGAGAGGGGATTCCTGTCATTGCTGCTCAAATACACTCAGTCTGCATACTTCTCCCATCTCACACAAAAACACTGGAAGTCACAACATTATGCATGCACATGTTCATATTTACAGTATATTCCTACACACATGCACAGGCAGCAGCATTTACCCAGCACATTAAGAGTCTAAGGGCAGTTGCTGGGCTAGTGAGGGCCAGCTGTGTTTGTAAAACATTGCGTGACACCAGCTCCTGAACAGCAGTCCAGCCGGGCTTACCCTCCCCAACCCACACACACTCAGTGAGTCGGGTTCCAGCCCGCTCTCGTCATGCCTCTCTCCCTCTCTCTCTCTTTTCTAGCAATAGTTTTGCTTTCTCTCATTCCATGACAGATTCCTCACTAAAATGTTCAACCTTCTCCTCTTCCCTCTCCTCCCTCCTCCCTGCACTCTCTCTCCAGAATTTCCACACTGGTGGCACGCGAGGGTTTTTGATCGCCTGCCCCTGAAAACACGATCTGTTCCCACCGTCTTCGGCAAGCGATTCGTCCTGTGGTTTGGTTCCCTACCGGGAGTCAGGCAGACAGACGGATTGAGTGACTATTGTTTATGTTTCTCGTAAAAAACACAGGGAGGAAAAGAAGAGGAAGAAATGGAGAATAAGTGATATTTTTGCTGCCCTTCAAAGGCTAACTGTCCCTCTATAAAATGGGATCAAAGGCCAGTGGAGGTTTTCTGCTCTTCCCCAGGGCTTTCTTGTGGTGCTACTTAGTGAAGTGTTCTCTTTTCTTTTTTTTCCTGTGGTACATTAGGGATAAGTGTCCTTCTGATTACAATTGTGGGCTCAAAATTATGTGACATGTTGTCAAGGCCTTAGAGGCAAACTATGTGACTTGAAAACAACTAATTGCTTCTTTGCGAGAACTGTGGAAAACATGTGGAAGAGGCTAAGAGAACATTTTGATGACAGTCTCTGAAATATAACACAGTTGACTTGCAGGGAAAACTGAAAACTACCTGATTTCAATTTCTATTTGATTTTGTGTGCAGATAAACAGTGACCATCCGCCTTTGGCAACTGTACGTCACTTAATTAGATCAGATGCTTTGGCAGCTTTGCATGCTGGGATATTTTGGTTCAGCCAGCCTACTACCTCATTTCTTTCTCTTGAGCATGCAAAGTATATGATTCCATTTATCCAATTAAAAATACTGATGCGGATTGAATATGAATGGGTCATGCGTCTATATTTCTGATTTGTTTATTATTTATTTCAATGTGCAGCACTTCAGAATCTTTATCATTATCAGTATTATTATTATTATTATTATTACAATAATAAATATAATAAGTATTCTATAAATAAGTAATTCTCACAAAAAATGTAAAGTTTATTGAATGTGCTTCTTTTTACATCTGACAGCACAAATGATAAATAACCTAACTATCAGCTAATTCCTAAATTAGTCACAATTTTGCTCTTTCTGTAAAACATGTGGAACAGCATTGCATTGTGGTATTGCTAGCAAAAGTAGTGTATCTTCCATGTATAGTACACTATTTTTTTCTTTTTAAATGGTGAACGGTATATAAAGCATTCTATATAGCAAATAGGCAGTGATTTTGGACACAGCCCAAGAGTTTATGAGAAGAATAAATTGTTGTTCTTAGCAATGCTAGCCTGACTTTGTGTGCATGCGGAGAAGAACGACACATAAAGCTCCATAAAAGCTTATCTTTGCCTGCCATGTTCTGTACAACACAACGAACGAGGAGTACTATGTGTAATAAATGAAGTAATACAGCAAAATAGTTTGGGTATCATATTAATAGAAATATGTAGATATATAAAACACTTTGAATGAAAAACTGTTGACTGAGCCACATGTTACTGTATGCACCTTACAGGTTTCATTTCCTTTGTTTATCCTTATTGGCTCTCATGCCACACTGCACTCACACATATACACACTCACACGCACTGTGTCCGGATCTTTCTGACCACTCTGGTTTTCATGTCAATTTCATGGCGCTGGGTTACTGACCCCCTGTCTGCTTGTAAGCCAAGTGGGAGTGCTGTAGCAGAATTCTCTTAACCCCAAAGTATCAGCCTGCTGTGTGTGAGCAGACACGAGGGCAAAGGAAGGGTTTTAACAGAGAAAAGCACTTTATTCATGGTTTAGAAGGAGAGGGATGATTTCAGCCCGTGTTGATAACATCCATAATTAATAACTGGCTGGGTACAGCTGCCAGGAGAGGAATGAAGCTAAACTGTTGGTGACTTATCAGTTCCCACACAGAAACACACACATACACGTAGTGTCTCTCAGGGTGAAACACAGATCTTCACCTTTCTGTGGCCTCTTAGCTGTGACGTAGCACGTGTGCTCGCTCCAGTTATCCAGACTGAGAAAGACTTTTTACTCTGGCTCAATAGCCATAGGATGATGAACAAGAGAAGGACTCTGATCTGAATTTGGGCAAAAAATGTAGTAACTGAAACAATATTTTAATGCAACTCGAACCAGACTTAAACTCAAGGATGAACTGATCAGATTTTGGTGGTCAAAGGTCAAAAACAGTGGGACCTCACTTCTGTCTCATTCTTATCAATGCACATTTTCAGGAATGCTTTGAGGGAATTTCACTACTGTACTCGGACTCATGGGTGAACTGATCAGAATATGAGTCTGGACAAACATTATAACTGCAACTTCACTGGTTGGCGGAAGACACCAATGAGGTGGTAATTCTACTTTTTCTCTCATTTTACTCATATTATGTATAATTTTTGTCATTATTAGAATTTAAGTATTAAATGGATACATTTATTTGCAATTAAATCTATATTTATGAGCACTGACTGTATGTCTGTATTGATTGTACTGCTCAGGGCTACTTTGAATTGTTTTGTATATTGGAATTTATTTTCAGTTTTCTCTGTTAACTTTTCCTAGAATGCCTGTGAAGTGTTGACAGTTTGCAGGAGTTGTTTCATTGGTTTGTACGTCAGTAGGAAGATTCCACTCACCTGATGAAATCCCAGATAGTCCACAATGGTGGAGGAGGCATAAAACACCATCCCATCACTGCTCACCACCAAGGCAAACCCTGTCAGAGACTACACACGCAGACACACAACAACAGAAATAAGTGGTGACTCAGGGCAGCTCATGCAGCAAATACTCAAGTGAAACATCTGAAAACAACCAACTGAATTTTGATCTGTGTCACTCTTGCAAAGCTAACTTGAGAGGACGTGATTCACATTTAGCGTGCACCCAACAGTAACAGAGTCAAACTGAACCAGGGCTCCTCTCATTACTGTACAATTATGTTTTTTTTAAGCCAGAGAAAAAATGCAGCCAGAATCTGACTCGACTCAACTTTTTAGAGCTCAGTGTTCAAGTTAAATTATTGTTCTCTGAATCTCTGAAGAGCAGATAGCAATAAAAATTTAACAAAAGATAGAATAATACAACACTGGAGAAGGAATGAAAGACAGATGGTCATGGAAATGAGAGGCTGTAATAAAACAGGCTGATTTGTAATGCAAAACATTGCTTTTGAAATAATGTTTTCTGGATTTAATTTAGATCCATGCTATTTTTAAAGAAGTTAGCTTGAAGATGATGTACGCACCAATTTGCTGCTCTTTGAATTTATGTATTTCATAAGCTAGAAACTTTGATAATTAAGTCTGTTTGACTGGTAACATGCTTTGGTTTGCAATATCAAACACACACTGATTAAAAGCAGAGAAGCTCCCACTTTCCCTCTCTCTCTCTCTCTACACACACACATACGCACACACATATGCACACATATACGCACACAAGGGGAATAAAAACTGTTGATTAAAAAGAACATTTCAAATAAATACACAACTGGCTTCAGTCAAATGAGGAGGGATGGACAGATGGAGAGCTGGAGAAGAAAGAAAGCATGGGAAGGAGCTGTGGACGAGGGGGAGAGGCCTTCTAGTGTGTGTGTGTGTGTGTGTGTGTGCACGCACAGCTGTGATAGCGTGACAACTGCAAGGCTACTTGAGTTGCGTGACTGCTGCTGCCAGAGTCTGTCACCTCCACTTTACTGTGAGACTATGCAGGTCTCCCTGGTGAGAGAGAGTGTGTGTGTGTTTTGTGGTATTTATCCCATGGGCCTCTAAATTCACACTCAAACTCACTTTTCTTTTATATCTCCTTCTCTCCCTCTTTCAGTGATCTGAATGCTCCAGCAAGCAGTGCAGTGCAACACTCTGCACATGCGCCACCCTGACCACATAATGTCCTCTGATAGCTGTGTGCAAACTGAGCAATTTGTAGCTGTAAACCCCGAGGTATGCGACTCCTACTGTGACCAAGCATTCCTGAGATGGGTAAAAGATCCAGAGTTTGATACGACAGGATCTGGAAACATATATGAAGGCATACTTGTGGGGGTGGGGTGGGAGGAGGGGGTGCTGACTGAAGTTCCTGGTGGTGTGGAAGTAGATGTTGTTTGACAGGTTTAACTGACACATGTTCATGACATTCAGCGGGAGCAATATATATTTCACATATTAGTCATTATGTGACTGTACAAATGTACAAACATGTCCAGGCCAAACTGTACATATTTACTTATAATGCATTTCACTGGTGGTAAGTAACTGTACTCAATTACTATACTTAAGTACAAATCTATACTTAGTAGTATTTTTATTTTGTACTAAAATCAACTGCTGATGAATGAATGAACTGTGATGTAACGACCTCGCTGTTCTTCCCACTGTAAAGTGTATAATGACATTCTCCACACTAACAGCTGTTCAGTTTTTGTTCCACACCAAGAGTTTTTATAGCCTTATTTTTTTATATTATACATTTTCTTTGCCATAATTTAGAACTAGACTTGAACATATGTGTTATCAACAGCATCAAATTTAAATTACTGTGTTCTTGTATTTCTGTAGTTAAAATCCATTTTAGAGCCTGTGCATAGTACTTTAATTTGAGTAAAGAATTGAAGGTGGTATTTCTACTTGTAATGGAGTACTATTTTTGGCAACTACCTCCACTTTTACTTGAGTAGTGGGTTTGTGCACTTTGTACTCTACCACCTCTGCAGCATTTAAAAACTCAATTTCCAGAAATGTGTTTTTTCATTAAATGGTGCTTCAGTGCTCATGGCAAGGGCTGCAACTAATGATTACTATAGTAGTCGACTAATCGTTCAATTTTTTTTCGATTAGTCACGATTATTTCATGCCTCACTATTTTGATGCCTGCGACCTGTGGTTGCACATCCTGTTCTGATGTTCACGTGACACTAGAAGTCGCAAAATGACACCATCGTCTAATTTGCATAATTGAAAATGTGTACGTAATTGTAATGGACGCTGTAGGAGAGAGGAATAACGTCGTGGG
>JAUMHL010000013.1:33401571-33441600 GCA_032362345.1 Sandelia bainsii
AAAACTAACTGGCATGCACTGCGCGCCGATCACCGGTGATCGAATCTGCACAGAACTTGCTCATCTCGAACGAGCCTGATTTTTGCGCCCCAAAGGAACAGGAAATACGTCACACGACCGTTTAGTCGCGGTCAACGAGTGAGAGAACATTTTTAAACTACACTTGAATGCAGATAATACACAGTACTCACGGTCTGTATAATGTATAGAACTCCACCTCGCCACAATAAATCTCGACTCTTCCATTTTCGTATTCACACAACCTCTACAGTATTTTCACAAGCAGTCTGAGATTCTACCGACTCGTTTCAGTCACTCTGACCTCCACCTTTTGCCCCTGCAACTAAGAGTTTTTCATGACAAAAAGCTCCAGCTATTTTTTACTGTACTGCTTATTCATAGGTTACTGAAAAGGAAATACTTGAGACAAGTCAAACAACTCAGGAATAATTATTAGTTTTCTCCCCCTGTGTTTTAGTCTCGCTGCATTCTTGCAGAGCAGAGGAGGGCAAAAGGAAGACGGAGGAGAGAGCAGAGGTTATAGACTGCGGTGCCACAGGCACCTCCACTTTAGCAAAAATGCTGGTTCTTGTGTTGCGTGCCAACTAGTGTCGCTCACATCTTTCTGAATAACAGGGAGAGAGAATGACAACAAGCCTCACATGGGCCTTCTCTTGTTCTCCTTGCTGTTGGCCAGTAAAAAGCAATCATCTCTTGTTTTGTGGTCACTGCAAACAGAACATTCAGCAGGTTTTCTGGAAGAGAACCATGCCTTTCATGATCCCATTAGCATTTGTTTTTCTCATCCATACAGCCCCCTCCATAACAAGAAGGTAATCTGGTAAAAAGATTATGGTGCCGTTTCGGCCCATTGAGACAAATAATAATAGGCAGATGGTCCCTCAGGCTGAATCCATATGGGAGGAAAAATAGCACTAATGCTGCTGTAGCACGCAATGCTAAACAAATGCTAACCACTGAGACTGGGTGGAAGAATTACTTCATAACATAGCAAGCTGTGTTGATTTGCTGGACTTTATTTAAAAAGGCATAATTTGTAGTGGAGTACAAAGTGGATCAGTTAGAGCCCCAATGTTGAATGAAGACGGAGCATGCAATGCTAACCATTAAAAAAGGAACAAGAGAAACATCCTTGTTTCAGATTTGTCCAGCAGATACCAAAATGCTTAATTTGATCTTAGAAGTTTTCTTTGGTTTGTAATGATGTAATGAAAAAAGTGTCATATACTGTATAAAACATAGTAGATTTAATCTGCAGTATCTGCAGAGGTCTATCAGTGTGTAATTAAATGGGCGTGAGGTGGCTTATGTTGTCCAGGGTTGAGGGGGATCAAGTGCTAGCCACGATGCTGATCATGCTTTATGCATGAAAACCATTAAGCTGTCAGTCACTGTCAGAGGTGTTATATATCCATTCTGCATGTGTGTGTGTGTGTGTGTGTGTGTGTGTGTTCAGAACCAATCTGCGAAGCTAGAACAATAGCATAATGCACTATTTAAGGCATCTATCTCTCTCAACATGGAGCTACAGTTCTCTTTATTTTTAGCACTCTTCATAGGCCTTCAAAATAAAAGCATTATTTTTGTTAACAATACTCTGAAAGCCGCACCACTTTACAGTGTGCAGCCTAGTGGTCCCTGCCTTCTTTGATTTTACTTAGCATCTCCTGTCACCTCCACTTTAACACGAGTGTGTTTCTCACCAACAATGTCACACAACAATTTGGCCTCTGACACAGCTAATTTATTAAGCGACACGCTGAGCCAACAGTAATCAGATTATCTTTCTCCTAACACCTCATCCCTGTGTTGCAGGGAATTAGCCTGAAGGGCTGCAGTCAAACAGTAGATGCTTTTACAAATACCTCATGAACTGTGACATCAGGACATCAAATAAGAGCAAAATGATGGTGAAACTGAAAACAAATGTCTAACCATGCACAGCAATAACGAGAGTCTTAACATTTTAAGTGTTAGGGTTTAGTAATGTGTTTTAATGCAACTGGCAGCTGCGATCCAGCATCAGCATCTTCAAACTGCTTGGTTATTTGCTGTGGACGTGCACCCTGGAAGGACAAGTGAAAATGAGTGAAGTGGCTACGGCGATGTATCCATCATCAGGTTTGGACATATCGTGACTGTCCACTTCACATTCTCCCATCTGTGCCCCTTGCATGTCATCACAACACTCTAATCTAAGCCTGTTTATACTGGCAGTGTTTGCTCCGATCACTTCATTTAGCACAGCGAGGAAGGACATACACCTCCTATGTTACCGCCCCACAGGCAATGTGTGTACTTGTGTTTATGTGCGTTTGAGTGAGAGATATAGAGGGGGCGGGGGGCTTGATGGGGAGTGATGGTGGGATCACGCAAGCTCTTGCTAAAAGAGGCAGAGTCAGGAGAGAATCACGCATGGTGGAGCTTTGCTGTAGATGCCACTCAGTCGCCACTCTGCTTCCTGGGCATCTGGTGTTAGCGTGACGCTATGAGTGTAGATATATGTATGTGTGTGTTCTGTTGAATTCTCCAGCCAGCTGAAGAGATTTTCAACATGTAAACAAACAGCGACTTGTCTGCCTTCTCCACACGGGCAGTTGTTCTGAATAGGAAGATTATTACCTCACTATACAACTGCAACACTGCACAACCATGTTCTTTCTGGGGGGAAGTCAGACTAGTGCTGATTAATATGCTAGATGACAAAAATAAATGCATAAATCTTCATTACTGTCCCTCAAGTAAAATACTGTATAACCTGCTCTGTGCGACGCTCTCTGTCTGTGAGCAGGGAGGGGAGGGGCTCTCCAGTGGAGAGAGGGAAGAGAAGTAGAGAAGAGGTTAAGAACAGCATCAGAAGATTAAAGTAAAGAAGGATGGGAATTTGATTGGCTTTATTTTAGCCGATACCGATCCTTAGGATTGGCTCACGACCTCTCTTAGGATAAAGCTTTTATTAAAGGGCCACTTCACCTCTTGAAAGTCTGTTTGCTAGATAAGCTCCATTCAGGCCGCTAAAACGTTGCCATGTTAATATTTTCTGAGGTTCAGGAGGAGAAACTAAAAACTGTATAAACAGTAAAGGTGTCAATTTGACATGGGCATTTGTTACAGAAAGACATGCTACCAGTGGCATTTATATAGATGGTTTGTCCCTAAACTTCCATATAACCCCACAGGTGCATCTGTTGAAGTAGTTGCTGTGATGGACCCTTGTCTCCATGTAAACAACTGTAAACATGCAGTTACTAATATGGAGTCATCATGTTTTGGTTACACTGAGGCACAAAAATAACTTAGGTTTAGTAAAACGATTTTTTTCCTGCGGACTGTAATAACCTGCTGGTGCAAGCTTCATGTCAACTCACTCTTTTATAGCAACACAGTTTCTTTGCGTTATAGAAAATGGGGGAGCCACTGTTTTGAAGGTTGACTCATATGTAAAAGTCAAGCCACTGTTTTTCTTCAGATGCATCTCCTGTGAGTCCTCTACTTTATGGAAGTGCAATGCTAAAAAGCTGGATCATCGCTTTGAACAAATTTCCATTACAAATCAGCAGCACAAGGCCCGTTTTAACTCAACAAAACAAACAAGACATGGTGTCTGCTATCATGTAATCATTTTCTACTGCACCGATGCCCTGAACAAGCTTGGTAGGTTTTTAAAAAAGCTGCTTTTCCTGCCTTTGAGCTTTGAGGTTTACATGTTTTCCATAGTAGATAACTTAACAAGGTGTAACTATAAGTGTTATCTGAGCAAGCTATGTGATTACTAAGGCGAGGTCAGTTATGTAACAGGGCTAGGTGTAGGGGTAAAGGAATGATTTTAGTTCAATTTAAAGTCTTAAGTACAGTTAAACAATCATATTTGTGTGCGTGCACATGTGTGTCTATTTGTGTCAATAGTCAGTGTTTACTTTTTGCTCCAAAAACTGTTTGTGAGCATGTGTGCGTTTTAGTGAGCGCATCCCCATGTGGTTAAATCTCCTAAAATGAGACTCTGCTTCTCACGGAAGCAGTGGCTAATGTGTGTGTGTGTGTGTGTTTGAATCAGAGAAAAAGAGGGATTGTTTTGGACCACAGAGTACAGCAGGGCACAGGAGGGTCAGCAGACAGAATTGAGTGTCTACATGCACTGACCCAAAAGCTTCTGTGTCTCTCAATCACACATACAGCACTGTACACACACACACCACACACACACACACATGCTGAGCATGTTCCACTGTCTTGAATATGGCCTTCTGTCTAAGTTACACTTTAACCATAGTATAAAACCATATCAAAAGTTTTTTAGAGTTTTCAGACTGACTGATCTTCACTTGGTCTTTTCTCTTTAACTGAGTGTTGTTGTTGTAATATGGATTTGTACAGTAGTTGTAGCAGCACTAATAAGACTATTGACTCTGCAGCCAGCCTTCCTCTGCACGAGACAACTGGTCGTCTAAAACACATAATAAGGCAAGAAATTAACTCCTGACAAGTCTGAAAACCATTCCAGGTGACTCCCTCATGAATCTGATGAGAAAATACCCCGAGTGTGCCAAAGCTACATGTAGCTACTTTGCTGAAATGTAATAAAGTAATAAAATAGAAAACATATTCTGTCTTATTGAACATGTTTTTGTTGACATAATTTGCATAATTTCCTAATTTCAGTACAATGTTGAAAATAATAATAACAATAAAGAAAAAACACTGAAAGAGACCGTGTGTACATTTAAATATGTTCCTGTTTTCCATGGTATTTTTCACTCTGTTATTCAAATATCATCTAACTCTGCAGGTGGTGACAGATAAATGTAGAAACGATTTCAGACGGAACGTCACAGGCTAATTTGATTTCTGTACACAGTGGGTAACATCCCCTCACATGTTTAGATATGTGGATATTTACACAATGTTATAAATGAGTAAATGTGTGTTACACAGAAAACATTTTCATGACATGCAATATGAAATCATACACATCTGATGTAAAACTAAATGCTAATCTGTCTGTGGTCAATTCCTTCTCTGGTTACGACACAGAGACTTGACATGACTTCTAAAAGCTAAAATTAAGAAAGGCTGAAGTTTCAAGTAGACTTTTTTTTTCTAAATGCAGCACGTGGGATATCAGGAACTAATGCACGGCACGCTTCTCAAACAACCCTTGCAATTATCGCCACCACACTAATGAACGTCACATTACACTGTGTGTCAGTAAACCACCATTTCGGCTCAGCAGCATATAAACTTCCACTGCAGCTCTTTGGTGTCGCCCTACCGCTGAGACCTGTGGGCAACACTGCTGGACCGGCGCCCCATATCCACTCATTTGTAAATGCAGCTCTGGCTTTTTCCATGCTGTCATTAATTTGTTGGGTTATTGTAGGCTACATGCTTCTTTGTGGCTCTATGGGTTTAAAAAATTCTCTTTCACCTCCTGAGCTGCTACACTCTTTCATAATCTGAAGCTAAAAAGAGATGTTTATCTCTGTTCCTAGTGTGGTCAGATTCTGCACGGTGAAGTGTTTTGACTACACTCCCATCCACACATGTACATTTTTTATAGGCATATCTATTAATAACTTATTCTTCTTATTATTATTAACTGTATGACTTGTGCATCTAATACAGTAGGTGGTACCTATTTTAAATTCTGACTTCTCTATTATTCTTATCTGTTCTATTCTGTGATGTTGCAATTTCCTCACAGAAATGATCACATTCCATCTAATCAAATCTAACAGTGCTCAGTGAGATTTTGCAATGGTAGCATTTCTAAGACAAAATGCTCTTGAAATATGCAGAAGTCTTGTGGTTTTAAACTCAGACTGAGTAACTGAAGTAGCAGCTTCGTCTGTTTGCAGCTCCGAGTCCAAAGCTTAAATCCTTATCAATCACATATTCTACTCTCACTCAGCTACTATAACTCTCCATCTCTGCTGACAGGAATCATTAAAAAAGATTTTAAATGAAATCTGGATCACTAAGACTTTTTTCTTACATAAGTAATAGCTACATGTCATCTACACTAAGAGAAACTAAATAAGACACATCAAAGAAGAGCAGGTGGTTAAACTAGTTGGCTTAAGGTGCTGGATAAATAGTACCTGACTGATAGTGACAGATAAACAAGTCAGAGAAAGAAGTGAAGAAAAAGCATTTGATCTGGAGCTGTGCTGCACTGTACGTCACAGTTCTCCAGCTCAAGTCTGATTTATGAGCATGACCGCAGGAATTCCTCTGCAATAGCTTCAGGATGTCTCCAGAATAAGAGCAATGTCTCTGTTTTAGGAAAGTATTAGCAGCTCAAAATGTGCTGGTGTCACAGCAAGCAGCTCACGCGAGGAGAGCCAGCACTTTTTTCTTCTCTGTTGCATAAGGCTGGTTTTCTCTTCTTCTATCTATCTGTTTGGTTGAGATGACTTCCTGTGATTATCAGCTGAACAGACAATAAGACAATAACCAGAATAATAATTTAAATTGACTGCGTCATCATCACATCAATGTTATAAAGTGTGTTATGTTTAAAGACTTAATTTATATATAAATTGATTAAAGCTAGCTAAAAGGAACAGTTGAAACTATTAGCTAAAACAAATAGAAAAATGGTTCAAAATGTTAGCTAAAAGTAAGGGATACATTTTTAAACTGTTATCTACCAGTTATAGTTGAAATGATTAATGATAAAACAAATAAGTGATGGAAATAGCTAGCAGTAGTGGAAATCTTTTAAATTGTTAGTCAAATGTAATTCATAGAAAAAAGAAATAGTTGAAAATTATTAGCTAATTATTAGCTAAAATGAATGGATAAATTGTTGAAATAGCTAAAGGTAAGGGATAAATGGTTCAATTATGAATTAATTATTAATTATTAGTGCTAGCTAAAAGGGATGCATTGTTAAGCAAAAGTAATATGTAAATGGTTTAAAGTAGAGAGAGTAACAGCACTGTCATAGTTTATCTGTCAGACAGCATCTGCAATCACACACACGCACACGCAAGAGCACATTTACATTTTAGTCATTTAGGGATGCGATGTCTTGCAAAGATACTCTGTCCATTTGAAGTGTCCATTTGGGGGCCAGTCAGGGTTCTGTTACACACACACACACACAAAATAAACACACTAAAGCACCCACATCCTCCTCACCCAACAACACTACTGCAACTGTTTCTCATGTGACAGGAGGGGGGGTGAGCTGCTGAGCTGAGGGAGTGGCAGGGAATAGCGTGCGAAGACCTAATGCAATGTTTCAACCCCAGATGGGTCACATCAGTAGCCCGCAATCACCAAATTTGGCCCTGCCAAGTTTACGCGCTTTAGATGTCAAAAGAAACGGCACAGGGAAAAGAGAGAAACCTGCTTCTTCTTATTCCCTCATGCTTCTTTTCATCGTCTGCCACAGCTTCTAATTATTAATTACAGTGACTAGTTTCTCCATTGTGCAGAAGAAAAGAGAAAAGAAAAAGGGACTATATGGACATGATCAGAGTAGAACCCAGCTTGTTTCTTAAATTGGAAAATTACGAGGAACAGGTTAAATGCAGTTCATGCAAGAGGTCACGGGTCCCCTTCAAGATTACTCTGTCTCCCAAATCCACATTTTAGTACAGCAGATAGTGCTCAGCTACTGATTTCCTCACTGAGACCAGTGATGACTACCAGCACTGCAAAGCTATTTAAGGCCAGAGAAACACCTTTGTCTCCGTGGAGGGGGTTTAGGATGAGACCAGGGGACACCTGGTGTCTAACTGTAGATGGAAGGCTTCCTAACTTTTTCACACCGGGGCTGTTTAAATAAGCCCGATGATATCACTGTCTCTCGAGAGATAAAGCTCGAGATAACAGAAGAGTCAGCATCCTGCGCCAAATTATCAGTGACAAATCACACACATGCATGCGATACAGGAGACATCCCTGTCTGTCAAACACACACACACACATACGGAGCCTCAGTGTTTACGCCGTGCCATTCTCTTCCCGTAACAGCGCGTGGTCTTGTCGTTCTTGTGGATTTGTTTTGACTGTGGTCTCACATCTTTAAATAGCCTCCTACAGATTACAGACACAATTTTACAGCACACTGTGCAGTTCAAAATCGACTGTTCAGAGCAAATTGAAAGATCTGAGGCACGACAATGGAAAGGAAACTCACTGAGAACTTCTAATGCACAAGCTACTCCAATTCATTTGATTTATATGTTCAGCAATTTGAAATGGCACACTCTTGCCTAAAAGATCGACCACAATTTACAGAATGATCATGAAATAATAGTGTCAGAATGGTACAGGAACAAACTGCTTTTAAGTGACCATTGTTAGATAATGGTTTGACTAATGATCATCATGAACTTGTTTACAGAGGGACAAGGGGGGCTCAATATGATGTTGCAATTCAAGCATCGATTCCCATGTTACTTAATAAAATTCTAAGACAGAGGAGGTGGGAGGAAAAGAAAGAATGGAATTCTTTTCTGAGACAAAAAACGAAGAAAGGCAGGAAGGGAGGAAAAGATAAAGGGCAGGGTGGGAGCTGTCATAAAATGAACAGAGAATGAGATTCAAAGTATTTTCCCCACGGGACAATAAAACATGAAGAAGTGTGTTTGAGAGAAGCAGAAATCCTTTGTGGCTCCACTGTACTGTGAAGGAGAGTCAGAGAAAGCTCCACATGTGCCTCAAACAAGCTTCGTGTTTCATTGGGATACTTAGTAGGTCTTAGTGAAGCAGACCCGGGGGTTTGTATTAAACCCAATCCAGTCTGGCCCATGTTCACACAGAACCAGGTGGTTAGCACATGACACCCAGATAGCGACAGTTTTGACCTTAATTCAGCAGCTATCTTTTCAAAGATAACTGACTAATAACAAAGTGACTGACACAGGCTCACCATCATCAATAAGTCATAATTTCACAAACTTGGTGCTGTTTTGTGTAATTTTATCTAACTGTGGAAATGTATTTGCATTGCTGTGAAAAAATACTCAACCCCCTCCTGATTTCCTCTGATTCAGATCAAAAATGAGTTATAAAACAAAGGCAAACACTAAACATTATTGGCTTGTATAGAGTGGTGGTAGTGTCTCCCAGTTAGGGAGTGGAGGAGGTAGGATCAAATCCCAAGTAAGAAGTGAGGTAAAAACTTGACACTGATTGGGTTAGCAGTGGTTCAGCTGCTAGAGCAATTATCCATGAGCTGCAGTGTCAGTGGTTCAAAAGTTTTACTTGATAATTGTATTTATTGACACAATAAGTATTTTGTATGTATGCAAAAAGTATTTCCCCCCTTAGTTACTACATCAAAAAAGTACAAAGCTGCACTGTTCAGTCAGGGAAGGGTAACAAAGCTCCACAGATCCAGATCCAGTTAGAGACACTATCTACAAATGAAGAAGAATTGGAGCATTAGTGGAGCAGAAGTACTCAACTTTCCAACATTAGTTGGAGGTTTGTAAGATAGGGGTCCTGTTACATTTACATAGAGTAAACCAAATAGAGAATTCCACAAAAAGATTATCACACCTGTAGTCGAACATGGAGGTGACAGTGTGATGTTGTGGGGATGCTTTGCTATAATTGAGAAAAACATGAATTGTCCTCTGTACCAGAGAATCCTGAAGGAGAACGTCAGTCATTCAGTGAACTGAAGCTGAAGAAAAACCGTGTTATTCAGCAAGACAATGATCCCGAACAGGATGAGACACAAAAAGAGAAGATTTATATATCTAAGGAGGAGCAACAGTTCCAGAGAATACTGTATCACCTTCCTCGTTTCAACACTTCCCCGATGTGAATCAGTGAATCAGCTCACCTCTTCTTTCCTCTTGCTCAATGGTCGCAGCTTCTCGCTGTCTAAACATTTAATCTCATTATGTCATGATACCAGCTGTGGATAAGTGAGGCGGGCTTGTGCCAGTTTGTTAATGGGAAATGTGAACCACTGATCTGAGTTCTCTATTATTGCAAAAAACACTTGATGTGCATTTTCCTCTTTTTCAGCATCATACAACAAGAAATATGGTTAAAAGAAAAGTGAAAACAATAACAATAACCCCAGCTCTAATGAAGACTTCATTTTATGTAGTGGAAGCTAAGTCATTTAGATTTATGTGTAGGAAATCTGTTTAAAAGAGCCTGACAGCTGGATGGCAACACTGCTATAGTGAAGATGCCCATTTTTCTTTACTCAAAGCTAAAGAAGCTAGATGATATCCTGCCAACTGGAACACACATCACTATGCTTCAGGCTTCTTCTTTTTTAATGATTATTATTTCTTTCCTTCTTTCTTAAATCTCATCTGAGCCGAGTGTAAATTTTGATCTGGCACATAATCGGCTTCAGTGTTTTTAAATACGCACAGCAAAATAAAAGGAAGGAAGATCGCATTCTTCTGACTGTCCGTTCCAGGTGCAGATGGTGTGATCTCATCTGATCACTGTCAGGTGTGACAGCTCCACATCCTCAAGGCGTTTTGGGAGTGGATGTACATGTGCACCATATCGGGGTGTGTGTGTGTGTAATCTATTGGTGATTCCACCTGATCAGTGTTAACTCTGTCAGCTCCATATCCTAGAGATCTGTGTGTGTGTGTGTGTGTGTGTGTGTGTGTGTGCTGATGTGGGAGTGAGAGACCCGGGATTCCCTAAAGCGTGTTCAGTAAATCCTCAACCAGCACGGATTCCCAAGCATCGCGTGCAGCGGGGTGGGACTCCTGAGCCAAGCCACGCCTCTCACTACACACACACACACACACACACACACACACACACACACACACACATGCTACAGCTCAAAGCAGAGGCCAGTAAAACAGTTAGGTGCAAGGCTTAAGCTGGTGTCATGGGAGGGTTAATGGATTTCAACCATTTATTCACCTGTCATCCGCATTAAATCCATAGCTGGTCCTTCCATGACCAAATAAGACCTCTTATCACCAGCCCTCGCCTGGTTAACCTCAACCCAGCTTTCTCTCCGCAGTGTGTGTCAGTGGAAATGCATATCCTACTCACAGCAGCCCTCTCTGAATGTAAATAAGAAAGAAATGATCCAATAAAGCTGCCTTTCCATAGAATACCTTTGGATTCATTCTCAGTGTTGTCTTGTATTGTGCCATGGCTCAAAAACACCTTCATACAAAAAGTGGTTTAAGAGTGAAAGAGCAGGTCGTTGCTGATGCATCTCACATGCTGGGTGAGGTTTTGGTTGCAGTGTGGGTGGTCATTCCGCAATAGATCAGAGCACTGACAAGAAAAACCAGTCGAGCTGTTTTCTGTGTGTGCGAGAGCGTGTCGTGGTGTTTGAGGGTGAGAGTGCAGCCTATTATGGTTGAGTACACCAAAACATGTCATTGCTGAGAAATGGACGGTTCTCCACCTCCAGACTATTTTCAGTGAAACTCTTCTTGTTTTGAGGAGCATACTGTAAAAGCTCAGATGAATAAAGACTACTTCCTCCTTGGACTGTTGAAATTTCTTCCAGTGATTTTGGAAAATAGAAAAGTGTTGCAACAAATGGAAAATCAGCTTTTGGTAGTTTTTGTGTCACACATGTAGATGAACTAATATCAAATTAGAGATAAGCAACAGCTCACAACAAACACAGTAGCTGTCCCATTAAAAAACAGTCAGCAGATTTGTTCTGTTGTGTCTGCACTTCTGTGGTTGAGCATTTTATTTTGGGAAACACAACATCTTTGATCTATCACACATGAACAAAACAGCTGTGTGGCACTTTTTTTTATTGATGCTGATTGTGATCTAACCTGACAGGTTGTCAATCAATCATGTGAAAACCTGCAGAGTAAAAAGCCCCTCTGTTGTAAGGTAAGTGAGTTAGAAACCAGGGGGCGATCTGTTCTCTCACCTACAGCTTCATGATCTGCAGAAAAAACATGGAGGACATACCACTGTTGGATTCATTCAATAAATTAACTCTATAAAGGTCAAAGAAT
Organism: Sandelia bainsii; assembly: GCA_032362345.1. Classification (NCBI taxonomy): domain Eukaryota; kingdom Metazoa; phylum Chordata; class Actinopteri; order Anabantiformes; family Anabantidae; genus Sandelia; species Sandelia bainsii. Next base: position 33,413,538 of record JAUMHL010000013.1, read on the forward strand.
GATGCTACTGAAACCACCCCTCCTCATTTTAGTGCAGATGCAAGCGCATAAGTGCTCGAGCACTTCATGTGCACGGCTTCGATGCGTAAACCTGACACCATTACAACATGCGATGCACACCACCTGTGCAAACAGCACTACAAAGACTTCCCTGTTTTTGTGGACTGGCCCTTTAATTAGCCTTTAATTGGGCCACCACTCCCACAGTTAGGGTGAGACACAGACAGACAGTTGTGGAACCAAGGAGGGCAGAAAAGGGAGATTAACGGTATGAATGATTGGAAAATGACTTTTCCTCACATCAGCTAGTCATTTTCTACAGAGTGATTGGGATTCATGAGAAGCTGTGCAAAGGAAAAGGATCTTCTAATAAAAAAGGATATTCACATGTGGATAAATATCTCTTTACTCCACAATACATCATGATTTGCAAACTGAATCTGAGAAGTTATGTAACACTCAAACATGTGGCCAGCACTGAAAACAAACCGCGGCACGCAATGACAGAGAGGTCACTTTATACACTGGAGAGTCGTACAGCTCATTCCCAGAGGAGCACTTGCACAGCTCACAGGGAAAGCGGTCAGACATTATTAGCTCAGCAACATGCCACTGAGTTTTTCCTGACATAAGTCGACGCCTTAAATAGACGTAACGCTGCAGCAGGGACAGTGTCTTCTACTTAAGAGCTGCTGATGAAAATAGGAGCAATCTTTAAGCATGGTGGACTGAATGGAGAAAAAAACTGAATTAAATGGCACCAATACAGATGAGCTATGGTTGATTAAGAGAAAAAATGTAGCAGCCAGTTTTTGCTGAGTGTAGCAGGTGGTAGAAGAGCATAGCGGAGCAGGGAGAGGGAGGTCTGGACGGAGCGGAGTGGACTGATTTCCAGTATCATGCTACTGTAGCTTTAAAGTGTAATGAGGTGACGTGTGGGGAACCTGGCGCAAAAAGCTGTTTATAGTGAAAATGTGTTTTCATGATTTGATTAGACTAATCTTAGCAACCCAGGATTATTGTGCAATTCAGATGTTTGAGGAATTACGTCTTGAATTTGGCGTGACAGATCATACTAAATACCCAAAAGATGGTAACCACAAGAAATCAGATGAGCCTAATAAGGGAGAAGAGGCAAAATACAAATAAAAAAGGATGGATGTAGAGTTTAGTCAGCTCTCTGGCCTGATGTAAATCTTTATAGTTTGTGAAACATTCAGGACTGCTGAATAAAGATCATGTGAAAATGCTCTTAAACGTCTATCAGGAGGAAGAAAAAGTTGAGCAAATGCAAGAATATTCTTCAGATGATGGAAGACGGCTGTGGAAACAAAGAGGTGTGAAGACACTGTAAAACTCCTCCACTTGTTTTCAATATCCTGTCCTGTCTTATGAGCTGCATTTGATGGGAAATTTGAGAATGGATTCAGAAGGTGAGCTGAAGTTGTAAATGAAATGAAAGCAACATGTGTGAATCCATTGTTCTCAGTTCATTTGTGTGTGTGTGTGTGTGTGTTGTATGTGTGTACAGTATATGCTGGCAGCATCCTGTGGAGAAGCAGAGGGAACCCATACTATTGTATTAGTGTGTGTCGACACCTCATTCCTACCTGCTGCCTCACCAACACCTCTACAATAACGGATGTACAACAATGGAAAGTGTTTTTTGTTTGTTGAATGACTCAGTAAAGGCTGCTTGAGTTGGAGAGTTTTCATTTCTGCTAGGACAAAAAGCATCTGTAAAACTCCAGGGGGGGAAAATACAGCATAGGTTTAAAGGATGTTCTTCACACACACTGCTGAACATTTTTTGTCTCCCAGCCAGGGGTACGTGGACCCTAGGGTGCACTTCTGCAGACAGATTGTACAGTTGCAAGGAATTTCACGAACCAGATGGTATGATTTGATAGATCACAACATCTGTTTCTAAAAAAAAAAAGAAGAAAGAAATCCACACACTGAGTCTGCCGCAACACCTGAATATGGAGGCCTGTTTCGTCCAGTAAAAGAAAATAAAGAAGGAAAACTGGTATGAAAAAATGTAGGTGAAAATTTTGGCTTATAAAGTCAAAATTATAAGATAAAAAGTCACTTATCTCAATTATGAAATAAAAATTAATAAGTATGAGACAATCTTTATGAGACATATTTGTCATAATTTAAACTTTAAATGTCATAATTTTGACTTTTTTCCTGTATTCGTGACTTTTTATCTGAACTTTCTCGACTATTTGTCTCATAGCTTTAATTTTTATCTTATAATATCTTGACTTACCATTGTATTTTTCTTTTTCACCATGACAAGCTTTTCTTCTTTTTTTTACTGGCAGAAATGGGCTTCCATACGCGGACAATGCATGTTCTGAGAAAACGAGCAAAAGTAAAGAGTAAAGCAATGAATGAAAAATTCAAATAGTTCAGTAACTGTAATGGGTAAACTTTGGAAATAGTTATTGAGAGGTGGATAAATGGTTCAAATTTCTGTTGCTGCAAGTGGCGGCAGGATGCAAACGTAACCTAAAGTTGACAGATTCATTGTATAAAGAAATAGAACAACAATATCCTCTCTGGTATAATTAGCTTTGTAGAATAAAAGACAGATGATGTTAATGAAGCTCATCTACAGTAGACGACTGGTATGATACTAATGATGTGGATGGTATTAATCAAATTTTTTATTGCATAAGTTTATTTTTTTCGTCTTCCGCAATAGAGATTTTACACCATATGGCCTCTGTGCAGTGGTTTCACAACAACTTTGAACTCAGAGCAGGGATCAAACTCCAGGTGTTTCCAATGTTAAATCATAAATATCTTGGACTCAAATTTGTCTCGTGTGAGTAAGATATGTGTTTTTCTGCACAATCCATTTTTAGTAAATCTACAATTAATCAGGACTGGTTCACAAAACAAGAATCATTTTTGGCAAACTGTAAATGAGGTAGTGAGCATTCACTAGTACTGGACGTCCCAGGACAAGAGAGAAACGCCTCAGTGTACATAAGCAACAACACATCATTTAATCCACATTTACTTGTGGATGCAGCAGCTGTGTGAAGAATGAATTACTACATGTCGTACTAGTGCGAGAGATGGAGAGACAGAGCGGAGGATACACACATATGGAGGAGGATTGGTACAAGTGGCCAGTAATGTATTGCTTCCACAGGATGCCCAGCTCACTCAAAACAAGCCTTAACCGGCCTCAATCATGCTCAGCCGCTGAGATGTACAGCGGATGTGACAAGCAGCGAGGAGAGAGAGGGAGACGCAGGGGGGGGAGGGAGGCAGGGACGCAGGGAGAGATGGTAAAGCAGTGTGACAGAGTGATTTTGCAGAAGAGGATGAACTGTAAATATTGGCCCTGCAGAGGAGAGGGCTAAACAGTCATGCTGCACCAGAAGGGGAATGATATCACACACACAGATAGAAGCACCCAACTTCGTGTTCTTCATTCATCTGGAAAATGCAGCAGCCATGAACCTTATTGAGATGAGATAAACATCACGCTGCTGTGACTGTGTGGATAGTTATAGAACAGATTTCTCTTCAGACGTCCAGGAGATCAGTCTCTTAAAAGCCTCGGCGGAAACCTTAACCTAAAGCCCCCAGAACTCCACAACCTCAAATCAACAGTCAGTAACAGTCATTTCCTACTTTGCATGAACTGACTTCATTGATCCCCATGGAGAAGTTGCACATATATGATGGCACTGCTACAGGGTTTCAGTGTCTTGCTCAAGGACGCTTCAACGTTTAACTGGAGGAACTGGGAATCGAAGCACCAAACTTGGGGTTTGTAGACGACTGCCGGAGCAAGTAACCAACGAATAATTGCTGATGTATTGTATTATTATGGATGAAGGTTCTGGTCTTAAAAGCGTGCTGGTTTTTGAAAAGAAAAGCCCCATTTATTGCAACAAGTCATTTTTATTTTCACTGAAATGATTATATAAGATGTCGGTAGCATAAGGTTGTGATTGTCTCCGTCTCATATTGCTGCTGCTTCTTATCAGAGGTGATGGACGAACACAGTCCTCAAGTGAAATGTGTATCTCACGTCAAAAGCGTGAGAGCTGGCATCCTTCCTTATAACAGAGATCACAGTTGTCATGACACAGACTCGTTCACCCTTCTTCTCTTTTCTCCATCTCTCTCTCGGCCTCTTGTCCTGGTATGCCCTCCCTCCCTCCCTCCCTGTCATGCCATGTCCATGTTGAGCGGCTCATGCATGGATACAATGAGCTCCACTGTGCTCATGAAGGCTAGCATTACTGTTCACACGCAATCTGCGCTGAACATCGACATATCCTCCCTTTCCTCTTTCTCTACTTTTTCTCCTTTCTTCCATCTTTCATCGCTTTTTAATTTTTTACCCCTTTTTCACCACAGAGCTGGTATACTGTTAGTAATATTTGAACTGTTATATACTAAATTCCCAGTTTTAGTCCAAATAAGAAAGTTATTTCCCTGAAATGACAACTCTTTGATTTTTTAAGCTATTAAAACATTTTTCTAGTAAAAAGAAAGAAGGGCTCAAACACTATTTGAAGATGTACACGTTCTCATTTGTTCTCAGAGCTTGGTTAGCACAACATGCACGGATCTGCTGCGACACATAAAACGAACGAGCTTCCATCTTTCTTTGGTTACAGTCCTCGCCAAGAAGTAAGCACAAACAGCCAGCGCTCTCACCACAATCACATTATGGAAACTAATCTGATGATATTTTAATTATTTCAAACACACCAGAAACAGAAATCAACCTACGTCACTCCATTATTTTTGGTTACGTTTAATGAATGTGATACAGGTGCAATCACCAAATCATTATTGTTATTAATGTGTTGAGGATGTTTTCAACATAATAAGATAACCCAGCTGACTTTATCTCTAAAATGGAGTGTATATTTTATAAGCACATGTGCAAATATAGAACTATGCATGTAATGTTACTGTCAGCCCCTCCTGTCTTCCGCCCATTCCTGATTGTTTCCATGTGGTTGGCCTCAGGAATTTCTCCTGGATATTCAGAGCATGCCACAGCCACAGCAGGAATATGATACCTGCCTACCATCTTTCTCCTCCCCCCCCCCCCTCCCCCCCTTCTCTCTGAGTGACAGAAATGATCCTCTTCCTCTCTCTTTTTCCTCGTCTGTGTTGTTATGTATCATTTCTGCTCTCTGCGCTCCCGTGTGTGAACTGGCATTCAGTGTCAATCCCTCAGGGCTCTCGTAAAATGCTCACACAGAGACCAGAGGGCATGTACTGTAAGTGTATGTTTATGTGGTGACTTAATGTGTGTGCATGTGAACAACTATAGGAATATGTGTGTGTGTGTGTGTGTGTTTGTGTGGCAACTCTCTAGTGTAGCATAAATTGCAAATGAAATCATTTCTGCAGGCCTGGTCTCTGTGTTTCTCTTTCATTCACTCACTCTCTCTCCGCTCACTTCGACAGATCGCTTTCATAACCACTTTTCTGAGGTCGCAGCCTCGTCTGCAGTAGTCACGCAACCCCTCGCCTGCTCAGTCAGCTTTACATGCACGTACACACCACCGCACCAGCGCCACACTACGCTGCACTACACTACACAGAACCCCTGTCTTAAAGAGACAGTGCGCAGCTCTCTCCCAGCAGCCACAATATGTTACAGACTCTGCTTTTAAAGGGTCAGCACGTCTATTTTTGGCTCAAAGCATTCCTCCGCCACCGCATGCAACCTGTGGCTGTGGAGTGGAAATGCAACACCGGCCAAAGCTGATTTTCAGATAAAATCTCTGACTGTAAATATTTTTTAATGTTGGACTTTCTTTAGATTTTTTTTATGTGAGCACAAAACAACAATAGAGTGGATTAATTACAATAGTGATACGCCTGTTCTGGTAACATTGTGCTTCAGGGAATTCGTAAAAAAGTTCTTCTTATGTTGTTAGTGCATACTTAAGAAGCAATTGCTCTGAGTCTACCTCATAAACCACATCCAAATTAAAGATGCCAGTTGCTAGTGCAGGTGAGTGCCAGATCTGCACAAAAGCATGTAAAGATCATAACAGGAAGACAACAATTTCTATTTATCACTAATGGTTTTTTTATGTGTTGGATTTGTTTGTGTTTGTGCAGTGTGCAGGAGCTGAAAATTCAGAGTGCTGGCTGGTCCTATTCACCTTGTCCTCTTGTTTCTGTCCCAACACCTCTCCATCTTCTCACCTTTCCACCATCAGCATAGCCCGCGGAGGAATGAACAGTAACTGGAAACGACAGAGAGTCAGAGGAAGAGACCCTGGTCAGAGAGAATGTGAGTGCCAGTGATTTGGACGGCTTCAGGGAGACAGAAAAACAAAGTGATCCGTTTGTTGGACATCTCTTATACACAACATGACACAAGCGTCTGACATCTGATGCCAGTATGACATTAGAGCGAAAACATGTGAGCAAATATAACATCACATTCTTTTTTGCTACCTACAGTTACACTGCTTGTTCCAACAAATTTAAGGTTCAAGCTTCAACCAAAGACATGGAGTCCAGTCCTGCCTCTCCCTGCTCCACCATGCTCCAGTAGTCTCTGGACATAGCGCTTCACGTGTTGGTCATTATTACAACAAATAAGAAGGTAGAAAAATGACCAGTCAAGCAGAAATAAGTGACCTTCTCTGATTGGTTAGAAGGACCTCTTATATCTCAGCACTGCTACCAGGATGTTCATAATAATAATGATAATGTGAATAATAATATTTTACTTTATTTATCTCCTTGGGGAGGGGCATGAGTCTTTGACAGCATCTCTCCACTTTCAAACAGATTTTAGAGGATATTTCTATTGAAAGTACAGTGTTTGTTTTTTCTTGTCATTTGCAGTCAGCCTTGCTCCTTATTGTTGGGATGAACAAACAGAGAAAAAACAAGCAGTAGTCATGTGCTGATTGTTCATTAAGTCCTGACTCCCGGTCAGCTTGTCAAGCTTCCCACCATCACATGGCCCTCACTAGCAGATCGACCTCTCAAAATTCATATTAATTTCACAATGGGTGAGCAATTTCAGACACGTGTAGAAAAATCAACACCCAATTCTAGCCAGTGGTGATCAAAGAAAAATATGCAGCTGATGGATACATAAAACAGGCCATACAATGTTGCTAAACGGCTGAGGCTACATCACGTGTGGCAAACCCTGGTCCTTGAGAGCCACAGCCCTGCTTGCTTATTTTATTTTAGAACTATCCCTGCACTTATAGCATCTGATTTACTGAACACACTCCTGATCCAGGTAATCGGCTGGAAAACAAGCAGGGCAGTGGTTCAAGAGGAGAACGTGCTAACAGCTGAACCTTACATTGATTAAACCCATTGTACATTTTAGCTCCTGCATTTCTGGTTTTGGAGAAAAAAAACAACCCAGTATTTAAACCCCTTCCTATACAGAGTATCTGTCTTACTGCAGCCTCATATTATACAGTGGATGTTGTATGCATAAACACACACAAACCTTGCTGATTACAAGTATTATTATCTGCACAGTTCTATAATCAAACCTGACATTTTGAACTTAGTCTACATAGAATGGACAACAATATATCACAAGCTGGAATGAGATTTTCCAGCTCATCAAGTCTCAGTTTGTGTTTTTTGTCATGACATCACTAGCGAGAGGCGGGGAGGCACAAAACAGACTCAATATGGCCTGAAAATGGACTGAGAATTTGGCCAGGAGATGAGAAGGGAGAGAAGGACTTGCAGTAGCTTTTGGCAGGTGTTTTGTCTCTGCTATCCATCCAGCTGCTGACTGAAAACATGGGAGGTGTTACAAAAGAATCTAGCTGTAAAGACAGGCTGTAATCTCTATAATCTTCAGCTGTAGCTGCTTTCACTTATTTCTACAGACTTACAGAAAATGATTTTTCTTTAATCTACAGTACGACTGCATACAAAAAAAAATCAGACATGATCTTGTGTTTCAGCAGGCCACTTTATAACAGCAGTGGTTTTAAGATCCTGGATTTTGGCTCAGTGCTTTGCTGAAATTAATCTTCAAAACAACTACATGAACAGTTTGAACTGTGCCATGAAGAGTTAAGCATCCTGCAAACATACACAGTGTTTCATCAGATTTTTTATGTATGTGATGGGAGCCAAAATCCACTAAGTCCTCCATCTGTATTAAAGGTACTAAAAAGTATAGTTGAAGACAGTATAAGGCTTTAACCTTCCAAAATAGCCACATTAAGTCCTTTTTACTACAAAACTCCCTCTTTGTGTTTCTTACCTTCTATTCCAGCTCAACAGTGAAGCACTGTCGAGGGAAACAGCGTGAGGGAATTTCACACTTAAAAGACTTTAACATTGGAAGATATCCACTCGATTTAATAAGCCTAGACTGCTTAAACCTCATATTAGCTTTAGTTACACAACTGAATATATATTGCGCACAGAACAAGGACTGTGGATGTTGGCCCCAATCGCTTCCATTAGAAGGGCTTTAGGAAGCGGTCTCTTTGTGGCCAGTAGAAACAGGAGGAATGATTACAGCAAGTAAGCATCTGACTATTAGATGTGAGATTCTACAGTTCTAGCCAATGTTACACTAGTCTAATCTACTAATCCCAACCCCTTGGTAATATTTGAGCTTTATCACTCTGCACATGTCACCTGATTTTCTCTTTTCATCCTGTTATCATTAATACCAGAAGCTGTCTAACAACACAACACAACTAAAGGTGGTTTCTTAAGGGAATGCAGTCACATCCTACCACAGCAGCCTCAGTCTCATCAGCATCGTATGGCTCTGCCAATTAGGTCAAGCCTGAGAGTTTTCTACACAAATTGGTCCATCTGGCATTTTAACAAAGATGCCAGTCCAAGGATGGATGAATAAAGAACTGGTAATGTGGTGGCCCAATGAATTATGCAATAGAATTTCTCTCTCTCCCTCCACTTTATGCCTCCGTTCTGCTTTCGGCAACCCCCATCCACCTCTGTAATAAGCATCATTCATGGTATTATCGTCTTGCGTGACATGTTGACCTCATAGAAAGGGTATTCTTTTTGAGTATTCACTTTGAGACATTTCAATTTCCTGGTCGCGATCAAGGGAAAATGAGACGAAGCGCAGGAACTTGACTTGAAGTAGACTGGTGCGTGAAGTCAGGCAACAACAAATAAAGAATCTGCAGCCTCGGTTATTGAGATTAAAAAAAGTGAGTGAAAGAAAGAAAGAGTGGGAGGCAGGCTGAAGCACACACAAGTAGGGGGTCAGACTAAGGCTGTGCAGGCCTCCAGGCCAGGGAGTGGTAGCACCACTGGAGAAGAAGGATTAGATGGGAGATTAACAGGCTCAGAGGCAACAAAACTATTTTTTTAACAACGAAAGTGGTAAATGATGAAAAGCATGTGAGTTAAAATAAGAGTGTAAATAAAGAAAGCAAATTAGAAAAACATGGGAGAATGGTGCCCTCTATGCAAATAGAAATATCTGCTGAGTTTTCTAGTAAATAAATGCTGATGAATGTCAGGTTAATTTAAATGACATTCATTCAAATATAATATGTTTAGAGAATGAATTTGTTCCACTGTATATTTTCAGTAGTTTGCAGTAATTCTCTTGAATTGTTTTGCGTGCAAAGCTACAACATGAAAGACGATGGCTTCCACTATAACCAGATGGTTTGGTTATAAAGCCTTTAAAGAGATCCAGCATCACCGGCTCAAGCGACAAACACTGACAGACACAGGACCATCAATATTTGCTGCTCCTGTGTGTGTGTGTGTGTGTGTGTGTGTGTGTGCGTATGAGAGCGGAAAACTATCACAACATTATCATGAGACATGTGAGCAGGCGTGGCATCTTCATCCTTAACTCGTTTAGGACATATTGAGGTCATTTTCCCCGGGTTTACACAACATTGCGTGAGAAGAGAAGGGTATCCGGTGGATCCAATTGCCCTCTGTAAGGGCGGCAGCGCTTCCATGAATGTGGCCTTTGAGTGGCGAGAGGCCAGTAGACATGCAGACAGCCTGTACTTACTGTATCTGGGAAATAGGCCTGATGCGACTTCAAACAGTCACAATGATGTTATTATGGTCCCCTTCTCCTCCCCCAGGCCTGTTTCTCCCTCCCTCTATTTTATGAGAACTTGTTGCTCATGAGTCACAGGGAGGAGGTCTCCAGCGATCCGCTGTTTACCTTCATGGTACTTTTGGCAGGACTTGGACCAATCACTGCTTTGATTTCAGTTTAAGTACGCATTGGTTTCACCCCCTCTAAGAGCTGTTGCAAGTATCCAACAGCAATGATTATGTCCTTTTTCCGTGTTGAAAAGTAAGTTTATTTTCTCTTGGCAGAAGTGCTTTTACAACATTTATTTTATTGAGCACAATGACAAAAACACTGCACATCATAACTGGGATTTTCTGGGCAAGGGAAAAGGAAATAACATCTTTGTTAAAGGTAAAAAAGGATTCTTTTATAGAGGGCAATGATAAACCGTGTACACAGTACAGACGGCTGGTGTGATGTCACCATTGGTTTGCATTGGTGCTGGTTTGAAACCCAGAGTTGCAGCTTACAGTTGGTGCCATTGTTTCCACTGTGACCCAGCACCTCCCACTACCCTAGTATTACTTTTGAAGTGATAACCCTAAACTGATTCAGTTCCTTACCCTGGGCAGGCAAGCATTTCACCCTCCTTCACCCTAAAGTGGACTATCTCTATTTTTAAGCCACAATTTACTTTTTACAATTTGCAACATCTGTTTCAACAGACCTGACCAAGATGGAAGCTTAAAGTTTCAGATAGTATCCAAAGTTAACCGAACACACATACTAAAACCAGTCAGCACTCTAGGTTCTAATTAAACTAACAACAACAGATGTTACAAAAGGCTTTTAAATTTTGGGAGGTCTAGGATTTTAATTAATTACTTTCCCTCTGTCTCGTTTGTTTCAGTGATTTGAACATGGACATCACAATTACAGTTTTAAGAACTGAACAATAAGAGTGGGGCTGGTTGTAAATGGGGGAGGGGCCCTACATTACAAGGGCATCTACCCCTCACCACAGTGCCACCCTGTAGATCTGTCCCTGCCTCCCAAATAGCCTTCACATGCGGTAAAACCTCATCAACATCAGCCCAGGTAAAGCCACAATGTTCAAATGTTTTACAATGTGATGCTATGGTAGACTGAAATATAATGTATATATATATATACACACCAATCAGGTATGACATTATGACCACCTGCCTGACATTGTTCGTCTTATACATCAGACACATGTTTCACAAATTGAAGCAGGTGGCAGCTATGGATGGCGACTGGATGTGACTCTACTTTGAGTTTGGTGCTATATTTGAACAGGCTTTCAACATCGGTGAAGGCTGTCAAATCAACATCTTTTTGGTGTCAGAATGTTTTCTGCGCTGGGCTAAAGTTTTGACAGTGAGACAACCTAGTTCTCACAGTGAGAAACTGCATCACTGAGTTCACATTTAATTAATAAATAACTAAGGTTAGGTTTGAGACTGCAAAAATCTTAATACAATACAAGTCTGTAAACTATAATCTATAATAAATTCATGCTTAAAACCTTTGTCTTGTTTTGGTTTTGTGGTGATTTGCTGTTTAAGGGTTTTACACAATTGTCAACACTCCACTCAGTTTCCCCTTTAATCACTCAGGGCTCAGACGAATTGCTATCACACCGTTGCATGTGTTAATCTGGAGGCGCAGCCAGAGAAAGCACTGAAATCCATTATAGGTCAAGAAATGCTACATTAGAAATCATATATGATCGAAAAATTATGGGTGTGGTGTATGAAAAATAAATATGGGTGGAAGCCACTTCCAGCTCTATTTTTGACAGATGACACAGTATGAAAACAAGGATTAGACTGTCAGTGCTCTGGCTGGAGAAATGTGTGTATGCCTGTGTGATGCATATTTAAAACATTTGCAATTTGATGATGAAAACAAACCCTGGCACATTAGCATGGAGAATTTCCCAGCTCCGCACGCAAACTTACAGCAAGGGGGGGGCCAGCGTGTGTGAGTATGTGTGGATTCATGTCTGTGTGTGTGTGTTGCTGTGGGTGAAGCCGGTAGCTGTTTAAATTCAGTGCTCTCTCTCTGCAACATGCCAATTTAAACACAATCCTCGGGGACACAAACAGAGTGTGACACTTCTCTTCACCGCCTCTTTCTGTCATTTTCTCTTCTTGTCCTTGTTTTCCTTGTCTTCCTCCTACTCATCCCCTGCTTCTTATTCCTTTTCCTCTTGTCGGAAATATTTGCTGCGTTTGCTCTGAGTTCAATCTAAATGCAACAATACCTATCAATCCAGCCTGCACTGTACACACAGCTCACTTCTCTCACCGCGCTGGTCATCATCAGCTCCTGCATAATCTGAGTTGATCCCTATGCTCTCTGTAATGTACCACCTTTAAGAGATTGTGTCATTGTGCCTGATGAATAAATCATTAGGTCAGCGCTGCGTTCATCCCTGAAAGGTCTATAGGCTTAGTGCCTGTGGCTTTACTACTAATAAGGTCACACACACACACAAAGGCTCTGCCATCATCCTTCCAACTACATTTTCTGAAGATCTGCAACTTAAACGTGAAATACTGGACATAATGAAAATACTTTAAAATTAAGTCCAAATGCAAATACTAAAAAAAACGAAAGTTCAGTTCTGAGAGGAGTTGAAGTGGCATTTTAAAGGGCAACGTCACTGATTTTCAGCTTTTGTGCATGTACATGTTTCAGCTAGCATCAGAGATATATTTTAGTTTAGAAAGAAATAATATACATGTACTCACCAAACTACAACAATAGGAAGCAGTGCAAGCGCTAAAAGAAGCTGAACAGTAGTTGAAGCGTTCAGTGACATTGTAGGGGATAAATTGAGTCAGATGTGTCAGTTAAAGTGAAAGTCTAAGACAGCATGTGGTGTGTGTGTGGTCACGATGTCAGCTGACATGCAGGAGGTGAAAGCAGTTGTCATTCAAGGAGCAAGAGATAAAACACTAAAGAAACCCACATTAATGTAACTCTGACAGTGTGCTCGACTTAAGACAGGAGGCTTTTTATTTCTTTTGAGCAAATGAGTTAATGACATGCTGACAGGAGCAATGAAGTCCCTCTAAAAATGCACCTATTAGCTTGATCTCATTCATATATTAATGTTAATGCTTGTTTCAGACAATCAATCTTAAATTTGTTTCTGATAAACTGAATGTGACGGATGCTTCATAATGGAATAGTTAGACTAGTGACTAGTACTCTCATAAACCCCACCCCCACCTTCAGGGGGCTTTTAATGCTGGTGATGTTGGTGAAAACCTCTAATGGGGATCTCTCTCTTTCTTTCTCTCTCTCTCTCTCTCTCTCACACACACACACACACACGGAAAGAACCCCTTCTACAAATGACGCGTGTTGCCAAACAGTTTTGTAGTGTAAGTGTGTCTGCTTGTGCAAAGTCAGAATCCCCCACTGGAGTTTTTCTTATGGACCTCAACAGTGTGATGAAATTAGGTAGTCTGACACATGATGGGTACAAGATGAAGACCCCCCCCCAACACCCTAAATAAGTCCTATTAAGTATTTACTGTTGAACACTTAAAATCTACGTTTCTTTTTACTGGCTAGTAAATAACGCCCGAGGGGCTAAAGAGCTGAGACATGCACTTGCCACGCAACTGCTTTTGTCTTTCTCTCTCTGGCTCTCAGTCATCACCGCCCCCGTCACACTTTCTCCATCCTGACTGACTGGATACCTGGTTGTCTGGGCGAGACATTTGCCCCCACAGAGCCTTTTTAACAATGTGCCTGGACACTGTCGGGCTGTAGCCAATCCTGTTGCCGTTCACCTTCACGTTGTCTCTCACCGCCCATGCAAAAGTGCATATGGTTTTGTGTGATGAGGAAGGAGCGTCTTTACCCTCTTGCTGTACCCTCTGCTTGCGTCTGTCTCTACCCTAAAAATCTTTTGTCCGGCTCACTCATTCGATGATAATTCGGCAGAGAGAGCAGGAGTTCACTCAGAGTTCAGACTGCTCTGGGTGCACAGAGTGCAGCGTGTTCCTGCCAGCCAATAAAAAAACACACAAACGCTTTTAAACACTCTTTTGCATCACATTCTCCAGTCCTCTTTAATTAGCCCTAACTCTGGTCCTTCTTCACTTAAACACATGTTTTCAAAAAACATGTATTTACATGTTTTGATTTACTATCAGTGAAATGAGTATGATGAATTTGTCTGCAGTAGCTAACTTCATATGAAATTGAAAAAAGGATCTTCCCCCCCAAAGCTTCTCCAAATAACTCTAACTTTATATGACATGATCTGAGGAACTATTTTTACCAGGGCGGGTTACGTGCTGCTGTTTTCCCATATCAAATGCTGATGAAAGGGGACCTCATCTGGCTGACGGTAGTTAGCGTATCGAGCTGTATCGGGTCAGATGCCACCTTTGGTTAGTGATCTTTCCAACCGCATGGAAACATATCGATTTACATTAGGGCACAACAGCAGGGACCGGGCCTGCGCCACTGTTGCACACTGGAGCATGCTTCAATTAAGATAAATGGAGGTGACAGACAAAACAAACGGTCTGATGTCCGGTGCGCCAAAGGCAGCCAGCATACGGACACAACCAGATGATATGTAGTACACATGGTCATGCCACATGAGTAACCTTCAGAAAACTAACATGGTCCTGATTATTAGTAGCAAGATTATTTAGAAAGGGCATACGCTTCATGTGATTTGTCCAATCAGTGTACTGAATATGAATCTGAATTCTAACGTCTTCCTTTCGTACCAACTTTGAGCTGTTTCATGGTTTATGGAGACATTTCCTCGGATTGGACTACAGCAGCAATGATGCAGGAGTTTCAAGTCTTCAGTCCCCGTCTTTTGAGGACTCAAGTCTCAAGTCAGGTGTGAGCGACTTAAGACGACTCGAGCCCCCATCTCCGCTGACATCGGCTTTTAATGCTGGTGGCCATATAAAATGGTAGCTGATATGTCTGGACACTGGTGGCACGACAGACAGTGTTCATCAGTCAGTGTATTGAGACCTGTTTCAAAACCATGCAAACATGACAATGTAGAGACACAAGCCTGACAATAAGAAAGTCAGATTGGATTCTACTACTGATTCTATTTAGCACTATATGGGACTTTTTATTTGTTCCTGTGCATTCCATCATTGTTGGATAAAATAGATGGGGTTTTCTCAAATTCAGTGATATAGTCACTAAACTCAGGTAGCTGTTTCTGTTAAGATGCACCCACATGCCACAACAAATGAAAAAGCTGACTGTTCCGAGGCTTAATGACTTATCAAATGGGATTCAACATGTGGCTTTGAGCAGGACTAAATCTGTAAGCTATATTGCATGTTTGCATCGAGCTCAACAAAGTGTATTTGTTTGCTGTGTTTGTGTCTGTGTGTGTTGGGGGGAGTGAATATAAATTGGCAATGTGAAATGATTTCATCTAAGACAAAAGGAGCGTAGTTGGGTTTAAGCATGGCTAGAATGGTGTCCTTGTAAAAAATAGCACAGTGCAAACCAAAAGCAGAACAAATGTTTTAAGAAGAAATATGTCAGTCTGTCAGTAACATTACTACTCACTAACAGCAGATTAACTACAGTGTGCACACTCTGTGAGCTTAATGCACTCATCTTCAGACCTGAATTGAAGATTCCTGATCGAATGACGTGATATTACAAAATATGTGAAACAACAGCTGGAGTTTGTCAGCAAGCTTGCAGCGTCGCTGCATGCTTAAAGTGATTCCATAATATAATTATCAACCTAATCTCCAGGGGCTTCGGTGTGCTTGTTGCTTCTCTCCGTGTCCCTCTGTGCTTCCCTCTCTCAGGCAGAGCAGAGCGCTAGGCGGTAGCTGTGACAGTAATTACACTAGACAGCTTCCAACAATAGTGTTGGGCCAACAACGGCTGCTGCTCCCTGTGCATGAATCCTAGCTGTCTATTCACACTCATTCAAACTCAAACATACACTCTACCCGTCTGTTCACACACACACCTCCCATTGCTGTGCAGCCACCACTAGCTGTTACAGTTAGCGTCTAACGGGGCTCCCCTCTGCATTGATTTGAGTAATTCACTTATGGCCTTTTGTGATCCCAGGGGATCTATTGACCCCCCCGGGCCAACAGAGTACAACTCCACTCAAGCGAGTTCAGTGTCTGTGGCACGAGAGGCCAGGCATGGACAAAGCCAGTGTCATGCCTTTGACTCAAGCAACTAATGAGTTAGTTGTGAGCATCCTAAATGCATACGTCGGCTTCTCCGTTCATGGTTTTTGAGGCAAACAAGCGATTAGCATGGCTGGCCTGTCGCACTAGTTAACAGCTATTGTGTGGCTGACTACTGCAGTATAGCAATGATGGGAATGTAACAATATTTAAATAGATCAAACTAGAACTTTAGCTTTCAGTAAAAATTTGATTACTACATCTGAAATACTGATTTTACTGGTGTGACTTTAAATGAAGAATCTTAGTCCCATAATGACATAATGTTTCCCAAACATTGAGAAAACATAAGCGTGAATATAGTCAATATCAGGTTTCACAATATTACTCACAATAATCCTTTTTGCAACAACTGAACAGGATTTTTGCAAGCCATTAACATTTACACTGGTAATGTAATAAATGGCCACACATCCACCTTTGTATAGCACGGAATAACAGACATTGCATGTGGAGGAAAGAGGAAGGAGAAAAGCCTGAGCATTGGCATTTAGCTTGATCACGCACTCTCCGTGAAGCACATGGAGATGAGAGGTGATTTTCTTTCAAAGAGGTCAGTGAAACATACAAAAGGACAGAACCCCGTAGCATGAAATAAGGGACAAAAAAGGAGGAGGAGAGGGAGAAACATACATTAGTCGTGGTCAAAGAAACAACAGCATTTAAAGAGAGAGAGAGTTAATGAAAGGTGAGAGAGAAATGAAGTGAAAGTGTGACTCTGGGTCCAGTTTAAAGATGATAATCATCATGTATTACAGCGTGACTAAATTAAGTGTCTAGTGATGCGTACTGGTCAAATGAGTTATCAAAAGATCTCTAGTTACTCTGAGAACCACTTCCAGAAAAATCTGTCTTTTGCCACGTCACCTTTTATTCTTTAAAAAGTCTGGTAATGTAACAGTCCATGGTGAACTGGAGATTTCATACCACCATCACCAGAACAGCACCGACCAGTCTGCTTGTATCTGTCTCCAGGGTTGTTGTGACATATGACATTTAACTGAAACAATGGGCTGATGGGTTTGTCCATGCATCCTTTGGGCTTCAATACGTTGCGTGCCGGAGGACTCAAATGCGCGACCGTCCGCAATCAAGGCATCAAGAAATCAGCATGTAAGCATCGATTCACAGCTCGTCAAGTTGATACTCGTTACACGGGAAGCTTAAAGGCCCATTCATGTGGACGTGGACAAGCTTCTATTCATACTACAATTGGGGGAAAACGTACGTGGACACATTCCACACACGCGCACTAGAAATGCCCGCTTCCTGACAGTGAGAAGAAGAGTTCCTTTGTTTGACTGAAAGACATGAAGAACACGATGTGTGCAACTGTCTGACAAGAATAGGATCTAGTAGGGGAACTGCGTTTATTTGGTATATACTGTTTACTTGTCTGGTGCACATGTAATCCTTGCAGTCCACAAACATTCAAATTTTGGGCTGCATACAAAACCTTGTGGATTCAGCCAATTAGAATGGATTCTAACCATATGCATGTATTAAGTAATTCATAAGTAATTCCTACAAACTACAAACACAATTTATATTTATATTATCGAATTCTGATTATGTTGATGCAATGTGCAAATGCTGTACTGCATTTACATTAATAGTGAACACATCCTCATGATGTTAATGTAAAACGGAAAAGTTGAGTGTTCACTTCAAAATAGGTACAGTCTGTGTATGCACATGTGTGTGTGTGCGTGCAGCCACAACCTGGCAACATGATCCTACAACACAAGTCAACCTTAGCAGGCTCCTTCAAAGAACCAACACTTATCTTGATTGTCAGGAAACGGTCAGTTACCTCGGAACAGCTACAGCCTAATCTATCATCAGCATGCTAACACAGAGCAAACAAAAAAGGTGGTGACATGTATCAGTCTGTGCTGGAATAGACTTGAGAGAATCAAAGGTGACTTGTAAAGAGATATAGTATTGACAATATTATATCTTCTTGCACGATATCAAAATGTCAGCGGCTGTCGGCTGCAGTCTACAATACAGCTGAAATCTGGAGAGCTCTGGCTACGTTCAGAACAACAGTGAACTGACCACATCTTGACCTTTCTGCTGCTAAACCTTTTTACTTCACTTAGAGTTTGTGCGGTTTGCTGATTTGGTGTCTTGTCTGCCGTTGGGTTGCAAGGTATAAGGAAGGAAAAAAGTCTGGGGTCACTGAGAGTTTAGTCAACACGAACGTCAGCCTGTAATGTGACATGATATACATTCTCATCCATGAGTAAGAACTCCATTCAGAAACAGCAATCACGCTGCAGAACTTCCCTCTTTTGAAAATTGTATGGTCAGCACTTGCACTGCTTCAATTTGAAACAGATTTGACATGAAAAGGATTAGCTCAGTGTCCAAAAGGGGGCTTAAGTCCGTAAAATTTGCTTAAACCTGTGGAAGACCTAGGAATCGAATGTTTTGTCTTGTTCCGTCCTTCCTCTCTTGCACGACGGTGCCTCGGTTACAAAACCTGTCTCCTGTCTGCTGGCTGACGTCAGAAGTGGCATATGCCTAGCGTGAGTCTGCGGGGTCTGTGGCCTTTCTCTTCCTCTTTTATTGCAGCACAGCCAGCATTTAAGAGGCAGATAACACACATACTGAAAATGTTCGGAGATTAGCGAGCGCAGATCTAAGCACTGATGGCTGCTGTACGTCTGGATCGTATGCAGCAGTGAGGCGATCAGCATGGCAGGCTACTAAATTTGGCATAGCTAGGTATACATACCTGCACTCCAACCTCTCATCACATTTATGTGTGTGTCTATGTGTGTATATGAACACCCTGACTGGACCCAGCCTTACATGAAGGTGGGACTTTAATTAATTGAGTATTTCCAGACACACACACACACTTAAAAATATATCTTACTGAGATGTGGATAGGCACTCATATAGAGGAAAAGAGGATCCCTGAGCACTGTGTTGTATAATGTGTGTATTCACTTATAAAGAAAACAAAGTGTGACTTTTTAGAGCAGGTTTTTCTATTATGAAGACACATCTCTCTCGTCTGTCTCCAGTCCACAACATGTCCAGTTCCTCAGAATCAATTCATTTGTAGTGATGCATACATATTTTCACAATGGCTTATATTCTTGATAAAACTGAAGTATAACAGAGAAATTATGATGCCCTGGTCTAAAATAACTATATGTGTAAAAAAAAAAAGTTATTTCTCTATTTCTTTGTGTTTTATTTTGTAATAACATTTAACTTATTAGACCACAAAAAATAATCATATAAAAAATAAATAAAATAAATAATCATAATTTAATCATTAATAAACAAAGGTCAATTAACTGATAAATATTACAGCATATGCAGAGAGAGCGTGGGCGTCTTTCATGGTTTTGTTGGTTGGTTTTCTCTCAGACACACCTGTGACCTGGTTGAGATGTTACTGGTTAAAGGAAGAATGTAAAACAACAATACTGACTGTAAAAAAACTTAACTAAACTTACACATAAAATTTGATGGGAAATAAACTGCAGAAGTGGCTTCCAAAAAGAATGTGATTTATCAATTAAATATACAGGTTACACATAGAAGGTTTGAAGCTCCACAAAAACATGTTCCTGTGAGTCCAAACTGAGGGGGAACTGAAAGAGATGAAGGATGCATTCCTGGCATCTGATCCCCATCGCAGTGCTGCGAGGGCTAAGGCCTGACATGGTGACTGGTGTCGTCAGAATACACACTGTCGCAGTGGGAAGTAAACAGCAACACACACACACACACACACACACACTTGTATGAATGTTCACATCTAAAGGCTGCCTTGCTCAGCGGTACTTCCACAGTAGTTTCCTTAGGGAGCAGAAGTACCAACGGAAACTTTTCCAGTCAATCTTGGGATGTGAACCAGCCGCTGTCTGGGTAACAGGTTTACATGCTTTATCAGAGAGAATGAAGCAGAGCGGTTACAACAACCACGGGCTGTATTTCAACTTGCAAAGTTAAGTCCACACTACACTCAAACAAAGTCCCAAAAAGATCACCAGCTTTGCTTTAGCTTTATTGAATTACACGTCTCGCCAGCAGCACACGTTCTCAAACCACCATCTAACTCTTATAACAGGTGCTGCTGACTTTCTGTCATGTTAGTCCAACATGCATCAGAGCAACAGAGAAAAGAGCAGGAAGAACAGAGAAACAAATGAGTGTAGGTGATTGAAGGTGGTGAGAATCCAAGAGGTGTGTCACATTTTCGCTGATTCTCAACCAAAGTTATTCAGTTTTACATCGACATAGGAAAAACAAACCTCTGTCAGCACAGCATTTTAGCAATAACACATTTTAACAGAGATGAGAAGTCACTCTAAAAGTTTTCATTAATATATATATATATAGCCTGATTAAAATTTCAAAAGAAAGCAAATTCTAGTTTCAAAACTTATAATAAAAAGTGATGAAACACAATAACAGACTCCAACTACACACACCGGAGGAGAAATAAAGGCAATCGGGGCAGAAAGACAAAGGAGGAGGGATAGTTAGACCTCAGGGTAAATATTTAACAAGCTCAGCAATTACAGCGAGGGCAGAGACCTAACATGGAAGAGTGAACACACACACACACACGTTCACATGGACCTACGCACTTGGGCCTTAAAAAAATACTGAAATAATAGATACGAAACAAAAAACGAAATGAGAAACATGGGGCAAAGGGCTCTACACCACCTTTAGGCTACGAAATGATGATTTAGACTTTTGTATTATTATGTTTTATAGGGTCGGTACCCTCTGGACTTGGCCCATTTTCACCGGCTCGGCGTGCTTCACCTGTACCACCGCAGATTCAGACATGACTATTTGCATTAGCATTGGACATAACTGTGGCTGCTCACAAGTAGTAAATGACATGTCTAGTGCTGAGTTTTAAGTCTGCAGGTATTTGCTAAAATACAATTTGTAGAACCTACAGTGCATTTCAGAATAAAAGTTTAGCCTTATAATAATCTGAATTTAGGCACTTAGAGATTGGTTCCCATGTTAGGATATGAATTATGTTCTCTCATATCCAAACGTATTTGCGTGTCAGACGTCCTGGTAAAATAAAACTAGTGAACATTTGCATCCTTTACATACACCCAACACAATTCTATTTAAAAAATGTACACAAACACCTAGTGTTCCTATATTTCCTGCTTGGGCGGCATGTGAAACAGCACTTTCCATTTATCTCATTGTATCTGCAAACACCACACCACACTTGGATCCCATGGAATATGATGATCAATGGAAAACCAGGCAAGGAATTCTCTGCCTTTTTATTTACACATACACACACGAGCATGCACACACGCACAGCCTGGAAGTATATTTGCATATAGTGCATAAGTACACAGCAATCATTGTGCTCCACCCATGAGAAGTCACGCAAAGGAGACGAGACAGAATCTCAGGTGCCTCCGAGATGATCCACTCCACTTTCCCTGAATCTTCCAACTCACTGTGCACCAGGTCACTACGACTGTCTGATGATATTATAAAGTCAGTTCATTAATGTATGTTTTCAAAATTAAACACTAATGATGCAATCCAACTTGAAGCCAAAGCCTAATGAGAACTAACTGAAATGGACATGAGTCATGACTAGCAACTTCACACAGCCCCCGCCTAGTGGACAAACTGGAGAACTGCATCAAATAGAACCAAAAAGTAAAAAAGCCTCAGTTGTTCCTCTGTGAAACTGTTTCTAAAAGCAAATGAAACTTAAAGTTGCAGGTTCCATAGAGGGTTTTCAGTGAATGACTCACTGTTAAAATAAGAAGTGGGGGGGGGACAAAACCATTATGACTGTTGTTCCAAACCGCAGGGAGGAAGTGGATATGTTCTTATTACACATCTTAAGATTTATCAGGAAAAAAAAACCTATGGCCACACTCCATGTTTAAATATCAGTGGAAAAACATAAAAACAGCATCAATGAGAGTGAAATGAGTTGACCGTGGACAGTGTCGATGTATACACAGCCAAATCCCTCATGTTCCACTCTAATTAATCTCATTAGTGTAGCATCAAAAAGCAGCTAAGCTGGTCACTGCTGCCACTGATAACAAGGCATCCAGCAGAGGTGGAGCAATCAAACAGAGGCTTTGGCATCAGAAGATCTGAAAATATTTCCAGTTAAATCACATCTTTAGTGATAATATCAAAGTTTAAGAAATGACTGGAACTTTGAGGAGAGCTCAGAGGGACAAAGCAGTTATCTTTTAGCATTTTTACTACTGTATTCATTTTCAAACTCTTCATCTCTACTGCCCTGACCCTCCCCTGCATCACTCCTCTTCATCTCTGCGTGAGCCCACGTTCGAGATACATGCACCTTTAATAAGTCCGATTAGCTCCTGTACCGCAACAGTGCGTGACAGCTAAGCTAAATGAGCATTCAGGGTAAAACAGGCCAGTGTGCGAAGTCGCGTGACCCCAGCCGACAGAGCGCCAGCTGTTGGGTGCCGTGCCAGAGCGGGGCAGAGGATGATGGAGATTAGAGGAACTGTAAGGATCAGAGGAGGAGAAGGTGAAAGAGGAGAGACACATGTGTCGAAGAGGTGACATCCCTACATCCCCTCACCAGCTTCAGAGAGGACTTTGTTACAGCCGCCTTTGTCACACAGGGTGCACAAGTACACAAACTCACTCTGACTCAAGTAAAAGTGAGTTACTTTCCTAAAAAAGTATTCCACAACAAGTAGAGTTACCAAGTCAAACTCTTACTCAAGTTAAAGTACTAAGTACAGTACATGCCCTAAAATTTCATTAAAGCACAAAATTATAGTATTCCGCTAAGAAAACAATATAGTTTAAATACCATTACATTTAAAGCTGTTGATAACTTATTACTTATTTCATATTTGTTTGACAAATATTGAAAGGTGAAAATTAAGGCAAAGAAAATGTATAGTAATTTAAAAAATTACAGTCAAAGATATCTGTTACTATGGCAACGTGGTGTGGAACAAAAACAGCAGCTGGTAAAGGTGGAACTCATTTTAACCACTTCACATACTGACAACGGCTTCATCCATCACAATACATCAGCTTTTACTAGTTGGTTCTATTTTCTGTTAAGAAGCTCCATCTACAAAAAGTGACTAATTAACTAAAACAACTGCAGAGAAGTTTAGTTCCTCCTCTCGCTGACGAAGCCACCAAGGCCACCAACAACAACACAGTGTATATTCAGAGGCAGCCCATGAATATTTGAAGGAGACGAGACGAGGCACGCAGCGGATGGTGGGAGGGTGGGAAAACAAGTGTAGGCCTCAATTTACCTCTTAATCACAATGGAATGATAGGGATTTGAGGTGGGTGCACAGACAAATATTAGCTCATATTTACAGAGATGCTATCACACATCTTCACAGACCAGTCAAAGCAGTGAGGTGTATGTGTGGTGGACACGGTGTCCCGACGGGACTAGATGTCCCGTAGCCATAGAGACAAATATTATGTACATCATCTTTGTCTGTATCTGAAACTGAACTGACTTTCACACACACAAGCCTGAAACCTCAAACAGAAAAAAAGAGTTTGACTGATACAGTTCAGACTTGTTTAACTTCTGATATTTTCAAAGTAAAGTGACTATTTCCATGTCAAAATTTCCATGTAAATATAAATATCCATGTCTATTCTACTCAAACAGGATAAAACCACTTCGGGAACAACTACTACTGATAAGATACATAATTTAAATACTTATGTAACGTCTTATTACAGTGTATCCCTAGAATCACTTAATGTAAGTTAAAGCTTTTGCATATGCAGCCAGCATATTGAAATCTACTCCATCATATCCATACAGTCTCACAGGCAAACACCTCTATGTGACCTCTCCGCCCAGTAGCAGCAGCTGACATCCCATTTTAACCCCATTTATTGGTGTAAGACATAGCTTATAACACCCACACACTCATAAACCAAACACCTCAGCCCCTGTTATTCCAAACGTCATCGTTCACCCTCCTTTTACCTTGGAAGAAACTTTTGACTCGGAGGTAGGAAACGGCGAGACGCAGCACAGACAGCTTGTCCAGTTTAGAGATGACATCCTGGGGAAACGGCAGCAGGCTGGCCAGCCGGTCAAGTTCAGCGTTCAGCCTGTCACGGTGGCGCTTGGATGGGTTGGTTTTCTCGTTGGCAGAGGACGCCTTCCTGATGATGAGACAACACAGTGGATGGAGTAAGCTGTGAGAGTAGAGGGCATCGGGAAGTGGCCACATGTGGATAATTAATCATTATTGTCTAAATTCTGATGTGAATTTAATCGTCTTACAACCAAAAAAAACTTCAAACAGTCTGATATCAGCTGCAGATCTGAGGAAAAGTAGAGCAAGGCCTGGCTTCTAACTTTACTGTCTGACTATTTTTATTATTTCTATGAAACAATGTGAAAAACAAGGCGCCACAACTATTAAAGAAAGCATGTGTTTGCGTTCATTTTGCAGAAACGGCTTCCAAGTATGCTTGTGTCAGTTGTTCCTCATTGTTAGGATACAAACTACAAACAGTCTGACTCTGGTTAAGTATGGCTAACCACCGCACCTTGCCAACCCGAGTAGAGGCACATGACCCGAACAAACCACAGTCTGCACAAGTCCCTCTTTCTTCAAACTGCATTTCCTTTTGACTCAGCCTTCCCCAAGAGACCAGGCACCGCAACGAGTCCTGTGTCCCCCCCATTCCCCCTGCTCGACAAGTCTCTTTATTTGACAGTTTGTTTCCTAACAAGACAAAACTATTAAATAAAGAGCTCTGTCAAGCCAAGCTTCAATCCCTAGAAAATATCTTTGCAAAAGTCTGAATAAAGTCTTAAATATCTGCATTTCCATCCAGGGTGTCTGCTTCCTTCATCTCTACTATCCTGAGACTCTCCTCCTCAGTGCTGCTCAGAGTCTGAAATGCTCCTTAAGTGCACAGTTCTTTGTGTATTTCAGTGTGGTGTGTTGCTGCTTCACCAGCTGCACATAACATGATCAGCTCTGATTTCCAAAGCTGAAGCTTTTATTTTTACATTAACTCTCTGACTTTGTTTTATTGCATTGATGCAACTAATAATCTCATCCTGCACTTTGAACACCAGGACGCGAGGATTGGATTATTCAGCTCACTTCACTTGAGGTACGTCTAAGGAGTGCATCATCATCATCATCATCATCAAACAAAAGAGAGATCGATGGATCACTGGAGGCGTGGAAAATCTAAATCAAGTTACTAAAACGTGTGGTGGTAATAAGTAGCTCGCGGCAGAGGGGGGAGGTTGAATTTCAAAAAGTACAGTATCGATTTGAACGCGGCAAAGATTTTCCCTTCATATCAGCAGCAGAAGGCAGCACATGACAAAAATGACAAAGTTCAGAAATGCCACAAGAGCTTTTTAAATTACAAAAATCTTATATAACCTGTAATTCACTATTTATGACATCAGCTGACAATGTAGTCCCCCAAAAAAAGAAAAAATATATGAAGCCTTAAAACGCCGTCGTCCAAATGCACACTATGACTCAGGACGTGTAAACAGCCTTTAAAGCATAAACAAAATTTAAAAATTAAATTAATGAAAACCTCTGTCTAGCTGGAAACAAATCTTTGAAAAACTGCAACAAAGTAATAAATCACTTTATAATAAATGATGTGTTATTAATATGTTTGCTACAGAAACATGAGTGTTGTTCTCTTCAGAGTGACATTAACGCAGGCTGAGCTCTTCACTTTCACACCTTCATGCTGCGCTTCTCTATCACTCAGCTCATCCATAACACAGCTCACTGACGACTACAGCAGGCTAGGGAGAGAAAAGAAAAGAAAACGTGCAACCAGCACTGTCTCAACACATGTGAACTCCTTAACTGTTTCTGGACGGGCTTCCTCCTCTTTCTGCCCGCATACATGCAGTCTCCCGGAGGGATCATGGTCTTGCACTCCGTGGAGGTAACAGGTGCGCTGCGGATGAGGCAGAGGAACGTTAACGGTGACTTTTAACGCATGTTCACACGTTAATGCAGTAAATCCCAGCATCCCTCACGTGAAAGTAAATCATCCTAATTAAGCTACAGTGTTAAAATGTTAGAATTAATTCAACAAATATCAGGCCCGTGCGTGAATTAGCAAATCATTTAAATTATGGTTTGAAATAATTGCAAATAGTTGCTAAATAAAATATCACACTTTTCTTTTTTATTAATGTGCAGCAGACGTGTTGTTGTAACAAATAATATCACTGTTATAAAATAATACAATCACAGCAAATAAATCCATCAAACGAAAAACAAAAGCACTAACCCCAAATCTGGGAGGTTATCAGTGAGGTCCAGTATACTGCTGGCTGCTGAGCCACATTCACTTCAAGTGCAGAAAAGAGATGCGTCTCCCGCACCGACACGGTAAATGCCGAACGATATAATCCAAGAGAGAATCAAAGAAATCGCAGACGTCCCGTACGAGCTCCGCGCTGATGTTTTCATCAGCCCCGCACTGCTCGGGGCAGATGTTGGCTGATGCTTTATACCCAATTGAGTCGCCTTCACTTCCTCGCGTTTCAGGTGGCGGATTCCTCTGAATGACATGTCGAGCTCTTCGCACGCAACTCTCTGCCTCACAAACAGAGCGCGAGCGCACACACCGACACACACACACACCGACACACACACACACACACACTCGCGAGGCTTATGCTGCTTTTAAGTGCTGTCGGAAAATTGAAATTACCTTATTTTGTTGTTATTTTGAGGGCACAGCAATACGCAGACATTTACGACATTCTCTCTACAAGTTATAATCATAAACTTTTACATGTTACACACGTTTGTATCACATCTGCTTTCTCTCTTTTTCTGTTTGAAGTGGCCAAATATTACAAACGCGTGCATGTAGACGTTTTATCTCCTCATTGTGTCGCTTGTTTGTCTTACAAAACAAAAATCTCCTACTCTCCATATTGTGTTACTGAGCAACCTGGATAAAAATGCATGGATTGTATGGCTAACACCTCTTTAAGTGTCTGACTAGTTATTATATTTACGAGGAGTACTTCAAAGTAGCACGAGTCCAACCCGACCCGAGCGATCACACACACACACACACATACACACACACACACACACACACAAAGAGCGCGAGAGGAGGGATCACACGCGAGGGCCACACGGAGGCAGCTCTCCACGCTGACGCCGAGGCGCCCGTGAAGGGAACAATATTTGACAACAAAATCTAAACCGTATTAACGCTAATAGTGCCGCGCTACTTTGAAGTAATAATAGCTTCAGCGGCCGTAGCGTCGGGAAATCTGATGTTTATTCCTTCACCAAATCGTGAACGAGTCGGAGGAGCTGGAATCAAAAGTGTCACAGCTACTGAGTGTGCGGCTGGCAGGTATCTAAATCAGTCACTGTATTTGTTGAAGTTGTGTGTAGCTATGGAGACCTGCTTAATCATCTACAGCGTTTCGCTTTATTCAGAATTTCTGAAACAAATCCCTTTCTTGTAAGTAGCCTGTAGGCCTACGACTTTAACGACTTTACGATTTTATTTCTCTGATTTTATTTTGGATGTTATTGCCGGAAGTGATCATCCGTTTGACCAGTCGAGCTGGAGCAGGATTTAATGATCCCATCATTATTAAGATGCATATACACTACCAGTCAAAAGTTTGGACACACATAGAAATGACCACGTTTGTGAAAGAAAAGCAGATTTCATAACATCAAATTGATCAGAATGAATGTGTAGACATTGTTCATATTGTAAA
>JAUMHL010000013.1:33442213-33478204 GCA_032362345.1 Sandelia bainsii
ATAACTGATCATTAGAAAACCATGTGCAATGATGGTAACACAACTGAAGACATGTATCTTTTCATGAGAAACATGGTAATTCCTATGTGTGTCGAACCTTTTGACTGATAGTGTATATAGTCTACATGCTGTCTCTCTAAAGGCATCTCATCGATCCACAAAGACTCTTCTATCCATATAGATGACAAAACAAAGAACCACAATTAAAAATGTTTTTAAAAGTGAATTTTTTTCATATGTAAATACAAGTGTTAGGACCTTTAAATTGCTATAAGAGTGAGACTGCCAAGTAGCCTACAGCGCTTTAGACAGAAGCTGCACTGGCAGGTATTCATCTATGCGGACAGCATGCTCCAAACTCCTATTTCTGTTCAGTGTCACTTTTGAAAGGTCACCTCAGAGTGATTGTGGGCAGGCAGAATGTGTCAGCCACAGTCAAAACCAGTTCCTGTGAGACACAAGACCCAGTAGTTGAAGTGATATTTGGAGAGTAACAACAGAAGCCTGCAAGGACATGTGACAAAGACACAAAGCGATACAGAAATACACAGTGTTTAGCACTGCTCCGATCACTTCATGTGATTCTATACTATGTATTATGCTGTCAGTAACCTAAGAAATGTTAGTCATATATCATCAAACACATCCATGGGTAATGCTGGATGTTCTAATCGTGAATCTCATTATCAGGTTATGTCACTTCTTCAGCACCAGTACCACTAGCATTAATACTTATATTTTACTTTTCATACACAATTCCAGGTGCTTCACATAACTATATACATACTGTATATGTATACACCCACACATAGAAGAAGATGACCTGAGAGGTCTAGTAGGACTATAGTCAGTGAGCAGTGACACCTGTCTCTAATGGGAACACTGAAACACTGAAAAACTGCTCTTCCACAGTAACTAGTAACTACAACTGCCAAATAAATGTAGTGGAGTAAAAAGTCTTAATTGTAGTGAAGTAGAAAGTAAAGCAACCTCAAAACTGCACTTGGGTAATGACTGACCATCTCTGTATGCTGAGATATAACAATAACAATATGCTAATCTGTTAATGTCACAAGCAACAGGTGTATTTATGTATTTATTATATAAATATGTTTTACCTATAAATAAAAACTACTTGATCTATTCCCATTAATCACCAAAAATGCTTTTGTGTACTTTCATTTGTTAAAGAGATGGATTGTATCATTTGACTTTTAATTTGTAGTTTTATGTTTGCTAGTAAGATATAATCTACTATGTGAATACAATGTCTGCCTCTGAAACAAGAACGTTTGAGAATACATCTGCACACTATACAGTGATGTGTATGACAGTCTTCTGTACTGCACCCTAGTGTACACATGTATGCAGTACAAACAGCAAAGAATACCATTATTGTGTAGGACACACAGTGTATCAGTCTTGAATCACGAGGCTCCACCTACTAGGGTTTAATTCAGGCAGTAGAATTGTTTTCTGGAAAGCTCTGAGAAATGTTTGTCTAACTAAAACTTTAATCTGTGAGCTAATGAGACCGTCAGAGGCCCAGAGCGACCAGATTTGCCTGTTGGCAGCGTGGTGACTGCAGAATAAATCACTGTTTAATCACCGCTGGTCTCCAGTGATGTCAGTACTAATGCGTTCAGTGTGTGAGGGAAGAGGGGACAATACCCCTGGATTTTCCTACTGCTCTGACTCCGTTTTTAAATGTAATTCTGAGTACGCAACAATGGCATTGTACCTTTGGCAGAGCAGATGGCTTTCAATCATGCTGTTGTAGCAAAGTGTCCATCAGAAGTGATGTTGTATATGTTGTGGCAGGTGGAGTTGGGGATCTGAAGATGTCCTGTTAACACTGTCATCAGCTGCCATTAAAGCTACAGGGCGCTTTGGTATCAATGCAAATCCAGTGGCAACGCTATCCGAGCTCACTCCAGATTAGCTCCGGCTTAAAGCTCAGCTAACGCTACTGGGGCAGACCTTCGCACGCAAACTGTGCATGTGCACGAGTGCAAGTCTGTGTATGTGGCTACAATACACATTTCTGAATAATGACCACGAAACCAAATAGGACTCAGTGAAAGCCATCTGCCAGGTGCAATAGTGTGGCTTTCATTGATTAAGATGTCTATGTTAGCATCACTGTGGGATTTCAGTAGACATGCAGGGCTGTGACATGACAAGTCTGATTCTAATGGACATTCATAATTAATGGGACAGTCAATACTGGTGGAAAAAAAAAACATACACTCACCTCATTTCTGTCACCACTGCTCAGTGAGAAGCAAAGCTTAAAACATCATTTATACATAGTGCAGCTAACAGTCTTGACTTTGCACATCAGTGACCTTATAACTGTGTGAAGAAACTATATGAGAAAACTGTGGCCTGCTCTAATAATAGACGCCTTGCAATGTGAATGGATCTGCAGGAAATACTGTGCACATGTGCTGTACATGCATGCATGCCTTCGTGCATACAAAACAATAGTCCACTCTCAGCTGTTATATTCATACACATGCAGGGCCAGGTCTAGTTTTTTTAAACGGGGTGACCAGACTGGGACACAGACTGTGGCACATCTGGAAAGTGAGTTAAAAGATGTTACACTCACATTTTATATTGAACTGTATATTAGAATAGAATAGACTTTATTGTCATTGTACAGAGAGTATAACAAAATTGTGGATTTTATTCATTAGTTTACATGTATATTTAACTATTTAGTTTCCAGTGTAAGAAATAACAAGTACACACCTTTATGTTTCCTCAATAAATAACAAATAACCACCATTTTTCACTCTGAATAGTCATTAATAAAAAGGAATCAACTTTTGGAATCAGGTGAAAGTCCATCCTTTGCAGGGGTACAGAATTCTCGTGAAAAATATGAATAATATTAATATAAAATTTAATTAAATTATTTACAATGATAATGACTTCAGTTCTCCTTGTGTTGAATGTTCTGCATCATTTATAATCAAGTACCTACATATACGTCCTTCTGGATCTAGCTGGAGATGGCACCAGGGGTGTCCAATGAGATTTTGGGGATTGCCTGTGCCACCCATGGCCACCGCTCTGTCCCCGCCCCTGTACACATGCAGAAATGTTGCAACCGTAACACAATGACCTTAAAGTGTTCAATACTACAACTGGACAGATTGATGTTTTATGGGAGGACGGTGATTTCGTTAAGACTGCGAACCTCAAAATCAGGATAAAATTAGACAATGGAGCCTGTGGTGCACAAAATTAATGACAAAAGATGACTGAGATGAATGATTCACCGTTACTGAACTGTAAAATTCAGAAATGTAAGAAATACAACACAGAGCAGGACAGTAGAAAAGAGGCTGTGTCAGTGTTGGAAGCTTCAGATGAGTAGTGTGTGTTTTGCTCGTTACATACAGTATAACTGAGCAGGATCACCCACAGAAGCCAAATACTACAAGATACACATCGAACTCGTGCTTCACTGTCACGTTTCTGTCAGTCTCTGTATCATGAGCTGCGTCAATCGGTTTGAGAGGCGAAATTGTGAGTCGGGCCTCTGTGGGGATAATCTTTTGTTGACATTTGGATTTGGGTTTCTCAAAAGGTTGTTCTATGGTCAGAACAGGGGTCAGAAGGAGGTCATCTTCCTCCTCTGCTCCCCTCAATCTCTCTGTAATCTGCTCCATCACACGTCCGCACTTCTGTTTGAAAAAAAAAAATAGGGCGAGACGAAAAGGGCTGCAGCGTTGTGTAACGCCAGGGATGCTGGGAAAACCTACGAGCAAGTGAGTCACTTTTGTGAGGATGAATGTTGACAGTAGAATGCAAACGTGAAATCAGGCAGTGACTGACTGGACACAGTTTGCAATATTATCAATATGTAGGGCTGTGATTAAAAGTGGTAGTTTGATGGATGTGTGAAAAACACAGAAAGACACAAAGTTCAAATATGATGTGAAGTCACTGTGCTCAGAGTGAAAGCTCCACAAGCCCAGTCCTCCAATCCCTGCTCCCCACTAAATCACTGAGAGACCAGGCATCAGTTTCATTCATGTTCATGACCACCACCTTTTCTAACTGAACACACACACACACACACACACACACACACAAGGTAATAAGCCATTGCCCTCGGTGATGCACGTCTGAAAACCGCTCTGGCTTGTACAGCCAGAGGCCGATGGCCACAAAGTGAATTTCATGGTGGACGGCAGCTTTTGGAGAACACTGTGGAATGCTGGGAGAAAATCGCTCTGGATGTGGCAACTTGGATAAAATGTGACCCCACTGGGACAGAGTATAAGTATCTTGTTTGATGTTTCATCCCAACTAAAAATGTCACACATACGTTATGAAGCAAATCACTAACACAGTCCAATTCTCCATCTTTTCAGAGGGACGTTGCATTTGTGAAATTTGAACATCAACAATCTATAATCTAAATACAATCTAGTCTCTATAAACCACCTGACTTAATGTTTTGCAGTAATCTGTGCTTGGAAATATAGTATGTATCTGTGTAGCAAAGCATGAAGACAAAACATGCTTTTAAGCAAAAATGTAGCTCTGTTGCTGAACATAACATGTACGTACATAAATCATAAACATAAACTTTTGTTTCTCAAAGAGCTTATTTTCCGCAATCATCCAAAACCCAATGGCAAAATCCCATTGGCTTTTGTTGAGGGGACCTGGTCTAACCCAGGCTAACTCTATATCTAAAACACTCAGATCGCGTCACATTTGAAGTGTCTGATTCATGAATGTGTGCTTTTAAAGAAAGTTGCTCAAAATGTTATTTTCCCTTCATAACGTTAAGACTATGAGCAGACATCTTGCTTAAGGGGCTCTTTTAGTGTGGTTAAAAATTCCCAAAGAAATTAATGTATCATCCTCATGAAAGGGAAAAAAGATGGCTTCCATTTTGTTGATCATGACCTCCATGCCCGCATGTGTAGTATATCTGTTGTTCCCCACTGCTGCACAACTACTGTATCGACAGTTACAGACAATATTATTAAATGTTATTCAATCCAATCAAAACATTATGTGAGTGAAAACTATTGAGAGGAAATTGAATGAGTCACTCCATTTGCTGCCCACATGCCACAGCGATGTTAATATATTCCAAATGGATTTCTCTCCCCTCCAGTTTCACTGCAGCTCACATGTGACTGTACATCTGAGCATTCAATCTGCCACAGCCCCGCAGAGAAAGGCTTTTACTACGCTGAGTGATGCTTTTCATTAAACTCTACAGGAACCCTGTCGCCTGCCTGTCGGGCCAGTCTGTATCCAGCTCATCAATAATGATTTCAGCAACGCCAGCGTGTTGCTATTTGGTCATGTTTGGGGATTTTAAGCCAGCACATTTTTTAGCTGCTCGCGCTCACATGGTGACAGTAGCTTCCAAAAACAAAAACACTAATATCTGAATCATCATCTGCTACTGGAGAACCTCAAAGAACAGATATTTGCGGTAATGAGGACTGCAGGTTGGCAATATGTTTGTCCATGCTACACATGGACAAAGGACAAACGCTGATTTTTTTCTAGTTTTATGTTCCTCAAACGCTGTTTCAAAACAGCGTTCTTAACATGTTGTTCATGAAAGCCGCTCCATGCGCCACCACATTGGTACAGGCAGAGAGCACTGGGACAATGCTGCAGACGACGTCTTTTTGTTTCCTTGAGTTTATACAAACGCTGTCCTTTACGGCAAGATAACTGCCAACGCGCATAAGCGATTCCTCTGGCGTAAACAGACGCCACACAGGAAAGCGTTCATACGCACAGCAGCCGCGAGCTCCTTGCCGCCACACGTGTGGTGGTGCATCAAACAGTGTTCATAAACAGTGAGTGACATTGTAAATAAAAACCAAACAGCAAGGAAAAGGAGACAAATTATGACCTCTTTGGCTTTCCATAGAACTGGTTCTGGAACCTGCTTTCGAAAAACTATTTGTGTTTACTTTATTTCTTGGACACACTTTTTATTTGTGGACACACATTTTACTTTTATGTTTATTGATTCAACCCATCATCTATAGTGCACAGTGTGTCTATTCATGTTACTCTGACACAACAGAACACAAGGTTATATTTAACTGAACCCCTCCTGAACACATCATATGAATTTAAGACATGGATTATGAGCACCTGATATTTAGGAATGATATAGCGCTCCATCTGTCTGTGCGCGGATCAAACATTTGATGGTGGAGCCAGATGCAAAAACACAGAACAGAACAGGCTGAGTGGAAACTATTGCTCAATTTAAACTGTTCATAAAACGCTCCCAAAATGTTTTGCCAATGTCTTTTCAACTGAAGTCCAATAAGATCTTAAACATAAAAAAGCCTTTTTGCATCATTATAATGTTTATTTATTCATGAAAGCACAGTCTTAAGCGAGAATCATCTGTTTACTTAGTGGTCCGTACATTCAAAATAACACACACCAGTGAAAGCAGTCCAGGAGACTGGATGACTAAATCATCATTTGGCTGATGTCCCTCACCTCTGCACCTTTTCAGTCCTTCCAACTGCTTTACAGTCTCAGTCACATTATTACTGGATAGTACCTCTTTCATTTCATTGTTATACTCAGTCTCACTTTTACAATACATATGCTGGATCTCTCACATTAGATCAGATAAAATACAAATCTCTCTTTCCCCCTCTGCTGTGTATTTGACCTCCTGGTCCTTTACCTCCCTCTGCTCATTAACATCTCTGTGTAACCCATGATGTGTCACTTTAGGATGCCTCACTTTAGGGTCCATTAGAAGAACACGTTCAGGCGGTTTGGACCTGGAGGGTCCAACAAAGTCTGACTATCAGGGCCTGTTTCTGTGTTGTGTTGCAGCGTCCTCTTGCACTAATACCACATGATTTGTGCCTTTGCAGCATTTTACTCTCATCTAAAGTACCTTTGGTTCACTTCCTTATGGGCACGGGGGCTGCCTGTTACCTCTTGTTGGAGGAACGAACCTGGTGTCTCATCCAACCTGTTGGAGCTGAAGGAGACAGGAGGAAAAAGAAAAACAGATGAAGGGTTAAAGAGACACGATCATGATGTTGTCTTTGCTTCAGTGTCTCCATCCGAGTTTGTGGCTCAGTTTGAATGTTTGACACTCACAGCGGGGTTCACCTGCTTGTCTCGGGTTACTGGCGCTGCTGCCAAAGGAGGATTGGAAGTTATGGATGGTCTCTTGGAGGATCTGCCTTTCTCGGCCCTGATGACAGAGACAGCAAAGGTCACTCCAGACCAGCAACACTTTAAGATGTAAAATGATGTACTTTCACACATGTTACCCACTGTAAGTTTGTCCTTTTTACCCATCCTTATTTAAAGTATTTCTACTTATCTCTGCTGGCTCAAAAGATGACAAGATTACTACAACATACTGTTGGGTTTTACTGTGGAAGAACTGAAGTGAAAAGACCTTGAATTAAGTCCAGGACGCACCAGGAACACCCTATTGAAACTAAAGGTGTAATACAACTATTAGGGGTGTAATGATTCTCCACTTCTGGGAGCAGATTGGTGATGAAACCATGGATGTTTGTGTTACCCACGTTTCAGAACCGTTTCACCCCTAACAACTATACATCTATGTTGAACCACCTTTCCAGCATTGAGCTCTGATATTGCAGCCAGGATCTGTTGTCTGGGTCCATCTGTTTTAATGCCCAGCTCCTTCAGGTCTCCGTCTGTCAGAGTCAGGAATGCCTCCATGTCCACCTACAAGAAAAAGAGACAGAGAAATGCTGACTTTTGTGCAATAATACATAAACATACTATTTTTTCATGATTATTGTAAATACAGGACTGGTCAGTCCGTGCAGTCACAAGAAAACAATTTCCTTCACAACTAATCTCTTCTGAAAACAAAAAAGAAACAGACTTTAAGGAAAATGTTTTGGACACAAAAATGAATACCTCCTGTTCCTCAAATATGGGCTGGTATTTCTCCAGGGACAGTTTCTTCAAGATACTGGACAGCTCATCTGAACAAGTACAACATTCATTAACATACAGTATGGTCTAAGGCAAGTGTAAAAGCTTGGAACATGAAGCCGCTGTGCTAAGGTCTCTGCAGGGCTGAGCTGGGCTTTTTTTATAATCATTTTTTTCATATCAGTCATTATCAATATATATCACCATATATATCAGATCACTATTTCTGTTAAGTGTAAAGGTTCATTTTTACTCCTCTAGTTAGTTCTAAGTGAGATGTCAAGATATCATAAGGTTCA
Organism: Sandelia bainsii; assembly: GCA_032362345.1. Taxonomy (NCBI): domain Eukaryota; kingdom Metazoa; phylum Chordata; class Actinopteri; order Anabantiformes; family Anabantidae; genus Sandelia; species Sandelia bainsii. The sequence goes on from JAUMHL010000013.1 coordinate 33,450,472, forward strand.
TTCTGCTGCTTCCATCCATCATTTTCGACCGTGCTTATGTTTTTTACAATAAATTTGACTACTGCATTTGTGATATCTCTGTGTCTCTTTGTTTTGGCGTTTGAGAAAGTGGACACTATCAGGTTGTTTTAGAGGGACCACCAGCACTTGTTTGGTCTGGGACTGTAAAGTCTTGCATTGTCCGTGCTCTAAAGGATGGAACTGCTTTGGATGGTAACAAAGACTAGTGGTCACTGTCGGTGCTTTTGAGACAAGTTTGCAGTGCACGCTACGCTGTCACACTTTAGCCAAAATATCTCCAACCTATTAAATTCCTCAGACCCACCTACATGTGTCAACCTAACCTGACATAAAACAGCTACATCAGATTAGGCTGACTCTATTCCAGCCACACGACTGGTTCGGCGCAGCACTGTTCTCATTATCACTGGCTTTTCTTGCTATCTTTCAAAAAACTGATGGAATGGTTTTTATAAATGTTATATCAACCATGTCTTCAAGTTCTATTGAGCAGAAGTAGTTTCACAATAATTATCTTTATTGTTATATCTCAGGTGTCCAGCAGAACTGCCATAAGGTTGAAAAAATGTATGTCACTATTTTATCTTTTAGCATTTTACTGTAGGTGAAGTGTAGATATATGTAAAATCACAACAATGACTTTACAAGAAGATTTCTTCTAATATATACTGTAAAACAAATCATTTAGATATAGTTGCATTAAACTGTAACTAAGTCAGGCTGTGGTTTACACTGATGTGCTTTAGCAAAAATTGAACAAAATCTGCTGGAGGATAAACAGCAGTATGGCACTGAAACTTTCTACAAAGATTAAAACTGTCTTTATTATATTATTTTCAACAATTTCCATACAGAGACTAAAACCAACAATAACTTGCCTCCACTTACTATCAATCTTGAGCCTGATTTTGCTTATTCATCTGTGCCACGGAGCTCTGTTGTCGTCCAAAAACGATTATGAACGGTGATTACATCAGTGACTTACACCGCTGCTCCAAACTGAGAAAGACTGTTATAACATACTGCCTCTTAAGCATACGGCCTTGTGTATTCTGAATGTAATGCACTACACATGCACAGTTGACTTTCTTTCTTCAGTGGCTGTTCAAGATTGCTGGACATTATAGTGAGTAGAGGAAGTTCATTGTTGGTTTTACTTTGTATGGGAACTGTTGAAAATACTGTGGTGAAAATATAAAACGACAGGTTTTATCCTTTAACCTTAAATTCAGTGTGATACTACCTTCATCAGTGATGGTGCCACTACTGGAGCCACCACTGCTCTTGGAGCGAGGATGGGAAGAGGCTGACGACAAGGAATCTACCGGCCCAGTAGGAGGTTTTGGCGTTGGGGATGGAGACGGTGTCAGAGTGGGCGACGTGCTCTTAGAGGTGGAGGAATTCCCCGACTGAGGTCTCTTCTTCAACTCCATCTTCTGCAAAGGAATGAGAGTGGATAGTAGCTCAGCTTCACTGACATGAAATATCTCTGCTTTGCACAGTCATCACAGGGATTTCATAAAGGAACTAGAACACAGACCCTTCTTGAGTGGATGTCAGGCAGGCTGATATCGGGTTGCGGCAGGCTGGGCACTGAGGCTGGCAGGGGTGTCTGGCTGTGCTGTTTCTCTGGAGCTTGGACTTTCACATCCATCAGTCCTGCTGCCCTCTTCCTTTGAGCTGCTATCTGAGAGAGAACGCTGTCTGCACTGCCCCCTGGTGGATGGAAAACAAATGCACCATAGTGTAGTTAGTGTATCATGCCTACTACATACTGTATGTTATGCTTGCTGATAAGGGAGGTCATGTGTTTGTGTGAACCTGAACGATTGTGAGAGTCCCGGTTGAGCCCTGCCACTCCATTGGAGCCTCCAGAGGAGTGGGGGGAGTGGTAGTGACCAGAGTTGGAAGGAGAGGAAGAGGAGGGCCCCTTAGGGATGCTGGGAAACTTAATGGACCTGCTAACCACACGACTGACAGACGTCTGATAATGAAAGAAGAGGGGAGCAGAAGAGACAAAACAAATGTTAGAGTCACCAACCCCTAAACTTTCTCTCCCTCTCACCATCAAACACTCACAATATCTGAGTTTCCACTGCTGTTCAGCTTCCTTTGGGGTGGCATGGGCAGACGGGGGGTTTCATTTTTCCCCTCACTAAGGAGGCGTGAACGGTCTGAGTTCCATGGTTCAAAGTTGGACGGAGGCAAGAAGGGAGGGATCACAGCTTTCAGCTTGTCATTGGGCAGCCGGGTCAGAGGTGCACCACTTCTCAGCTGGAGCAGATGGAAAACCATAAAAGAAAATACACAGTATAACAATATATGTATATGTATGTATAACTATAAACAGAATTCTTAGATACAAAACAGAGTTTTCAAGTAATCTAGTCAGGTATGTCGAGACTAGCATGTTTCTCTGTGTGGGACTCAAATCATACAAACCAACCTCAACCCTAAACCTGACTAAGGTTTTTAAATGTGAGTTTCCATGAAGTCATTTATTCCATCATCACATCACTGCCCCAGTGTGATAAAAATGTACAATGAAACATACTTCACATTAATCTAAACATTCCTACCATTGTGGTTATTAGGAAGTCCTCCTTTTCTGAGGATGTCCTGCAAAGACCTGGCAAAAGAAACATGCACATTTACACCTTCCTTCCTCCACGTCCTATAACATTCATGTGCAATACGTCCATGAAGCCACATTCACACTAAACATCTGGCATCATAGATGTATTACACACTGCAGTGTCTGCTATGTACATGAATAACAGAAGATTAATGTCACCATTGTGGCTCACCAGTCTCTTTACCCTTCACAGCCCAGGCGGTGCCGACGTCATTCCCTCCCAGGGCAGGAGCTGGTGTCGGGGCCCCGTTAGACACAGCAGCAGGCTTTCTGTTTGCCTTCATTGTGGCGTCCAATGACGTCTCAGCATCGTCGGGAAAAGGAGCCAGGCGATTGGACGTGAGGCCATGTCTGAGGGTGTGAGTCAACTTGAGCCGCCGAAACCGATTTGACATGCGGTTCCACCAGGACTGTAGGAGGGTGGAGTCACACATGTAAATATCAAGGTATATACTGTAAGTTAATGTTACAGTGTGCACAGCTTGACTTTCTTTGACATTTTCTAGCTCTGAATATTAAATCATAGACATGATTTTCAAATTACACACTATTGAACAGTATAAATAATGATCACTACTACATGATTTTATTTGTACCTACAGCATTAAGAAATACACTGATAAAAGAATACTAACAGTACCTTAAGGCCTCCTTTATCGTCAGGCGGCACGGGGACGTTGTTGAGGGACTGTCGGCTTTTGGAGCGAGTCATCAAGGCTCTGCCACGGTGTTTGGACTTGTCTTTATCGACCTGCATACACACTGATGCTAACAGACGCACCAGCTCAGTGTCTGACAAAAGTCAAAGTGGACAGAGGACATAAAAAAATAAGAATTCACTGAGTGAAAAAAAAGTTAAACACTACAGAAACACAGGAAGGACTGTGTCAAATGAAGAAGAATTAACTGCAATATCTCTCATAACTTCAAAGAAACTGTGGAAAGTTAGTGTGACAATTATTATTTATTAAAGGGGCACTACACCCCACATTCCACCTGGATATTACATCGTCTCAGTATTCGTCTCAACAAAACTTTCTTTACTATTAATGATATTTTCTTTACCGTTTAATCCATCAATCTTCAAACAATAACAATGACAATCGATCGTAACATTTGTGGTGAGTTCAGTATCAGGCTTTTGAATCAATTTAAAATTACTGCAGTGCATCTTAAAGATTTCTTTCTACAATTATTTATAGATTTTTTAAGAAAACAGAGTCAGTCACCGATGTGTTTTTAATCGTTTCTGAACAGCAACCGAGTTCTTTGACACAGATGAATACGTTTTTGATTCACAGACGTCACAGTGAGCAGACTCAATGCTGAGAGTACCTGGGTCATTCAGCAGCATAACTAGATCAAAGGCTGTGTATCCATTCTTAGCTCGAAGATTGACATCAGCCCCTTGACTCAGCAGATACTTGACAATGTCTTTGTTACTGGAGGAAGCAGGGAAACAGGAAAGAGAAACATTCTGCATGAACAACAGTACATAAACAAATTATTTCATTTCCCATCAAATGTCCTGTTTTTATAGCTCTGAGCCTTGACGTGGGAAACCACTCAATTAACTTTTTTACCCTATTATTTAAATAAACAACAAACTACTAAACCTAATAACAACCCCTGCTGGGTTATTTTAGACTTTGCTGACTAGAAAAACCAAGCAGCTCTTGCTTACCCGTGGTAGGTGGCCTGCATCAGTGCAGTCCAACCATGCACGCCATCTTGTTTGTCTATGTCGGCATTCTTCTCCACCATCAGCTGCACCACTTCTAACTGACCGCTCACTGCCGCCATCATCAGAGGCGACGCTCCCTCCTGATTAGATGAGTTCACCTGAGCAGGATCCTCCTCCAAGATCTCTTTAACTAGCTGGGAATTTCCTGAGTCAGCACAAAACACATACAAATCTATGGTTCCCTGCAGAAATGCATTTTCCTTTTTTTTGCCATTTTTCTAAAAATATAAACCCTACCAAACTTGAGGGCACTGAACACATCTGGTCTCCTTCTCTCGTCATCTGTGAAGAAATGAAAACACTCTCACTGTCAGTCTGCTAGCTGCTGAAGAGTCACTGTCACCACTCACTCAAGTAAAAATGTACAGACGAAGAAGGAAGCACGAGAGAAATCTTAAAGACATAAAACCCTCTGCTACGACTGGAAGATTAATTTTAGGACTTTCCTTTTGCCAATTTAAAATTTAGCTAATATGACAAGATGTGATAATTTTACTGTTTACGAACTACTAAAACAGTGGAGGGACATAGGTCCATGTTTTAAGGTAATTAGGTTAAGGTAATATAGAAACATAATAGAGCTCTAGTGGTTACAGATTTCTCTGATACAGTCAGTTTTAAAAAGAGCACAACAGACAATCAAGCAGGTAAACTGACCTAAATCCTGAAGTTCTGCTGAGAAGAGCTTTTAAACATCAAAGAGCCTGAGAGCTACCACTGTTTCACTCTCATAAAAGTGTCAATTACTAGATTACTTGTCAGTCTTACCAACAATAAGAGCTCAACATTATTACCATTACTAAATATATTTCATCATATGTATACCAATATGTACACCAATCAGCCACAGCATTAATACCACTTGGTGTTCTTTTTTATCTAGTATTGTGATATGTGTATGTATGTACAGTATATTGTGTATGTATGTACAGTATATTGTGTATGTATATTAAAGTAGTGGTGTACAAAGCCTTTGTTCTGAGCCCATTCTGAGTACTTACTGTATGTATTAGGGCTGCACCCAAATATCCAGATATTTTTCGTTAGATAGGCATAGACAGGTATTCAGTTTTCAATTTTGATATTCAGATATTCTTTTTTTCTTTTATTGTATTTACTAAATGTGAGATATCTGTAATAATTTAACTGTAATTCCACTGTTAAAATGTGGCAATACGTAGACCATTGCTTTCTCACTCACCACAATTAACGTGAAAACACTTTAAACCGAGACAAAGCAAGACAAAAGCTGAGAGCCAAATATACCATTAGAAACTGGCACAACTAGCATGAATGGAAATGAAGCAATAGACTGTTTGAGAGACACAGCAAAAGTCCACTCTGGTCCACTTGCATGGTGGAAGCAAAACAGTGACCCCCGCTTTAACACTGCCTTTGTACCAGCGGCCACTTAAACCACGTCAGAGCGCATTTTTTCAAAGGCTGCTGCAATGAACAAGACGAGAAGTTTGCTATTAGCAGAGAATGTGGAAGAAACTCATCCTCCTCGCACACAGCAGAAACAGTGTAGAGGGTGAGTTTAGGGCTTAGTGAGCCAAATATGTGAATATGATTTATTTGGTAGGTGGTAGTAACTAAATTGAACAAATTGCTTATTTATGAAAATATGTGTGCAGCGTATAAAAAAAGAAGGTTGTTGGATAATTTAACCATGAGCAGCAAACTGTTCAACAGTTTAGTGCCAACAATGGAAAATGCTCATTATGCAATGAAATGTAAATGTTGTCCTACCTGTCTGGGGTCGTACAGTGGTGATGGAGTCCAGATAGGCCTTGATGTCTCTCTGTTTCAGCTGCATGGCTAGTTCAAACGCCGTCTTGGACAGCACATTGACTCGGTCTGGGTCAGCCCCGTGCTCCACCAACTGCTGAGCCACAACCACCTTTCAAAACACATACAACTTTATTCATGTGTGCCTTCCACTTCTAATCAAACAAATGCCATGCTGGGTACGACTCCATCTGTATTTGTACTGTAACTGTGTCATACATAAACTCATAATCTCGGAACTAATTTACTCTGGCATCAATGAAACCAGGCGTCATTCAGCCCACCTTCCCACTGAGGGTGGCGGCCATCAGTGGGCCCCAGCCAGTTGTCTTCTGGGAAAAGTTGACATCAGAACCCCACTCTAGCAGCAGGCGCACCGTGGCCTCATGGGCGTGCTGAGATGCCACCATCAGGGCTGTGATGTCCATGAATTCTCTGCCACCTCCTCCTGATGAACAGCCCTCACTGCCTCCAAAACCAGCCGCACTGTGAAACAAAAAAGGGAATAAAGCCACACTGCTTTCCCAAACAAGGATTAAGACAAGACCTGGACTAAAGATTCATTCAAAGAATATCAGTCAATACATGGACTGAATGCCTGTCAGCACAAACCTGCAGCTATTGTTGTTGTTGCCATTGGAGACTGCGTCTGCAGACACAGCCAGGTGATCATAGTCATCCACATAGGCCCCGCTCTCTAAGAGTAGTTTTACTACATGCGTGTGTCCCCCACGGGCCGCCATAGTGAGGACACTCGCACCAAGCCTGTTCCGTCCATTGATCTCTGCCCCGTTCTCCAAGAGGATGTGGGCAACAGTCAGGTGACCAAACCTGGATGGAGAATAGTGCAGAGAACGAAAACTCCTGTTAAAGACGAATCAACTCTCAGAGGCCTCAGACAACATAGTTATTGCTACATCAGTGAGGATGCCATGACCTGCCCGTGCATTTAATGTACAGTGAGCACTATGATGAATCTGGTCAAGGATAGAAAAACAAATTGATATTACACAACAATAACAACTTCATGACAGCTACAGTTACTATTTTAGTTAAATGGACTTAACTATTCTCTTTGTTGACACTATGAAACTGAGAAATATAATGAATAAAAACGGACAGGATGTTAATAGGTACATGTTCAGAAACTGTTCTATGTAAAACTTTCGCATGTACATAGTGACTTTTCATTAATTAAATGAATGAATTAAACGTCAATTGTGTTAATGGATTCATTACTAGCGACAGCAAGCAACATGTAAATTGGCAGATTTTTGAATAGAGTTTGGTGTGACCCTCTCTTCACACATCAGAACATGACCGCAGCCCCACCTAGCAGCCTGCATCAGCGGGGTCCAGCCGTAGTTGTTGCGGCTGTCCACCGAGGCCCCCTTTCGCAGCAAAAACCGAACCAGGTTCTCATGACCGCTGGCCGAGGCGAACTGCAGGGCGGTGTTCCCCTCCTCGTCCGTACAGTCCACCGGTACCAGCGACAACATGTCTGCGGCGTTGCACTCCGACCCCGCTTCTGACCGCAGCCTGCTCTGCCGCCCGGACTCTTTAGGGGCTCCGGGATCCAGGATCCCGCGAGCCGTTTCATAGTCCCCCTCATCACAAGCTCGGAAAAGCAGCAAAGAATTAGCAGGGACACCAAAATTCATCACTTAGTTTAGAGTGTTACTCGGTCTCCATTCAACTTTCAAGTTTGTTTCATCGACAGTAACGGTCCAAAACTTTTCCTCTGTCACTCGGCGGCGGCCTGTGTTTGGAAATCATGACGCACGGTAAAACAAAGTTTCGTTTCTACATTCCGAACCGTTCTTCTTCCACCTTCTTCTCAAACACCACACCCAGTAACTAATTCCTACTTATAACTGTTTAGTCATAACTTAACAGACTCCTAAAACAACTGTCTGGCAACTTCCCGGCTGCTCCAGTCCCGTTACTTGTTTCAGCTCATCTGATCTGACCAACATCAGCAAATAATCCACAATACTACACATCACTTCCGCTGTCTCCTTTCAAAAGAAAAGCCTTCACAAAAGAAAACTATGAAACGTGCAATCATCTTTATTTCTATAGGAATACAGTATATCTTCTTAAAACTGCCAGTAATGTTTTTTTTAATCATAAAATACACGATTTCTTTTAGATAGGAGCTTTTTTGTGTTATTGTTGAACAACACCTGTTTGGCAAATCTCTAAAATACAATATTTTCTAAAATAAATAGAAACCGAAATGGAACAGAGAAAATAAACAGTGCAATGAGGTGCATTGTGAATTTTTTGTCCATCTTCTTTTACATATAATAGGGACAGAATATTAAAAATAGAATTCAGCAGCAAAATCTATTTCCACAGACAGCTTCAGACGATGCTACTCATGTCTGCATTAAAACTTTTAGCTGTGTATGGTCTGTGCAAACCACATGACCCATATCCAACCTACATCCACTCCCCACAATCCCAGTTTAAATTCAGTTTATGTATTCATTTAATTTACTTTTATCTGCAAGATTTTTGCTGCATGATGGAACTAAAGACGAATACAATTTGTTATAAATTATAAATGTTTTCAGCTGCAAAGTGAAAAACAAAAACAACAAACAAAAACTCTTCAGTGGCCATCAGAAATGAAAAAAAATCTTATTCGTCACTTTTCTTCATGCTTTTGTTTTGAAGGTTTTCACCGGATGTGTGGGTATGTAAATATTGTGCCTGAGCTACTTGATACTATGAACGTATTATGGTTTGTCATTCATAGATGTATACACGTGCATATACCTATGGTTGTCGTTAATACAAGTATTACATTTAATTCGTTAGGATGGTTGTGAAGTGTGTTTATTGCCCTCCAGTGGTTGCGCCGAGAGAAACGACAAAACAACATTAAAAGTAATAGCCGGGGATTGCCACTAGATGTCGCTGTTGGTAACGTGTCGGGCTAGAACACTGAAGAAGAAGAAGCAGCGGAAGCCCGGATGAACGGTACATAATCAAGCAACTAGCTTCTGCGCTTCCTTTTCCCGAAGAGCTAACCACGTTGGTGGCGCCTGTTCCTGGCTCACCGCTGTTCGCGTGAATTTCTTCCGAATAAGTCGGTCAGGAATAATCAAAATGGTAGGTTCGATTTGAATATAGGTGTGACTGTAAAGTACGATGCATTTCTGGTGGCGATATAATATTTCTATAGCCTCCTTTGGTCATTAAAATCCTAGAGCATGGTGGCTAGTGTTGCTAGCTAATGTCTCTCGCTACTTAAACGTCCCGCCACATTCCATGTACAAAACTGAGTGTCTGAAAATGTAACGTTTTTTATTAAGTTTTTAAACTTCTCGTCACAGGCGACAGCCTAATACTAGAGTCTTAAAGGCATACTATTCGCTACACCAGTACTAACATTCAGGGCCGGGTTAAGAAATGCTAGGCTGCTAGCATTTGGGGCCCTATTTGTACTTAAAACAAGTAAAACATTTTATGCTTATAAAACTGTGCTGCTACTGATTAACTAAACTAAAACACTAAAAGACTTACGATTTTATCACTGTAGTTATATGATGCTCTGGTTTTTGTAATGGTTATGACTCAATATGTGGAAATTGTCTTTTGGATCCAGGTTCACATGAGCAATGTAACAATTAAAACACAATAATGAAATCAAACATGGTGACTAATATCCTAAAGGGTCTCAGCAATAATGAGCTTGAAGCCAGAGATGAATCAGAAAATGTGCAGGTTCCAATAATTATTGTATTTTTAACAAATGTCATAACTGGTGTTATGACTGTCAGCAAAATGTAACTGTACTGCTAAGAACAAAAGGAATCAACAAAAGTTATCATTCTATGAGTTGACAGCACAATCTGACTCTCATAAGATTAGTTCACACCAGCAGTGAACCACAACCTCTGACATATCTTATATACTAAAGTGTACATTCTGAAAACATCAGCCATAAAGTGAAGTCTGTGTTTAAATCAATTTAAAGTAAAGTACTAATGATCATATACTCACCAACTTGTGATTTTATTCCTGCTTTTCTTTGAACAAAATAATTGATAATGTCTGATCAAACTGATCAAAAGTCATATTCCAGAGACATTATAATCACGTGGTTTAGACATTCATACATGTTGACCATAGTCTGTTCTTGAGGACGAGTTTGGAGAAGGAGCTGTGCTGTTTACTGCTCCTCCAGCTCCTCTTCTGTATCGCAATAGGTGCTGCTGATACTAATGCTAACGCTAGCGGACTCTGTATCACCTGGTCAGACTGCTGTTAGCAAGGAGGCTTTATTAGCTTTATCTGCTGAGGGTGTTTCTCCACAAACTTATTCACTGTTGTTTCTATCAGTCTTCGTTTTCTTGAGATATGTTGTAGATTTTGCCACCTCCTCTGTATTTGTTCACTTTTAGCTGTCTTTATCAAGATACGGTTTTACGTTTCATGTTTACAATTTGCTGAGTTCGTCTTGATGACGTCACAGACAAACTCGAAAAAATAGCTGAGCTATTTAGATTTTTAATCATTTTCATTAATAGATACTACTGAAAGCTATGTTTTTGTAGTCTCTCAATGATTACAAAAATAGAGGGAAGATGAAATATACGTACAAATTTCAATGCAATTTAAAACTAATACAAAACTAATCAATCCATGTAGCTCACTGAGGCCCCCTGCTGGTGGGGCCCTAGGCTGCAGCCTATGTAGCCTGTGCGTCTAAAACGGCCCTGCTAACATTGCACATTGTTTAAGCTCAAGATGTAGTCTCTTGCTCCTGTCAGAGTCTCACTGTTAACGCGAATTGTTAGTTAATGTGAGAGTGAGGATGGACGCGTTTAGCCAGTTTAAAAGACTGGACACACTATAATATGACAGTTTTATTTTGTCGGCATTAATTTGCAAATGAGCTCAGACAGTAACGTAACTTGCGGTATTTTAAACCGAAGAACGGGACAATAGTTTATAGTAAATAGTATAATAGTTTGGGGTGGCATAATAGCTCAGTGGGTAGAGCAGTTGTCTTCCAACCCAAGGGTGAGCGGTTTCTCAGTCATGCAAGCTACATGTCAATGTGTCCTTGGACAAGACACCGTAGTAGCGCTGACACAGGTCTAGCAGCTGTCCAAACAACAATTTCCCCAAGGGGATCAATAAAGTATCAATTATTATTATTATTAGTTTACTAGTATTAGCTAGCGTTAGCTCATGCACAGTTAACTCAACGACTATAGTTTTGAAATCTTAAGTGGAGAAATTATGTGGTAGGTAATCAGTGATCAAACATAGACGGCGTTAATGCTACACCAAAGCACTTGAAATGTTTAGTTGCAGTTCAGTAGGACCTTAATTTTGAAGTTGAAAACATTGATCAGTAACGTAACCCAAGATTAAGTTTTCTTTAAATCGTAAGCATATATTATTACATACGCTGATGTCCTAACCCACAATACCAAAATCCATGCCTATATATTGACATGACTGATCTAGTGTTTTAACTCTTGTTTCTGTGCACTCAGGCTTTCAAGGACACTGGTAAGGCACCTGTCGAGACTGAGGTCGCCATTCATCGCATCCGCATCACCCTCACCAGCCGCAACGTCAAATCTCTGGAGAAGGGTAATTAAGTTGATATTCATCCCTGCTGAAAATGGAATGTAGACCTGAGCAATGAGGATAAACTTACCACAGTGATTAACCCTGATGACTGTATACGCTATTCTGAGCCACGGCTTTAAAAATGCCATGAAAGCATTAATGTTTTTTAGCATTTTAAAGTTTTGTTTTTATCTTCTTTAGTCTGCGCAGATCTGATCCGTGGGGCTAAGGAGAAGAACCTGAAGGTGAAGGGACCTGTCCGCATGCCAACAAAGGTACCAAAGTACATAGACTAGGCAATTTCTGTGTAAGAAATTTTCGCTAGAACATGCTTTCAGTCTGTAAATCAGGATTCCCATAGTGCACACACGGTGTAAAGATGCCGCCAGTTTAAACGGGGTAGTCTGAATTCCTATTTTTTGATCATGCAATTCTGATTTCTGTCCCGTTCTAGACTCTGCGCATCACCACCAGAAAGACTCCCTGTGGTGAGGGATCCAAAACCTGGGATCGCTTCCAGATGAGGATCCACAAGCGCCTGATTGATCTGCACAGTCCATCTGAAATTGTCAAGCAGATCACCTCCATCAGCATCGAACCAGGTGTTGAGGTTGAAGTTACCATCGCAGATGCATAAATGATGCCGTTGATTCAATAAAGAAATTTGAAGAAAGGAAATTGGGTTGTTGTTATGTATGTGTGAAGTATGAAATCTGTAAACTCGGGGGGGCCCACTCCAAAATATTCTACCGTGTTTCACTTGATATGGATACAGAGTGAAATGAATGGTTTAGTTTAACATTGACTTTTATGTAACAACTAGAACTTTAAGAATTTTCCATTACGATTTTTGGTTTGTTTGTTTTTTTTAATTGAGGCTTAAAAGGATGAAGGAATGTGTGCTGGTCTTAGACTTATCCCTAATATGTCAAGTTTTTCAAGTTCATTGTAGCAAATTAAAATTGTAATGGCTGTAGTCTTTTTTATTTTTATTTTCTGCAGTTTGTTCATCTAGCTCAACACAGTGTAATGCCGATAAGGCAGCATATACATTTATCTTAAACCTAACATTTATTAGCTGTTTTTACAAATAATGCTGATTGAAGAGATAAAATAAGTCTTCAACTTAAAGGGTTCTGCATAATTTCATTATTTGAATTTGTTATACAGGCAGTCTTTGTAGTTCCTATCATTGGGTGAAAGTTGAAATTTTATAAATTAACCCAGGAGAAGATGACTCATTTCACAACATGTTTTTAGCTGACAGTGAAATAAAGGACGATTTCACTGATTTTCAACTTGCTCCCTATGGTCCTAGTGTAGGGTATTAAACCACATTCTGATTTCCCTGTTTTAAAAGATCTCTCTGCTTCCAGTTCATCACCTCTTCCAGATGACTCATCTAAACAGACAAATTAAAGCATTGAGATGTTTTAATGGAGGCAATGCAGAGGGAAGTTTAACAGTATTCCTTATTCAGTACTCCCCAGACTAAAACCATAGGAAGGAAGTTTAGTTGCCCTTTGAACCAATGGGAAACTTGTGTGCAGCCTCTACCTTGATATGCTTGACGGTTCAGTATCAGGTCTGAAGACATTTCAACTTGTCTGCACAAGAAACCAGGGATCAAACTAATGACTCTGTAGTTCATGGATGCACAGCCGGCCCATGAGGTGACTGTATGAGATGGAGTCAGAATTGTTAGACATGATACTAATGTCTAATGTTTACATTTATAATCCTCTATGTATCATACAGACATATTAATGAGCAGTGTGGACAGTGCTCTGCAGAGCTCTCTGCTGGTTGGTTCATTCCTGGTGATTTGCGAGGCTTTTCACCTGCTTTCAATTAAAAGTGATTAGGAGCTCTACTCCAGGTTTCAGTGGAACACAGCAGCTGCACTTCTTGTTGGAGACAAATAAGTTATTTTAAAGGCCAGAATATCTCGTGAAGAACAGAGAGGCTGTTAAATCCCGATTTGTGTGAGTTGGTGTCAGCTTCAGTCAGGTTATCAGACTTGCCTCAAGATGAGTACACTTGATGATTTGTCCATTGAAGACAACGTCCAGCAGCCTGTTGACATGGACTTGACTTGTAATGTTCCTCCTGTCAACACGTCACTACAGCAGGTAATGTCCCCCCCCCCTCTCTTACTGTCATGAAACAGTGATACAGCTCAGTCTTGCATTGTGTTCTCCCATGCTTGACCCTCTGCATCATCATTTTTTAAATAATGCTCCCTAACCCGACTGTCCAGGTTTCTGTGGGGACATAATCGAAGCAGCTGAAATAAAACCTAAAATCCAGCCTTTTGCACTGAGGCTAGTTTCTGTTTTTTTTGCTGTTGTCTTCTTTGTTCCCAGAGTGAAGTCCCCAGTGGTGCTGAGCAGCAGACCATGACAGTTTACCTCAGAGTCAGGCCTTTCTCTAAAGAGGAGCTCAGTGACGATGAGGATCAGGTACAATCTAACAACCCATATTAACATCATATCTCATATCTTCATGTAGTGATCAGTACTGTAGCTATAGTGATGATAGTTAGTGTGACCAGAGGGTTTTGAGACTCCTACAGGAACAGTGTTACATAAATGTTAACCACTTGTGCTAAAATAGAAAATTAGAGATCATCATTTTAAAGTACGTAGTCTGCTTTGTCAGTACCATAAGCAGTGGTAGGTCTAGAATTTCATACATACGCTTCACATGTACAGTTGTCCTTGTGCTGATGATTAAAACTAAATTCAGTTATTAGTACCTGCTTCTTTGGCAGGAGTGGCACTAGGGGTGGCCACTCAGATTTTGTACCTGATTCAGTGTAAGGGACTGTATACAAATTATTTGGGTGTAGAAGGGGTGGAAAATACTGTAATTCATTAAAGGGGAAAAAAAAAGCCCCTCCCTAAATTCGTTGATAATCTGTCTTCAGTGAGAAAATTGCCCCAAATTAACCCCAGTATCTCAAACAGTTTATGAAAAAGAAACACAGCAACTCTGTTTCAGACTAGTCAAACCTTAACTGGACTCACATTGTAGCTTTGTGCTTTCTTACGGACATGAACACAGTAGTTCGTTTTAATATGTATCACTTATTTTTTTAGTTTAGTGACCAGTGTTATGTTCAGTGTGTGCGTGTTTTTTTATTTTTTTTATTTTATGTTGGTTCTGATGTTTTGCTGTTTTTCCCCATTTGTAATGCCAGCTGTAAGCTAGTGAAACACATGACACACCTGAATGTGTTTTGCTCCACTGTTGCTCATGGCTTCACTGAGCTTGTGCTTTATACTGCTAATTTTTTCCCCCTCTCTTAGGGTTGTGTGGTGATTGAAAACGGCCAGAGAGTGACACTGAATGCACCCAAAGGTTCTGCCACCATGAAGAGCAGTGAGAAGGGCATTGGCATGTCACTCCACAAATTCTCCTTCACACAGGTCACAAACCTCTGAAATTACATGTTATACCTGAACATCATTTTCTTTTTTAGAGGCCTGCATTTGCATTTCTTCCTCAAATATGTTTAATGTGAGATAAGACTGACAGTTCCATGTGAGGAGAAAGATGCTTAACCAATCACAACTTTCCACAGATGTTGGTTTTCATTCATATATTGACTCTACTTGAGATCTGCTTGTAACTGCGACAGCAGGAAAGAAAATGTCACTTAAATGTTTTATCTCTGTTGACTTTTAGATCTTTGGACCAGAGACAACACAGGGTGAACTATTTGAGGACACAGTCAAAAGCCAAATGTGTGATTTCTTGGATGGGAAGAATGCACTGATATTCAGCTATGGTGTAACCAATGCTGGGAAAACGTTCACAATCCAAGGTAAAAATGGGAAAAGAAGTACTTGATATTATTTATGGTGATCCTCTGAAGTTCTTTTCTCAGTCTTAAGTATATGTATTGATTTTAGGAACCCCGAAAGAGCCAGGAATACTCCCTCGGGTGCTGGATGCCACTTTTCACCACATCGGAGGCAGGCAGTATGAGGAGATGGACCTGAAGCCCTACCTCAGGAATGATGCACAATATCTGGATCCCGACCGAGTGAAGCAAGAGAGAAGCGCAAAAGCTGCCATTTTTGCTTCAGTCAAAGAAGTGAGAGCTTTGAGTTTTTGATGAGAATTGAAAACCACCACCACAGTGCAGGTGATTCCAAAAAGTATGTATAAATGTAAATGTTTGCTTCCATGTAGGATTGTGACCCTCTCAGAACCAGCGGTGGTTCAGAGTTCTTGTCCTGTTCTGCCACCAGTGTTTCATCCTCCTCTTTGTCCTGCAATCAAACAGGTAGCAGTCATTAACTCAGAATAATGACAAATTACATGTTGTTGTTCATGGAAACCATTCTTGTGGTCTTCTTGTGCTTTTTTCCTTTACTCTCTCCTTAGAGTTGGCCAGCAACCCAACAGAAGCAGGCAGCAGCCAGTTTGCTTTATGGGTGGCATTCTTTGAAATCTACAATGAGTGCGTGTATGATCTGCTTCAACCTTCCCTGTGCGCCAAGTCCAAGAAACGTGCTGCTCTCCGCGTATGCGACGACGGCGCTGGAAATGCTTACGTTAAAGGTGTGACGTTATCTTCTGCTCTTAAGCTGGTACCAGCAGTTGTCTTTGTTACCCAAAAGACTCAAGATCAGAGAACCTCTAGAATGTGTTTGAATTTATTCAGACCTCAGGTGGATCAACATCCAGAACCTGGGTGAAGCCTGCAAACTGCTCCAATATGGAAACAAAAACAGAAGCGCTGCGGCCACCAAGATGAACCAGTGCTCAAGCAGAAGGCAAACCTCAAACTTTTCAGTGATTTCTTGATTTGATGTCATCTTGTGTTTTAAACACTCACACTCAGCTTTCATTACAGCCACAGCATATTTACCATGAAGTTACTGAAGATTGATGACAGCACAGTGAGAAGGATCTCAGAGTAAGTATCTTATTGTTTCATTAAGAACATTCAGTGTTGTTGTTTTTTTTCTGTGTGGCAGCATTTGTTAAGTAGTTGTTCACTGTCATTAATTCTATTCTCAGACCATACACACTAAAATATGTCACTTTTATTTGTTTTGTTTGATCTGTAGTTGCAGCTTCTGACTTTCCTCTGACTTTCATTTACATTTATGAATATACACATATGAAACCTGGACTTTAATAGACTTTATTCTAACAAAATTGGGAAATATTTTAAATATTTGCTTTCATTATGAAAATTTATGACTATGTAAAAGTTACATTTTTGGGGAAATTATGAGGAGCAGTCAGTCATGGAAGACTGCTGGAAAGAGGTCTGGATGACAACGTTACCATTCTGAACATTCCATGATCAGAGCTCTATGAATATATTTAATTTTAAAAATTTATTTATTTATTTTTTTACCCACATCAGGTTTTCTCTGTGTGACCTGGCCGGCTCTGAAAGATGCAACAAAACCAAGACGATAGGAAAGAGGCTGAAGGAGGCGGGAAACATAAACAACTCCCTGCTCATTCTGGGGAAGTGCATCAATGCACTTCGCAACAATCAGACTGACGGGTACTGTTGGTTACTGTGCTAATGTGATGTTTGTCACCTGCTACTCGAGTGTGGGTTTAACATACTTTGCTAAAGCTTTGAATGGTAAATGTCGCTTTTTTTCCTCCTGTGTTGCCCGTTAGAGTGAAAAGCAGCTACATTCCTTTCCGGGAGAGCAAACTCACCAAGCTCTTCCAGGCTTTTTTCTGTGGAAAAGGAAGAGCATCAATGATCGTCAACATTAACCAGTGCGCTTCCACCTACGACGAGACTCTCCACGTTATGAAATTCTCAGCTGTTGCCAAACAGGTGAATCGGTGCATACTGGTGTGAGGGGGAGCGGACACGCTGGATCAAATAATCTTGCTAAGCTGTAGCACATCCACTGTGAACCACTAATCTCTGTGCTGGCTATAGGTGGTGCAAGTCATCCCGGACAAGCACCTGGAATCTCTGGCTCCTTGTCTGGTCGGTCGTGATGGCAAGCCTCTGGTGAGGAGTGGGATGATTGACAACCAGACCCTGGAGAGCTACCTGTCTGAAGAGGAGCTGCTTGATGAAGAAGATGAGGTGGACATGTCTTTGATGCCACAGAACAACTACTACTGCACATCATGTTCACACACTGGGTCTCATGCAAGAACCAGAACCAGTACATACAATTCCAATTCCAAAAAAGCTGGGATGGATTTTATTCAAAATGTACCATTTTAAGAAAAAGTAAGATCACTTTGAAATTGCTGGCAGCAACACATCTCAAAAGTTGAGATGGGGGTAACAAAAGGCTGGAGGAGTAAGTGGTTCTAACAAGGAAGTTATTACCACTGGAAGAACATTTACCAACTAATTAGGTTAATTGCCAACAGGTAAGTAACATGAATAAGTGTAAAAATAACATTAGAGTCAGAGTCTCTCAGCAGTAAAGATGAGCAGAGTTTCACTGGTCTGAAAAGCTGCATCTACAATTTGTCAGATAATTTAAGAATAATGTTCCTCAACGTAAAATTGCAAAGACTTTGACTATATCATCATCTACAGTAAAAATATCAAGATTCAGAATCTGGAGAAATCTCTGTGCACATGGGACAGAGCTGAAACACAATATTGGATGTTGGTGATCTTCAGGACCTCAAACATTACTGCATTAAAAACAGACATGATTCTGTGATGGACATCACTGTATCGCCGTTTCCAAAAATCACTGTCTGTGAAGACAGTTCACTGTGCCATCCAGAAATACAAGTTAAAGATCTATCATGCAAAGAATGACATATGAACGTCATCCAGACACGCTGTCATCTTCTCTAGACCAAAGTTAATTTAAAATTAACTGTGGCAAAGTGGAAACTGTTCTGTGGTCAGTTGAATTGAAATTGGTCGTTGTTTTTGGAAACCATGGACGCCATGTCCTGCAGACTAAAGAGAAGAGGAACCTTCCACAAACCACATGCTGCATCTATGACATGGCTTCATAGTAGCTTAAAAATATTTGGTGCATCTTAAAGTAGACCCAGGACTGTAGAGCAGTTAGAATCTTATATCAGACAAGAACGGGAGAACATTTCTCTCCCAAACCTCCAGTAACTGGTCTCCTCAGTTCCCTGATGTTTTAGACTATAGAACCTTTTTGTGACCTGTTGCTGCCATCAATCTCAAAATTACCAAATGTTTTTTCTTAAGATGGTACATTTTCTCACTTTAAATATTTGATTTGTTAAGTTCTACTGTAAGTGAAACATGGGTTTATGAGATTTCAACATTAAATTCTGATTTTATGTAGATTTTACACAGCATCCCAACTTTCTTGGAATTGCGGTTATGTGTTAAATATATGTATATGTGTGTTAAAACTAAAAAGCCTCAGCTGAATAACAGTATATGGCATTTTTAAGGTTGTTGATAAGGCTGCTGATTAAATCACATACAGGTGGTTTTCATCAATCTGAAACAAGTTTGTGCAGTTAAGTTTGGGGCAATTTGGCTCATACCAACAACTTTCAGAACAAGGATACCAAAATGTTCTTGCATGATGCTTGTTGTTTCATAAATGTATTAGAAAGGCAAAAGTGATCTGACATGAGTAGTATTACATCTGTGGAATGAAGATGCAAGCTTGGGTTTAAGTTAAATGTTCCAAACTTTTTTCTTTTTTTCTTTTTTTTTTTATTCTTTAGGAGCTTGTGAATATGATTGAGAGCCTCCGAACAAAACTCCTGGCCGAGAGAAGAAGAAACCTTGTGCAGGAAATGGAGATTCGCAAGGAAATGGGAGATGCTATGTTACAACAGCTCATGGAAAGTGAAGAACTCCGCACGTATGTTAATTTAAGTTTTTTTTTTTTTTTTTTTTTTTCCCCCAGTCAGTTTGTATTAACGCTTCATATGAGCACTCGTTGTCAGTTGTTGTTTCAGCACTAACATCACCAGTATGTGCTTTAAACGTTTAGTCAACAGATGGAGGAGCTGAAGGAAAGCTACCAAGAAAAACTGGAGAACACATTTGGGATGTACAAGGATGTCATCAAAGAGCATGCCTACCAGTGTGCTATGAACAATCTGGAGAACGACTACGTGCCTCTGGATGAGTTCGTTGCTGAACAGGAGAAAGTAGAGGTATGTTCTATTATTGGATGTTAACAGGTCAGCATTTAACGGGTGCCTCTGACAGACTCGAGATGTACACTGTTGAAATTGGTGTAGGCCCTCAGACGTAGAGTGTCAGAGCTGGAGATCTTAACATCCAGTGCTGGAGGAGCAGTTGCCGTTTCAGCAGAGGACCAGTCATGCCCGAATCAAATGCCTAAAGAAACACATGCAGCAGGTTAGCACATAGTGTTTAATTAGACAAAGCTCAGCATCTTTCCTCTTTGAGAAAATGTCCTCTGAGAGGAGGTATAAACAACTTAAAAAAACTCTCTCCACACAGGGGAAGAGCGATGCAAATGGCTTTACAAAGAAAAATGTGCCATAGAGAGAATGTGTGAGGATAAACAACAGGTAACAAGCTAATATGGATCTTAGTCAAAATTAAGCTTAGTCTATTTTTGTAATTAATTTCATTCTTCATGAAATGTTTGGTCTCCAGTTGATTTTGTCCTTGGAGAAAAGGCTGATGGAATTAAGTGAAACACTTCAGAAGGTACGAGATGGCTTCCTGGAGAAATCGGCTGATCTGGAGGCTCTGCAGAAGAAGTTTGACGATCAGGTGAAGTAATTACACAGTGGTGGTGGCAGCACATACATGATAAAAAGCTAAAATGTAATTAAATATCAAGAAATTTCTGATTGTACCTACAGTGAATTTGAGCTGATTCTGGTGTCACAACATGAAATTACTGTTTTGTTTTTCCCTATCAAGACAAAATCTATGGAGGAGCTCTTAAGGCAGAATGTTGAGAAGAACAGGGAGATCACCTCGCTAAAGGCAGAAGTCACCAAGCTCTCCCAGAAGTCTCCTGTGCAGCCCAAGACTAAAAGAGGCCTGCTCGCCAACATCAGGGAGGCGGTCACTTCTCCGCGGAAGGGTACGACTGGCCGAATGCTCGGGAAAACAGTTCGGACTGCACACCATTGAGGAGGGAGGGAGGTTCCTGTTTGGTTTTTAAGACTTCCATGGATAGTTTAAGGGATCTAGATAATAAACTCTAACAACTCATGAGAAACAGTAAGACTGACTCTTATTGATTATCTTTTATTCAGATGGAGTGTTTGTTATGATGTTTTTCTGTTTTAATAAAAAGTTAATCAATCAGACATCTAGACATGAAGTCGTTTATCTTTATTAAGCAAATTTGTGAATTACCTCAATTCTAAGATGTTAGTCACGGCAGAATTCACATCCAGGGAGGCTTTGTATATTACCTCCTTACCTTTATCAACATGGCTGAACATAAGAAACTTCTCATCATGGATGTATATCAGGAAGCAGATGAATATTTGTAATATGAGCAAAGTTCATCTACTTTTACAACAATGACAAATTTCAGTTGGTTTTTTTATAAGTTTTCAAAATTTGTGTTGTCATGGTTTATTTTAAGATGGGCAAAAGAGGAGGTTGGAAATTTTCTAGAAAGCAGAATGAGGGTACCACCACATTCATTATAGTTTCTTTCTTCTGTTGACGTGCTTTTTGCCAATCTCTCGCTCCGGGGAATTCATGCTTGGCACACACTGAACCATATAGTGTATCAGGTCAAGTGAGGGCGTCCTTTATCTAGAACCTGAGGGTAAGTAAATCAAGGCAGCCATGCACAATGTTGATTTTCTTTAAGTGCATCACTATTCTCGACCTAATTTGCAAAATAAAAGTCTTTACACTGTCAGTGAAATATCTGGATTCTAAGTCAGTATGAGGTAGAAAATATGAGGACAATGTTGTCCACCATTTATGTAGCATATTTAACTTTACAGTTAGATGAATGAGGTTTGTGAGAGCAGCCTCCTCAGTTGGTGAAAGGACCACTGTGGTAGACGGCCACAGCTGCTGAGTGTGAGTTAATGAGATTAGCTGCTCGTCTTAGGCTGCGTCAGTGCAAAGGGGTCAGACGCAGGATTAGCACCTTGCTCCAGAGTTGCATCAGTTTATAAGATATTTTTAGTCCTCCTTACTTTGACTTTGCAACTTTTAGCCCTTTCTGGGGGCTTTTTTTTTTTTTTTTATTAGCCTCCAAATCGTGCAGCTGCAGTTTAGTTACAGGAGCGGAACACTGTAGTGCATCATAGAGCCTGGGGACTGAGTCTGCCACGACCCTCTGCCACTGAATGAAGCATCTTCCAGGGGAAAAGAAAAGGAGCTGGGGCAGCCTGAGAAGTGAAGGGCAGCTCAGCCAAAATCTTGGCAAATCCTGCAGTGGCAGAGTGTGATACTCTGGACCAGTCATCCTCATGCCACTTGTAAATAACAAAGTGGGAGATGATCACACAGTCGGCACAGACAAGGCTTTGGCTGATGGAAAGGCTCTGGTGGATTCTTTGATAAAGGTGAGCTGCTCCAAGTATAATCAGTTTGTGCTGTGCTGCGGTTTAGTTGTGCTCTGTTCTTACATTTATTACAGTCGCCATCTAATAGATTACTGAAAATGTAAATGTCAAACACATACGAGGTTGCAAATGTATGTCAGTTTATTTAAAAAATTAACTTCAGCAGTACACAAGATTTGTGGGGGGTATTTTCAAGAAGGTTAAGATGTTTTGTATCAACAGTTATATCATCTTCACTATTTCTTTTTTTTATCTTAATATTTTTGAACACTCACAACATTGAAACATCCCCCCCTCCACCCCCTGTGGCTATAAAAGCACTTTAAATGAAAAGAATTTCTTGGTCCACTGCGTTTTTGTGACATGTCTGAGCTACATTATGCTTGTCCCAGCATGTTTCCCCAATTACTATATGCTCCTTTTTTCAAAACTATATTATACAATTTTTGCTTGTTACCAAATAATTTCTGCATAAAAAAACATCTTGCAGTCTATGGGAGCTCACAGGTGCTGCATTTGTGCTTGCTGTGTAATATCTTTTTTTTATTTATATTTTTAAGAGTTATTCCTAACTTGAGCGTTTAAGGTACATGTCTTATGTTTAGCAGATTGAAAGAAAATGATTTGTGATTCTGGTCTATAGAAATAAATTGTATATTATACAGGCTATTTTTAATAACATTATTCTTATTAAATGAACTAAATTGATTCCCCAGAGAAACTTGAGCATCACAGCAGCAGTGCCCCTTCAGGACGATCGCAAAAACTGAGATCACGTGAGAAAATGCATCGTATATGCACAGTATAGGTGTGAGTCATGGTTACAAAAATTACCAAGTGTAATGGTACCAAAGGTAATATCCAGAGTTTTGTAAAAGGCAGTACACAGTAGAAAAGTGAAAATATGAATGAACACATCCAGTGAGCTGGGTCACTTGTAGTTAGAGTGTGCAAGGTTGTTTTAGCTTATCTAGATCAATGATAAGATTATTTCCAATATTTTTGATCGAAACCACATCTGCTAATCCTCCAGGGTTAAGCTGAGGCCTATTAATAAAGCCCTGTGTTCTCATATGGTTGACACTGTGAAACCGGAAGCATTTCCTAGTTACTCTAGTTACTAGTTAACGTTTTTGGTAGATAGTAAGTATTAAATTAAAAAGTGAATCTTTGAATTTCCTTTAACAGGCGGTGGCATGTTACCGGCACTTGGCCTCGTGTGTTGGTGGCTGCACAGACGGCCTAAAACTGCGAGAAGAGCTGCGGCAAACACGAGAAAAGGCTCAAAAGTTGGCCGTGGCCATCTGTCATCATCTGACCTCACACCTTCGGGACAAGAGCCTGCCTGAGAAGCAGCGTAAGGAGATGGAGCTCCTCTGGGTGGCCTTCTCCTCCAGCCTAGAGCTCCTCCATGTTGACATGTGCAAAGTTTTCAGCATGAGTGACCTATTCCCTCTGGCTAACTCTGCTAACCTTGTGCAAACTGGAATTCAAGGTAAATGAAAGCCCTGTGCTCTTTGTAGCTTATAAAAACTGGTCAAGGTAAGCACAGACATGAGGTACTCAATGATAAACAAGATTTACAGTCTCAAGAAAAGTCATAGCAATGCAGTTTTCTGTATAAACTGGTCAAGAAATGATCAGTGATAAGAGTCATTGTCCAGCTTCTTCTGAGATTCAGCTTGCAGACAACCACCCTGACATTAGCCTGTAGGATACCTTGATAAACTTGGAAATTTCTTTCCTCCTGCATGATGAGGTGCAGAGTCAGCAAAGCAGCCCCAAACCATGATGCTCCCTCCACCCTACTTCACCAATGGGATGATGGTTTCATGTTGATATGCTGTTTTCCTTTTACATCATATGTAGTGCTGCATGTTCTTCCTTCATGTTCACTAATTCTTTATTTCATCTGTTCACAATACACTTTCCTAGTAGTGTTGAGTGTCAGTGGTCTCTGGCGTGCTACAATGTTTTGTTTGAAGAGCAATGGCTACTTCTGTGGTGTCCTGCCATGGAAATCATGCCTGTTCAATGTTTTGCATGTGACTGAGTCATGAACAGAGATGTTAACCAGCTCCAATGAATCCAAGTCTGTAGCCGTTACTCTACAGTTCTTTTTCACCTCATTGAGACTAGTTTTGGCTAAGTTTACCTAATCTGTCAAAGAGTATATGTGACAGAGGGTCTGCGTTATTTGTTACATTTTCTGTTGACATTTTTCTGCACTCTTAACTGCGGCCTGGCAGCAGTGGGTCACATGATCCTCTGTGGCTGCATTTCCCAGCTTTAGTTTTTCCATATACAGTTTAACAGTTTAAGGATCAGTTTTTGACAGCAACAGAAGCAGTTATGTCATTTGTGACTGGTTGAAAAGTATATTCCAGACTAAAGTACCCATTTTAATGTTTGTAATGCAGGAGGAGGAAGTGAGGTAGCGGCTCGTGCGCTCAGTCTGCCAGACCTGAACCAGGTTCAAACTCGGATCCCTCCTGCTGACCTAGAGAGTCAAGAACGTGCCACAATGGAGCAGGAGATCAGCAAAATTGACCACATGATTGATGACATGGAGATGAAAGTCAACGTATTGCGCTGGATGGTGGAGCCACATGGGGGGCAGTATGCAGAACCACTGAGCAGCACCAACAGCGCCTCACTGGCTCTGCTGTCTGTTGATGAGGAGCAGCCTGGACACCAGCCTCTATGCCAGCGCAATTACATCTTTGTGCTCCTCTTGCTAATTGCTGTGGTTTTGGTGGCAGCCACTCTTTCTGTCTGTGTTGTCTTCTTTTCATGAGCAAAACCTTAACGTAACTTTATTTTTCTGTAAAACCTCAGCATGATGCTCAGTAACACTATGGAAAAAATGACAAGCTTTGCAAGTACAGTAGTTTTCTCTTTACATTTTTTAATAGCAGCTATTTAACTGTAAGCATTAGATATTGAAATAAATATGCAAACCAATCTGCCGTTTATCACAGTGAATCTAAAGCTTTCATAAATTCTTTGTTGAACAAAGTGACAATAAAAGTACCTGGTTGGCAGTTAGCCAATTTAAATTTATTACTGCAATATAGGACAGTGGCTGATTTTACCTACTCGAGAGCTTCTACTTCCCCTTTCATCATATGCAGTCCGTTCTCCTGACTGGTCTATGATACAGGAAGGAAACTATTTCTGACTCATCATTTTATTCCTTGTTGCCATGAAGAAGATTGGCCTACTGGTGCTCATGCTTTGTAGTTAATATTCACATTGACTGAAACTTTTTTTTAATTTTGTTTTTACTGTGTAATCTTTTGCTTCATAAAAGTATCAGTTTTGATATGACATTGTGTTGCTTTTCCATTTATTTTTAGTGATTAGTACTAGGTCTAAATCAGTGTATGCAAAGTAATAGGAAATGTACAGAATTCAAATGGCAATAAACTGCTCATTACCTTCCCCATAACTGTAACCATAAGCATTTCCTATGGGAGTGTCTATCTTTATTTCATCATTATGTGTAACAATCCTACTCCATTAAACTTTACTCAGTTAAAACAAAAGAGAAATTGTTCTCAGAGTGCAAGTCTAGTTGTGGTTCCTAGAGTTTCCAAAAGTAGAATGGGAGGCTTATAGTCAGAGCTGGCTCAGGTGACTCTGAACCAGTTATGCTGCTATAGACTTAGTCTGCTGGGGGACCCCTCCTGATACACTGAGCTGCTCTCCTCTCCTCTCTTTATCCACTTATATACCACCATTGCATGTCATTAACTTTGTGTCTGCTCTTTCGCATAGTTGTGCTTCATCCTCTCTGTCTCTCTCTTTATATATTTATATGTACTATTCTGCAGGTATCCCTGGCCCAAAGCTGTATGTTTCCTGTGTGCATTTACTGGTCCTACCAACCTGCCTAGTGTTTGGTCTGCTGCTTGCTATTGCTTCTTTTCTCTCTCTACCTTCCACTAACCCCAACCGGTCAAGCCAGATGACCTCCCACACCGAGCCTGGTTCTGCTGGAGATTTCTTCCATTAAAGAAAGTTTTTCCTCTCCACTGTTGTCTAGTGCTTGCTCAACGGGCATTTGTTGGGTTTTCTATGTAATTTATAGTTGTATTATTGTATTCTCTAGGGTCTTAAACCTTACAAGTGCCTAGAGATTACTTTTGTCGTGATTTGGCTGAATTTAATTGAATTGGAAACATGGGCTGAGTAAACAATAGTTTAACACCTAATTGTTTAAATGTAAAAATATTATTGCCTAATAGATTAGCAAACTATTGACTTTATGAACAAAAAAATTACTAATAGTTCTTTTCCCCCCACTTCTGCGAGTATTGAAAGCATATGAGATGTGCGCGAACGTGTGAGGTTTATTTTGAAAGGCTTTACCGGATGTGCAGGAGTTTCATCATTTATTGTCAGTCACCTTGTCCAGCTTGATACGGCACAAACAATACGAAAAGTTTCACTACAGCCACGAAAGAGGCGGTCTGAACTTATTCACAGACGGAAGTTCGGCCTTGGACAAACGCATAAGTAGCCATTCAAACGCGCAGTCGACACACAACAGGTTGTTACAATGGTGCTTAAACAGTGTCATACGCGACTGAAACGTTTTGTTGGTAACAACCCAGAGAAGTGGTACAACCCCTTTCTAAACGCAGACAGCTTGGTGCCCGAGGCAGAGAACAGTTCACCGAGAACAGCTGTCAACACATCACCGTGTTTCCAGTGTATCCTCACTCCAGCCTTCAGTAACTGTGACGAGCGGCTGTGGAGGAGGAGACGAGGTCCTGGACGGAGGACTGAGCGTCGGACTGCAGTGACACAGATATTTCTAAGAGGTACGTCTTAGTTATTCAACCAGGTGTTTCAATGTGGCAGCCAGCTACTGCCCGACAAACGTCAATTAACTGTTATTTTAACCTGCCTCACCGACTATAGTGGCACCAGTTTGTGCTCGAAGACATTGTTGTAGCAGTAATAGTTGCTACATAAGTGCGCAACCAAAGCTCCACTATGATACTGCCGTTTTTATAATGTCAAAATAAAAGTCTCCCTAAGGTCAGCTCAGGTCAAATCACTTTAAGGTCAAAATAATATTGTTTAATGTTATATGTTAATTTAGTGGCTAATTTGCATTGTTACCGTGGCAGAAATAAATTGAACATTTGTGGGTTTCATGTTATGAGGCTATTTGCAGCTTTTAAACTAACTGTTGTTTCCAAGGTTACAACTGTTTCGCAACCAAAACAAAGATGGCGGCCGAGTGTTTACGGTTTTTAATAACGGACGGAGTATTTTGTAATTAACAGTGCCGGCTGGTGAAATTATTTTTTGGGGGAGCGCACTTTTGCAAGTCAGTTTTCAGAACCACATATCACCACTAGTATAAGCCAAAGCACCATTCTCATGCATCATACTACTTTAAAAAATTAAATTAACGTAAAAATACACGGTCTGGT
>JAUMHL010000013.1:33491890-33512881 GCA_032362345.1 Sandelia bainsii
CACGGGTCTTCTCCACAGGTAAACGTCTTTAGAAGTCACACTTTCTAAATTGTGTTTACTGCACTGGAGCAAAACTATAAAATAAACGAAGCATGATTGTGCTTTCTATTGCGACTGGCATTTATTTTTGATATATTTGAACCGGAAGTTTTTGTCCAGGCGGAAGTAATTGTTCCTAGCGGTATACACGTGTATGTTGCTGTCAAAGAAGGTTTGAACAACAACACTACTCACATGACCCTGAGCCGTAAGTTTACAAGTATGTGGTCAACAAATTAAAGTTGTGTAATATAGTTTATATTGACTCAGATACTTCACAGTTTCTTCTGGAGTCATATCAGCTTTAGCTAACAGCTAAGCTAGCACTTTAGTTAACGTTGTTGTATCGAGGTAATAATGAATAACTGTAGCGTTATCTTGTAAGAAATTAGCATAACTTCTTATTAAGCGTGTATTCCAAGAACATTATTTCTACATTATCACGATGTATTCAGCCAGCCCTGAATGTAGCCGACGACCTGAATCAATGTTTTGTGGGACATCTTTTTGTCTTTCAGTTTGTTGTTTGCGATTAGTCCAGATAATTTATATAGACCGCGTCTATCTTGAAATACTGTGATTACTGCGTAGTCCCCAGTGACCCGGTTTCAAAACACATTTTTAGACATGTTTTATATTCGAAAGTCAAATCTGGACTAAATTATCAAGGGCAGTATAAGCCTCTTTCAAACCTGATTTTAGATTTGTAAAGCCTTTATTTTGTTTTTGCAAATACAGAGTGTACTTATTAATCAAGTCCAAGTTTTGATAAGTATATACATTAAGGATTTTACCTCAGCGTCACTGAGATTTGTTTGGTTTATTTGTCACCAGCTGATAACACATTTGCTGTATATTTGCAGGTTCTGTTCAGTGCTCCCAGTGCAGTAATGGCTGATGCATTCAGCAGCAGCTCGGAAACGGTAATTCAGCGCGTGGTAGATGTGGCAGTGAAGACGAATGCCGCTCCAGAAAAACTTGAAGAGTTGTATGACATTAAAAAGACCTGTGACTTCATCACTCAGCATCAATTTGAAAAGGTAAGGTCACTGTAAAATTTTGTTACAGGCAATCAGTAAAACAAGTTGAGCTAAAACACAAGTGGGGAGGCCACATACATGTTTAACAAATGTAACTTAATGATTGGTTAACGTTCACAGGTCGCTCTGCAGTTTCCTGATGAGCTGCTGGTGGATTCAGTGGCAGTAGCAGTGGAGATAGAGAGAAACTGTAATGCCAAACCATTCATTTTGGGAGATACATCTTATGGCAGGTAACAAACCAGATTTAAGTAAAGCGAGGTGCAGCCATGTGTTCATTTCCAAATTATATTATCCAAGTGATATTTTAAATATAGAAGCTTTTGTAGCCATGTTTTAGTGCGGATATGTAGCATTTGGAACTTTATTTGAGTTTGTTGATGTATTTACCCATAAATATGGGAATAATATAGGTATTAGTTAAACACTATGTGGTTTGGCTGTTTATTTGTTTAAAGGTTTAGACATACATTCCAAATTTTTGTCAAACTCTCTGCAGTTGCTGTGTGGACGAGGTAGCTGCGGCACACGTCGGAGCTGACTGCATTGTGCACTATGGCAGTGCTTGCCTGAGCCCCTCCATCAGACTGCCCTTGATGTACGTCTTTGAGAAAAAGCCGGTGGACGTGGAGAAATGTGCTTCAGCCTTCAGAGAACTTTACCCTGACACTCAGAGTCACACCATCTTCCTGTATGATGTCAGCTATGTTCATGCTATAAGTAAGCTATCCCACAATGATCAGTCTGTTGTGTTCAGTCCAATGTTATTGTAATTCCCCCTTTCAATAACTGAATAAAAAAATTATTTGATTTTCTTTTTAAGATGATCTTCTGGCTCTCCTGTCTCCTGAATATCCAAACCTTGTCGTCTCAGAACTTGTTGTTGAACGGGAGCAGTGCTACAGTCATGGCCGGTTTAAAAGACAACATAATGACACCTGTGTGTCCGAGCAAGTCAACTACCAGGTTATTTGTCAGTTTGGAAGGTGGTTCTCCTTAAAAAGTGGTTTAAGTGTAACGGATTACACTATGTTTTATGTTGGCCAAGAGGGAGCAACCCTTAGAAATTTCATGATGACTTGGAATCGTTGCTCATTTTGCTCCTTTGACCCCATAACAATGGTGGGAAGGACTGAGTCAGTAAGCATCAACCGTGCACTGATGAAGCGATATTACGCCATAGAAAGGGCCAAAGATGCCAGTGTGGTTGGCATCCTGGTTGGTACACTGGGGGTGGCGGACTACCTCACCATCCTCCAGCAGCTGAAAGAGACCATTGGCAGAGCTGGAAAGAAGAGCTACACGTTTGCCATGGGGAAACTGAATGTACCCAAACTTGCAAACTTTCTTGAAATTGACGTTTTTGTGTTAATTGCATGTCCTGAAAACTCACTGTTGGACTCAAGTGAGTTCTACAAACCTGTAGTCACACCATTTGAGATGGAGGTGGCCTGCAACAAGAACAGAGAGTGGTCTGAGGAATATGTCACAGACTTCCATCATCTCCTACCAGGTTAGACTGGGATTGATTCAGAAATCCCCAAATTTTCTCTTTTCAGCTGTTTTATATTATGGGCATAGTGACTAGAAATGGGATGAGAAAAGAGCTGCAAAGGGTTTGTTATTTTTTCTTCATCGCTTTAAAATTATATTTCAGTCTTCTTTTGCAGGATAAATTTGGAAAAAGGATCAAATCCTTTCAGATGATGTTTTGTGTGAAATGTCAGTTTTGAGAAACACCACATCTTTACGTTTATCTAATGCATGTAGTAATTAAATCTTACACCTAGACAGAAAAACTAGAAGTATCGTAAAGTTAGGCTGGAGTGTAATAAATTTTCTGTCGTCTTTTGGGCGCTCAGAACATATGAGGACCTCTGTCTTGCCTTCATTTACCTGTCACCCAGCATTTTATGTATTTAAAGCGTCATTGTCAGCAGACGAGACCAGACCACAGTGGTGAGAGTAGAGAAAGAAGAAAATTGATCCTTGAATACTCATCTGTCCTGTGAATATGATGTAAACCAGTTAAAAGCTCTGCCCTAAATGCGCATAACATGTTTGAGGTGCATAGTGGTAGTTACTGATCTTTTTTTCTTATTTATATCAAACGTGCTCTAGGTGGACAGAGTCATGTGCCTTTGGCTAATCAGCAGCAGCAGGAGGATGATGAGACTGACGTGTCTTTAATCACTGGAGCTCTGCGAAAACACAACCTGTTCAGCAGTGAACCAGCAGAGTCCTCACATGGCTCCTCCGTGGTCCTCAGGAACCAGACAATGACTGTAGCCAACACCAACTCAGCTGGTATGAGACAGTCAGAGATTTCTAAAACTGCATTAAGACATTGTTTGCTTTAATTTCCACACGTCTGTTGCACACATACGATCATTTTTACACTGCTGCAAAGATGTACAGAATTCTTGCACTACAGTGACACATTTTGACTTTCTGTTTTCAGCATCTTTTCTGGCAGAACGAAGCTGGCGTGGCTTGGAGCAGAAGTTGGGAGAAGCGCCTGTGGTGAAGGCAGTAGAGGGCAGGAGGGGTATAGCTATTGCATATGAAGATGAGGGGGTGTTGTCTTAATTCATCAGTAATCCACAAGGTCTTCAGCAACTTATTTAATCATGACTGCCTGCAGTTACACATGTTCAGTATATTACACATGATTACTGGAAGCTGGAAAAAAATAAATTTCTTCATAAACCAATACAGATATGACCAGTTTTTGTCATTTAGTCATTTCATAATTTAGACCAGCAGTTACAACCTGTCATTTGTACAACAGTAACATGGCCATTGTGGAAAAAGGGAGTATTGTAATGGGAAAATGGTTTTGGTGGCAGGTACCTGACCAGTTTTCAGCTGTATAACTGGCCTTTAGTTATTTTGTTCACATTTGGATTTATCACTAGCTGTTCACAGGAACCTCTTCCACAAAGGATGCAGGGAAGATCCCAGTACTCCCATTACATTGTCCTTCCAGCCAGTCCTGGTTAACTAATTGAAAAAAAAAGTTGCTCTGAATTAGAATCTTGTTTCTTGATTAAAGTCACACTTATTTTTCAATATATGGCCAAAAGAATAGTCTCACCTCTAGACAGCAATATGATGGTGTCCCCTTCATGAAAACTGAGATCTTCTGGATTTGATGACTCGTAGGAATGAAGTGCCATCAGGTGAATCTTGTCCTGTGGCTTTGCATCAGTTCTCTAAAACCATCAAATACACAGTCATTTACAGCTCAGTTTTTGATTCCAGCATGCACAGCAGTAGACGACCAGTTTATACCTTTTTGGTTTTGCACCACAGGGTGATGTGCCTGCCTTTGGCTTTACTCCACACACTTTCCATTTCTGTGTTGGCACTGATTACGCTCTGTCCATTGGCCTCAGATGTTAAACTAAATTTTTAAAAAAAAGGTTGAGTTTTGTCCATCAATAACAAAATCTACCAGTTCAACTGGAAGGTATGTCCACTGTACCTCAAGATGATAGAAGCAGAAGGGAGTCTCAGTTTCTTACTGATTTTATCCATCAGTATCACATAGGGAGATCCACGTGGTACTGAGACTGCGAAGTTGAATGTGAAACGGACTTTGACAATACACGAGTTGTCAGTAGATTGTGCATCCTGGCAAAGGTGAAAGGGAACATTCTCAGAAATCAAAGTATCTCAGTCAAACACAACATGTGAGCACACAGTGGTTCATGAGCAGGATTAGAAGAATCGGGTTTGAATTGGATCACCTTCCGTCGTGTGTTTCCACTGCTGCTATCACCAGGAGTAAGACCTTTAAATACAGAGAAGGGAGGAACGTGTCAAATAGCATTTGAAAATTGTGTTACATAATGTGTTTAGACAGATTTGAGCTCAGTTGGTCCACAGGATGGTGGTTAAGTTTGCTCAATATTGCGTCAGATAAAAAAAAAAAAAGTTTACCTGGTTTCCTCTCAGGTCTGGTTGGTGGCACCCGATTGGGTGGTGCTCGTGCTCCCTGTCCGAGGTTATTCCCATTCAATGCCATAAGAAATACAAAATAAATTGAGAAAGATGCTGTGTGAGGGAGTATGCAGGACGTAATGCACCTTGTTTTCATATTAACAGTTGCCACATTTCATCACATTTCATTTAAGAAACCTGCTGTGTTGTGTGTTTAAATATTAACATTAGTACAGCAGTCTACAAGAAAAGAAATAACAGTTATTCCTCACCTCATTCTGTTTAGAAGCCAAGGAGATCTCCAAACGTTCCAGGTAATTATAAGGAACAAGTCCTCTCTAAATGACGGATAAATGAAGAGAACAAAAAATGAAACCTTGACTTTCTTCACCTTTTCTGTCAACAGATTCTATGAAATTGAATAAAGCAAATATTTTAAGATGATCTAACTTAATAGTTAATTTTAAAATATTTGCTTAATAATAGATAAACACAAGCTAGTTAGATAAACTTCAAATATTTGCTGTCAACTGACAAAATTCAATTTCTTTTGACAGGATAAAATGAATTAAAGTCTAGGTTTTATTTGTGACTCACAAAATAATCTGGATGATAAATGGGTTGTATGTGTATTTCAGGAGAAAATGTACCAAATATAGCTGTAAGAAATGTTTTAAGGTACATAGTGTTCTTACTCTTTCATTGAAGACCACAGAGGCCCAGTTGTCAGCACCCTTCTGCAGAACAAACACTATGTTGCCCGGCACCACGGCCAACTCATCACTGGTCTCAGGAACAAACTCAAACAGGACAGTGTGGGGTTCTCCTTGCAAAGTTCTGTGAAGACATGAGACGCGCATGTGCTGAGTACACACACTAAAGTAGTCTTGATTATTTGATTCAACACACACACACATTTAGTAGAAAATGGATGTGTTGCTTTTTCAATGGCTAAAGCAGAACAAATGGAAACATTTAATTACTAAATATGATGCATATTTCCAAACCATCTAATCTAAATGGTTTTAAAAAGATTACTGTGAGAGCAGACTGTTGTACCTGAGAACCTCTGGTTCTTTTTGACAGGCTGGACCATCTTCAACCTGTCAAATGTAAAGATGAACACAAAGTGTCCCATCAGTGTTGATGTACACTTTAATGTCTCCAACATGGTGCAGGACAGCATCACAGCAGGACTTTCTTATTTATTAAGATATCTACATGTTAAATTTTTTTTTTGATGTGCTAGAGCAAGTTTTCATCATTTGCTGTTTGTGCTGTTTTTGTTGTCACCTGTGGCTGTAATGGAGCAAACCCAGAGAATTCATCCTGAGGCACGACAGAGGCAACCACCTGAAGACGATATAAAAAAAATGGTTATATACTCATATCACTGAAAATTTAAAAGCACCATGTGATAAGGTTAAAGCCTCTGAGTGACTTTTACTGTAATGGATGAATACGCTTAATGCTGTTCTTATTACACTTATAAATCATGCAGTATCATCTGGATAATGCAAAGACAGAGTTTTACCTTGGCTTTGCCCAGGTAGTCCTTCTTCTCCAGCTCAGCTACATAGTGCTTATTTGGTTTAAACATCACTTTTGAAGGGAACTCGACTAGCCTGAAAAGTTTCTGTTTCTGTTGAATGGATAGTATATATTGTAATATTATTTTATGTTTCAGACATGAGAGGAAATATTCTAGTTCAACCGCTGATATCAGTGCTAATAAACTGAGCTGCTCTGTGCCTTAGTTTACACTGATGTACAGTATTTAAAGTATTTACTTATACACTTTAACATGAGCCTTTGTCCGCATTGAGGAAAAAAAGATCTGAAGAAAAGCAAATATGATATATTGTCATCAATATAACTGGCTTTAAAAAAATCATTAATATGAATTAAGATAATTAAAATTCTAACATTTTTAACAACAGTTAATAATCCACATCACAACTGACCAGGGTGGATTGCAGAGCCTTGTCAATAAGACTGAGTTTGGTCTCTGTCTTGAGGTCTAGAGCCTTCACCAGGTGTTCCTGGGCTTTTTCCCAGTTACCCAGCTGAGCCTCAACTAGGGCCATATTGTGAAGAACCTGTGGCAGGAGGCATTGTATTTTATTACTATACAATAACTTGGCACTATTTGAATCTACCTTTGCAGACCAAAGAATTGAGAACAACACTTTGTTAATAGGACTTATCCATTTTTACCATTGGAAAAGAGTAAAAATGTGTCAGATTGTACTGGAAGAATGGCTGCTGTTAACTGCCACTGAATCATTAGTTATAATAGCAGTTTATATATGTACTCTGCTGAATACAGTAGAGCTATTAAAATAGTCTAAGAATTTATACATGACATAAAACTTTACTAGGACACGTAGAAAAAGGAACTGAGGCATTTAAACACTTACCTCACATGCATACAATTTGTATCTGAGACCAAGTGCTTTGTAATCTATCAGCTGGTTGCCTCTGAGTGCTTTGAAGGCTTGTTGAAAATCCCCCAAACTCTCCTCATACCTTTGAGCAGGAAAAATACAGTAAAGTCATTTACCGAGTGGTTGAGAATCATGTTTTTGGACATTTAAAGCACCAATTGAACAGCGTTCTTATGTAAAGTTTGTGAAAAATGAATGCACTGTTTCTTGCCTTTTCTTTTTGTAAAAGGTAATTCCTCTTTGAAAGAAGGCAACAGCCAAATGTTCATCCTTGCGTATGCTGCAATCGAACGCCTGAGACAAATAAGAGAACACAGTGACTTCCTCTAGAAGAAAGGAGAATCCGCAAACTGCACTTCTTCTTTCTCGCTGACTTGCACTTCCAGTGAAATATCAATTCTTATCTGCTACATCCAAACAAGATTTTACTTTTAGATGATTAATGTTAAAATACACCACATATCTCATTGTTTTAGACATACCTTTTCTGCAGCATCAAGATCTTGGTTGAGCAGATGTAGGCAGCCTATGTCAAAACAGATTTTGGAGTTTGGTTCTTGGATTGACAGGAATATACTGAGCGCTTCTGACAAATCCTGTCTGTCAACACAACTGACAGCCTCATCCCACCGACGCAGAGTTTCCACAAAAGACATAGTCGCTGGCTGGGAGCTGTTGTGAACTAAAGAGCAAATAAAGGAAGCTCCTCTGGTTTGTAGCAGCAAAATCAGGAAGTGTGATGACATTGTCATTGGTACATTTAAAAACCACCAACCAAGTTTTGAGGCCCTCTGGCTCTTGTTTATAGCTATGATGCAATTCAGTGTGTGTGTGTTGGTGTTTAAATGAATAAATCTCATTTTGATTTAATTTCCCATATCATTTTTATCCCTCTAACATGACCAGCTTGTACATTATGAACTGGCTGCGTGATTCATTTCCTCAGAGGGAAAGCTTTCTAAATCTGTGCTTGTCAGAGAGCGCTGAGCCGTTTGATGTGATCAGAAGTACACAGAGATCATGCTGAAGCTAATGTTTTTTCATCATGATTTGATGCCCTGTTTGTGTTCAATATTGTGCTGTCTTTATTTTGCCCTGTGTAACTTTGTCAGTGGCTATATCTTTATGTGCTTGCATATGTCTATGATCAGTGTCAAGTTGCACAACACAAAACAGCAACTTCCGGTAAATGCTTTTAAAAATACAACTCTTGTGAAGTAATGGCGAGCAAATTCCATGCACTCTAGCACACTACATCTCTCTAATACTCTAAAGTAAATCAAATATTTTACAGTCAGTATTGTTGTCTTTTGTGTTGTTCAGTTTAATATGTCTTGTGTAGCGCACAGTAAATAATGCTCTTATTTTAAAAGAAAAAAGACGTATTTCCGCTATTGGTCTGATTGACTTTAGATCAGTTGCCTTGATGTAGCCGTCGTTAGCTAAACAATCATGGCTCTACTACATTATCTGACCACGGACTTTAACGACAGGCAAATGAAAAGGCAAACATGCAACGACTAATAAGAAACATGGCAATATAAAGCGGTAGATGGAGAGCTGATGGATTGTTAAATTGGGTAGCTTAGTGTAATCTTTTGTGACTGTGATTACCCATAGCTAGCTGTCCAGTTGGCTAATGTAAGCTAACAAAATGGACATTGGAACAATGTTGTACAACAATTTAAAAGACATTACATGGAGCACGACGTCCTTGCCATTAGATCAACTGGTCAGTGCTTATAAGTGTCCTCAAATTGTCAAGCTGGATAACGGTTAGTACGCTTTTGAGCTACAACCCAGTGTTTGCTAGCCTGGTAATTAGCAGCTAAAGTATACTAACTGTAGAGTAAACGTCTGTAAGAGAAGTTAGCGTTGGTTTTTGACAGCTTACCTTAGAAGTCTTGTGTACTTCACATCGAATAATGACATTTTCTAAGTAAGAAAAGTGAAAGGTGTCTCTCTTTCATTACTTTACCAAAACACTGCGGTGGTGTATTGTGTCCTGTTACCTCTGTCACTCTTTAAGCCAGCCGTGCATTTAAAAACCAGTGGTTAAACTAAAACTGTTGTAATTGAATAAATACTTATTGTCAGGGAAAAGATATAAAGGCTTCAAAAGTTGAATTGAGTAACACGGTGACTACCTCACATGTCGAGCATAATGTAAGATTTTGTTGTAGCTGGTTGAGTTAAGGCCCTAATAAGATTACTGGACAGCCAACTGCCCTCAGTCTGGGAGTCTGGGTTTAATAAAACATGTTGTTAAGGCAAAACAGTAAAAAGAAAAGAAAAGAAAGACTAACCTAAAATGAAACATCAGATAAAAACAGCTGTTGTGCCCCCCCATGTAGCTATGCACTAATAGAAGCATATTTATTATGGCTTGTACTTCGACATGAAGCAATTAGTGAGTCATTAGCAGTAATTATTTTATTCTCTTATGTTCCCATCTGATATCACTTCCTGCTCTGCTTTATTTGTTCTTTTAAATGGTACTGCTTGTGTTTTCAAGAGGCATTTGATTAGGGCATTAGTCATTGTCTGTGGAGAGTGTTCTGAGTAATCCAGTGTCTTGGCTTGAGTGAAGCAACCTGCAAGGCTCACAATTTATATGAAAAAAGGAAAAAGTCACCATGGTATTCCTTTAAGATGATGTTTAATTGTTTGGACCAATCACCATAATTGATTATTTTAGTGCTTTCATAGACACAGCCAGGACTCCCCTTTGTGTGTGATTAGAGTAACAAACATAATAAATTGCTGTTGTCTGACATATCATACTAGTTGTTAAATTTAAAACTTTAATTGCGCAAAATGTCAGTTTGAAAGTTTGGTAAATTTACATTTGATGTTTTAATCTCTACTACATTTTGCAGTATTACAGGATTTCTTGGGTTGTAAAACAGAATCTTTGATCTGTGATTTCACCTGTGCAGGTCAGTTGGTTGAAGGGCTCAGAGACAATGACTACCTCTTGATTCATTCCTGCCGGCAGTGGACGACTATTACTGCTCACAGTCTGGAGGAGGGACACTATGTCATTGGGCCCAAAATAGAGATTCCAGTACACTATGAAGGTAAGCTACATCTTAATAGATGCTTCTTCAGTTTGCCTGATGTTTTCTGTCAAAGTTAGGAGGACCAACAATCCCAAAATTCTAAATAAATTCTAGAGGTTAATGCACAGTTGTAATTTGCACTTTTCTTCCTAAGGTCAGTTTAAGTTACTGGAGCAGGACAGAGATGTCAAGGAGCCAGTGCAGTACTTCAGCAGTGTGGAGGAGGTGGCCAAAGCATTCCCTGAAAGAGTGTATGTCATGGAGGAAATCACTTTCAATGTTAAGGTATATTTTATCTGTAAAAGGGTTTACAGTGATTGCTTTAAGAGTGCTTTAATGTGTTTGTGACAATCTCCAGGTAAACAGCAAAAATACAGCGTTCACATTCCAAATGATTTATCCACTAGGAATGTGTACTTACATGTACATGATTAGCCAACACATGCCAAAGGTTAAACAAGATCCAGTTGTTGTTAACGGCATATTTCAAGTGTATTTGAGTAAACTGGGTTTATTTTCAGAAAGCGGGTTTAAATCAACCTAGAAAAGTCAATTTCCTCCTCTGCCCAACTTCATGAGGGTTTGTGTGGACTGTGGACAAGCCAAAAATTTAAGTAATTTCGGACTGTGCCAGACAAGTAAACTAACCATCCATTTTGTGCAAAGGACACATTTAAATGTATCCTTCCATGTTGTCTTTGTTCGGGACAGCTTTTAGTTTGAGTTTCTGTTCAGGCTCTCACAGATGTTGATGTGCCAGCCTCACAGTTTATACTTTTCCATATGTCAATTTTTTCAGATGGCTTCAGGGGAATGCAATGAAGACACAGAGGTTTACAACATTACGCTAAACACCGGCGATGAACTGACATTGATGGGGCAGGCTGAGATCCTCTATGCCAAGACGTCCAAAGAAAAATCCAGATTCAACACCATTTTTAAGAAGATCGGGAAGCTAAACTCCATCAGTAAGATTGGTCGAGGCAAGATGCCCTGCTTGATCTGCATGAACCATCGCACCAACGAGAGCATCAGCCTGCCTTTCCAGTGCAAAGGCAGGTTCAGCACGTGTAGTCCGCTGGAGCTGCAGATGCAGGATGGCGAACACACCATCAGGAACATTGTAGAGAAAACCCGCCTCCCA
This sequence comes from Sandelia bainsii, assembly GCA_032362345.1. Lineage (NCBI taxonomy): Eukaryota > Metazoa > Chordata > Actinopteri > Anabantiformes > Anabantidae > Sandelia > Sandelia bainsii. Next base: position 33,503,568 of record JAUMHL010000013.1, read on the forward strand.
GTCAATGTCACAGTGCCCAGCAGTCCACCTCGCAACCAGCATGATCTCCACCTTATCCGGGAGGGCCATCGCTACAAATTGGTCAATATTCAGACAAAGACAGTGGTTGTGTGCTGCATTCTGCGGAGCAACAAAATTATCCCCATTCACTTTCCCTTTCATATGGCAATGCCTCGAGTTATTATTCCAGAGGAGCTGCTGCATGGAGAGCTGTGGTTGGACACTATGGTGCACCGCTGGTTCTCCTTCTGCCAGGACCAGTTTGATATCGACGGCTATTCCCGTGCCGTCCGGGATGTGCGCACCGACTGGAACGACGATGGTAAGAGCCCTAAGAAAAGCAGCGGGAATGGTACATGTAGTGGAAGCAGCAGCTGCAACGGGTGTCCCAACCACATGCAGATCCCCAGCTCTTTAACTCATGCCCGGGATGAGCTGACCCAGTCTTTCCACCGACTCTCTGTGTGCGTGTACGGCAGCAACCTGCACGGCAACAGTGAGGTCAACCTACAGGGCTGTACTTCACTGAGTGGAGACTGGACTGCTCTTCCCTCTGATAGCATTCCTTCAGACTCAGGAGAAATTGAAAACTTTTACCCGGAGCTGTTGGACAGCACGGACCAACAACCATCCTTCAACAAGTCAGATGTTCCCTATGAGGAGCTTTGGCTGGACAACTTGAAAGGCTACTTCCCAAAACCCTCTTTAAGTGAGGGAATCCGAAGCATCAACAATGGCTGCAGTACAACAGCACCTCCGTCATACACAGTCACTTGTCCTCTCGGAGCAATAACCAGCTCAGATGTTTCTCTCACTCCACCACCGGTCCCACCCAAGTCTGAAGCTGTGAGTATTATCCATTATATTATAAGTTGCGATCCTGATGATATCAGTCCTACCTGATTAGTTACTGTAGGATACTGTGAGTGCAGTTTAATTTTACATCATTCATTAATTTACATTCTTAACAGGCTGTTAGATATACGTACAGATACACAGACTCATGCTGGACTGGAAGCACCTGTGACTGAGACCTGGCTTCAGTTTAACCTAATACAGCTCACACTGTTGTGAAATAGATAAGATTATGCTAGGTTTCATGCAGATGTTGTCTTGTCAAGTCCTCCTGCTTAGATAGGTAATCTGAGTCCAGTGCAAGGATGGGATTTAAAATGCAAACTGTAAATAGCATCAAATCTGGGGTTCGATCAAATTTAAATATAAAGGATTGTAACAGGAGCCAATTTCAGAATCTGTTTCCTTTTTAGGTGAAGGAAGAATGTCGTCTTTTGAACGCCCCACCAATCCCTCCACGGAGTTTGAAACAGATGCCATCGGTGCCCATCCCGTCAAAGCCGCGGCAGCAAGACACTCGCTCTCCAAGTCCAACCCTCTCCTATTATTCCTCGGGTCTCCACAACATGTAAGAACTGGACAAATTTCAGAGCCAACATGTGACAACAGCTAGACTTAATTACACCGTTGACTATTGTATGTATTCACAAGACCATATGCTGACATTTCATAGTTCTGCTTTACCAGGTTGTCAGTATCTTTTCCTCCTTTGTTCTTTAGATCTTTCTTCAGCTGCATTCAACAGCTGTGAAATAAGTTTAATTCAGTTTTAAATATTTGAATATTTTGAGGCCCACATAAAGTTTGCTCTTCTGCCACTAAATATTATTATGCTTTTATTTTAGTGGAGCATGTGAGCAAGAAGCAGCCGACCCACAAGAGCAAAGGCCGGTGTGCTACCCCTGTAACTGGGGTCAATCCAATAGCACTGAGCCAAATGCTACTTTGTCTGTTGGTAGCCTGCCATCAGATGGGATGTCCTCCAGGCTGTCTTGGCCAAATGACTTCAGCGGAGGAGAATCTCACTGCGTGGAAGAATTTCTGCCATCCAGCTGTCGAAGTTACTACAGTTACCCCAGGAAGAGATCCCCGAGCACCCCGAAAACCTGCACGTCTAGCTTTGTGGACTTTGATAGCCGAGGGCACACACGCAGCAGTAAGGACTTCAGGCTGCAGAAAACTTGTCTGAACCAGTTCTGCACCAAATCTTCGAGTTACAATTCAGAAATGTACAGAAACAAGCCGATAGAAGAATCCAACACTAAGCAAAGTCTGTCTTGCCCCATCTTACAACCGAGAACACCTAAATCGAAGTGCACAGAGCGGCTGTCAGGGTCGGTCTGTGACAGCAAGCATGAAACTACAAATTGTTCACTCGCTCAACACGAGCAGGGCACCAAAGACATACATTGCATTTCTAACTCATTAACTCCTAACTGTCCACCCTTAACTGCCGGTGCGCAGTGGCAGCCCCCGTCCAGCCTGGCTGGCCTTTCTATCGAAGAGGTGTCCAAATCTCTCAGATTTATCGGCCTGCCGGATGACATTGTTTCTCTCTTTGTGTCTGAGAAGATTGATGGGAATTTACTCCTGCAGCTCACTGAAGAGATTCTGTCGGAGGACTTCAAACTAAGCAAACTGCAGGTGAAGAAGCTCATGCAGTTTATAAATGGGTGGAGGCCCAAGATATAACTAACAGTATGTGACACTAAATCCTGTTATAAATGCCTTCAGTATATATATGCTATGCACACTAAGCCACAATGAGTTTCTTTTTGTATTATATGAATTTATCTCCTTGTTACTATATTATGGGGAAGATTGTTGGGGAATAATTTCCAGGCCACTTACAGTCTGCTCTTTGCTAACAGAATGGAATCATTTGGCACTTTCTTGAAGACGTTTTAATGTCAGCTACTTAGGAGCTTAGGAACTTAGTGTTCGTGTCATTACACAAATACTGATTTCAGCCGATGCATTTAATGAAAACACTGATGAGACAGGGACAGGAAAACTTTTGCCTGATGAAGATTTTGGGCCTCATGCAAGAACATATTCTTGTCTTAAATGTTTCCAGCTTTTCTCTGTGAGCTTTGTTCGTACAGATGTTCCACGTCAGATTCACCAAACACTGTCAGCTGCACAAACTTGTTGCAAATAGCTTGTTTCAGACTGATATAGAATTTTGGTCATACCGCCCAGCTCTAAGTGGATCGATTGCATAATCATCCAGTATCCTAACCGCTTTTCCTGTTACGGGCCACAGAGGTGCTGGAGCCTATCCCAGCTGTGATTGGGTGAGAGGCAGAGTACAACCTGGACAGGTCGGCAGATTATCGCAGGGCATTAGCGTAATCAACGTCTTTCTACAGTGCACCGTCACTAAGGGTGAAGCGGACAAGAGATACTAGAGAAGAGTCAAGATTCAAAAGAACTTAATTAATCCAAGATGGAAACTGTTTTGCCTTGTTGATGATGCTTTCTGCTTGAAAAGAAAGGAAAAGGGGAAACAACCACACTGACACAAATCCAAGAAAGCTTTGATGTCTGTCAGTAAGAATCACAAATCTAAAGATTAATGAATTAATATACCATCGATAGAGATGGTATCAGCGCAGACTGGTAATCATAAGAGACATAAGTACTAATATGATGATGGATGATATAAGTAGTATGTGAACAGATATGATAAAATACAGTTATGATATGATACGGAAGAAATATATTGTATATGCAAATAGGAAAAATATGATTGCTCAATTTTTAGTCCCAGTCTCCCTGCGGAAAAAGGCCCAGATATCTGGAGAAAAAGTACAAAAGGAATCTGTGAATGTCACAAATGTCCTTAAATCTCTTGTACGTGGCAGCAAAGGACAAATCTTTTCTTGCGTGAGGCCCAATGTTTGTGATGTCCTTTCTTAAATGGGAACAACAATCACAAACTTGTGCTACAGTTATGCAGTTAGTGACACAATGTACAGGATTAGTCCCTGTGTTGTTTTCTCAAGGTCTAGAGAAAATCACTGCAAGCAAACAATTAAGAACAAATGATTTAACTCCCTACGGCTAAATGAAAATCAAGTCTGCCAACTACCATCAGGTAGAGTTTTTGTTCAGTTTGTAAGAAACAGTTTTTACCCTGGAGTCTGTGGTATCACACTGATGGACGGAGGTGGTATCAGCCAAGTCTTATTCCTGTTTGACGCCTTTTTAACGTAACAAATAATCCAACTACTGGATTTAACCCAAAACGTCTCCACTAAAACTAACTTGAGGTTGTTTATAACTGGAAATGAACCGCGTGAGGCCCAACAGAATGGTGTTCTCAGTCTAAAACAGAAGTAATGTACTTTGAAATTCTATGTCAAATACAAATAATGCATCAAGCACTTTGGTAGAATTCAGCTGAATTAATGAATGAAAGTCATTACATATAAAACTATAGAAGAAGTGTCTACTGTATGTAGAGAGAGTGAATGCACTACATGCTTTTTCCTAAGTGAAATGGTACTTCTCCTTTCTCATATATATGTATAAAAAATGTCCTCAAATGCAACAAAAATCTCACTTTTCTGCGCCTTAACCCGAAGACCTTAAATTATATTTCACAACATCTCTACATGAACTGAGGGAATGTGGATAGTGTATATTTCCCCAGAACCTGAGAGGCATGTAAGCTAAAATGTAATCTTAGTTTATCTAGGTACCAAACTGTTATTTTTTCCCTACAGCCTTGATTTAGAGTTATGCAGTTATTTAACAAGATTCAAAATATGCAGAGCAGTTCTTCTCAGACTGATACATGAAGGTGCCTCTGCAGCAACAGCCTTTATATGAACAACCCAGCTGTTGTTTAGTTTTGTTTTCCATGACACTTTTTGCAGTGGGGTGTTACATATTTTATGTGATATTTTTTATTTTGTATGCAAATTTTATGTAATTTTTTAAAGAAAACGATACTAATGTTGAAATTATTTTTACTGAGAAAAAGTTCAAATTTGTGTTTTGTTTTTTTTCGTTTCTTACATTCTGCAAAACATGGGTTCTGCTTAGGTTTACTAATGTAAAAATGCATTAACACAACACGTGGTGGTGGAGGGAGGGACCCTGCCAGCCTCAATCACACTACATGGACAGTGACCAAAAAGTAATGATCATATGTTAATAAGACATATATCCAAGTAATGTTCCCTATTTCCTTCTAACTTTGTCACAGTATCCATATTGTTTTTATGGTGGTTTATGTCCTATGCAACAGCCACGGTACTGCAACGAGTCCGTGGGAAAAGAACAACCTGCAAACATCACATTGGAGGGACAGAAACACAGTAGAGTATTATGTGTGTTGAAATGACCGGTGTTCATTTCAGTGAAGATCATGCACGCTAATATGGAAAGCCCAAGAGATCCAAATTCCTCTCCTTTTCCCTGCTATTCCGTGTTTGGTGAAATAAAACGTTATTAAAACAAGTTTGTACAACAGAACGGCAGGGAAAAGGTGAGAAATTATGACCTCTTGGGTTTCTCAGAGCTACGCCAAAGGAATTCTTCCAAGTCAGCAGTTTTACTTGAATAATTCTGACACAAACTGTGAACACACTAGGATGACAAAACACACACCATCCATACATCACTCAGCCGTCAATAGTGAAGAGGTATTCCATGGGAAATGACTGACACTGGGTCTGCGTTACTGAAATTGTGAGTCATGAACGTGATTTTCCAACTGAACTCTTGTCTATTTTTGATTGTATGATCAATTAAAATTGATTAACTGATGTCTGTTGTTTCATTAACAGTCTCCACAGTTCACATGAGGGCAGCAGTTTGATCATTGATCAGTATAAAACCTGGATAATCTGTTCTGTAGCACAATATAATGGATTATTAGAGTGCTTCTTTAAAATCAGTCCTTTACATAATTACGCATTAATAACAATCAAACTACACAATATAACAATAATGCTGTTTCATTTTAGGGATACATTCAGGGTGAGGTAACCAGAGGATCAGTATTGTCATAGTAGTGTCAGACATAATTTATAAGGTTTTAGAGCAGCAACAATTACTCATTTGACAGATATTAAACAATGTTTTATATATATTGAATTGAAGCATTTTTTCAGTCGGGTTTGAAATTCTCAGATGTGACATTCTGCTGAAATTCTGTACCTCTGGGTGTTGCACTCTTTCTTCTGGACAAAATGTTGTGATGTACATTTCTCTGAAAGTTTACAAACCAAAAGGTACATTCAAATAGTACCTGACAGAATGCTGAAGTAAACCTATAAAATAGTCAGAGGTGGCCAGCTCTGGTCCTCGACGGCCACCAACTTAATCTATATAGATGCTTCATCATTTATTGTCTGGGACATAAAACGCGGTATGTATTAACTATCTGTGTGTAAGTATTATATTACATATTTCTCTTTGATACCTAGTGTAGTAAATGTAACATAAAATGGAAATATTCCAGTCAAGTACAAGTTTTAAGGCTTACTTAGTTATGAAACGTACAGCTGATGTGTCATCTCTTCATACAGTATGTATGTTGATGTGAAACAGTCACACTCATAACGCAGCTTAAACTATTACAAAAGAACTTGCACCAAGTGTTGAGCAGAGTTTTTCTGGGTTTCAGCAACAGGTTGCAGATCAGATGTGAAACATTTCATCACTTCTGCTTTTGTAAGGACTTGCAGCCACTGTTTCCCACTTCACATTCACCAGTTCAAAGGTAAAATCAGTTCAAATTTTTCTAAATTCAACATCCAATTCTGAGCTGATTTTTCATAATTTAGACCAAGGGAAGATTCCAACACATACCACATTAGTATTACTGAACTCCTGAACTGGCTTAAAAGTCTAACATCACTGAGCTCAAAAGAGATTTACATGACATTGTCAACAGCTAGAAAAATACTAAACAAATGCTTATTACTAACAGGCAGTAGACAGACTTTTCACTATCAGGACATTTCAGCTGAGAGTAGTGAAATAAGACACAATACCAGTCCACTGATGTTTGGCTTCTCCGATACTGAAAACATGCTTTTTTCCAGTTTTATTGAAATGTAGTGAACTTAAAGTATAGACATAAACAACTGGAGATTAAAAAGAATTCACTGAATTGTTCTATTTAATCCAGCTTTTTAAGACTCATCAAAGTAGTCACCTTTTGCAGATATAACAGGTTGAAAACACTTGTGGTATTCTTTCTACAGCTGAAATCAAATATCGTTCAGAAAGCTCTTCCCAACACTGTTGCAAAAGGTGGCTCTGAGAAACATATCTGATTGTGTTGTGGGTTTGCTGGACTGCATTCCACTCACCACAACCGGTCGAGGCAGATGGCCGCCCATCCAGAGCCTGGTTCTCCTGGAGGTTTCTTCCGTTAAAGGGAGTTATTCCTCTCTGCTGCGCACGCCTTGTGACGGACTATGACGGACATAATCTGATTGACTATGTAATAAACCTCTGCAACAAAAAAAACTATTTGTGATCTATTTGTATCTTTTCCTATTGTGTTCTGTAGTGCTGGAAGACGATTGTGTGTACTCACAATATCAGTTTGGCAAGTGTTCACTGTTTGTGATTCTGTCCATTTGCACACGTTAATTTTAATTTTATTTGCACTGTGGTGACCTCTTAGGCCACACTACTTTAATCTTGATTAAACTTAGCTTAGTTTAAGTAACTGTCTTTCAGGAGAACTGGAGGAGGCGTAGGGCTAGTGCAGAACCAACAACCCCTGGCTGCTGACACCAGGAAGTCATACTGGCTGATTAATGTTAAACTGCAGAGGAGCAATGTGATGCCTGTACAGCTGGTGTTTAACAAATGCCAGTGAACAATACAGAGGCAGCGTGCACAGTGCAGTGTGTTGCAACAACAGAAATGTTTCACATTTTATAGCAAGCATACAGACAGAACCAGCAATAATATCCGACAGTTAATTACTGACAGACCTTACTGCTGACAGAGACGTCATGAAATGATCAGAGCCCAGGTTTTGTACTTGAACAAACATGAATGTAAAGGTACTAAACTGAATGTAATGAACAACAAATTCAAAATGGACAAACAACAACGTCAGGTTTAATATTACCAATAGAATCACATGCAGGTCAGACTATGCAGCAACATGAGAGGTGCTGTATCACTGTGTTTACAACTTGCACCTCACCGAAGAGACATGCTATGTCTGAGTTTACTGAGATAGACACACACAAAGAGCGGCTCCAGTTAAGCAGGTCACACAAAAAGAGTGCTGCAGAAATGAGTTGGAAAACAGTGTTTGGAAAAAGCTCATCTCAGACATACACATTCACAAGATGTTCTGCACATAAGAGAGTAGTAAATATCTGCACTTGCAGCTCTGTAAAGCACTGAGCTGAATGTTGAAATTAGCATGGCTAAATGCTAACAATAACTGATGTGTGTAATGTCTGATTACCATATCCACCATCTCAGTAAATGTATAAGTGAGAAGGTGATAACGAAAAAAGCATATTTGCACCAATGCGTGACAATCACATATCATTATTCAGTTGGAAAATGCAACAGAAATAGTGACTGATGTAATGTTACAGCCTCTGTTGTCTATCCACTGTAATCTTGCATGAACTAGATGTCAAACTCAAGGCCAGTGGGCCAAATCCAGCCCGCTCCCTCAATTTCTGTAGCCCACAAGAGCTAACAAGTGATGTTATTCTAAATGTTACTTTAGGACTGTCCCTCTATTTCCAGTGTAGCACACAAACCAAATACATTGTTGCATTTGAACACAAAATCCCTGTATTTTTAAAGAGCTTGCTCCTTCAATAATCACCTCTTTATGTACTTCAGATACATTGAAATACGCAAAGTGCACACAAGGACTGAATGGCATTTAAACCCTAAGCGATGGCTGTTATCATCCATCTTTGAGCAACTTGGTTTATTTTTACGTTCCATGTAAAAACCATAATTAAGGCCATGTGTCCTGTCTGACAGCGTGTTCATAGAGATGTAGCCATTCTTAAGAAGGTACTAAAAAACTGCTCAAGTTCACACTGTACAACACTCTCTAATAAACTGCACATTGTATCAACTGCCTACAAGTGTCAGTGCTACAAAAATAAGACTTTTTTTAACGCCATAAAGGTCAAGTAGAGCAGGATCTTCACTTAATGCATTACAGTGTTCAACATGAACGTGCAGAACAATTGATCCGCACATCGATGAGAAGTTCTGTGCAGTAACGGGGCAAAACCTGCAACACAGATGCAGAGGTTGTTGGTGTCACGCTCTCAGTTCCTTGACTCCTGCTCTTTCCTTCGCATTTCCAACGTCAACGTTGTAGACCGTGGTTTGAATGGAAATGTAAAAACTGCCAACAGCTTCATGGTAGGAGAGGCTGAAGACATAGCGAGCTGTGAATAGCTCATCAAAAGCGCCCTCCGACGTCTGACCTTTGC